>CM028344.1:29150482-29750482 GCA_016618105.1 Dendrobium huoshanense
GATCGAACTTTCATTGGACCCTATGCTAATGCTTGCAAACCTTTATCGAAACATTTGTTATCAGGGTTTTGTACCTAAAAATATTTTCAAATTTTAGTATTTTTGATAATAAATAATATTTAAATTTATAAAAAAAAATGTGCTCACATATGATCTGAACCAAGTTGAAAATTCATTTGCAACAGCTTTCTCAATATCCCTTGAATCTGTCAAGCAAATTACTTACGAAATATCTGATGACAAATAATACTTTAGTGCTTTAAATAAATATTACTAATTAATTATTAACATTATGTTAGAACTTACTCTAAGATTGGCTCAACTTCTTCACAGTTCAGTAGTACATGCAAATTCGCTGTATTTATTTCTAATTCGTTGAGATATCTTTCAACACATTTGCCACTAGGTTATTCTTGTCTTCTAAATACTAATAGTGTAGCATGTGATTGTTCTTCTACATCGAAGTCCATGTTACGACCAATTTTTGTTCTTGTACTCCTTACATCTGGCTCGAAATAGTATGAGCAAAAGTGAGTTGTTTCTTGAGACAAATATGCTTCACATATCGATCCTTCTGGTCGTGCTTTATTCTTAACATATTTCTTCAACTTGTTCAGATATCTATTAATCAATTACAATCATCGTAAAGTTAATCAAAATTTGTTATCTCTACTGATTCAAAAATATTGAAGGATTAATAAAAATCTTAGCATGTTTACCTTTCGAAAGGATACATCCAACGATATTGTACAGATCCACCAACTCTAGCTTCATAAGGTAGATGGACTGGAAGATGTTCCATAGAATCAAAAAAAACCGGGGGAAATATCTTCTCTAACTTACATAGGATGATTGGTATGTTATCCTCGTACCTCCGTAAAGCATTTTTACTTAGTTTAGATGAACATAAATCTTTGAAGAAAATGCTAAGCTCAATCAACGGATTTGATATGTAATCGGGTAACATACAGACTATGATCGAAAGAAGAACCTCCATAATTATGTGACAATCATGACTTTTGAGTCCAAATAACCTTGCAGATTTCAAGTCAACACATCGGCTTATATTTGATCCATAGCCATCAGGCATCTTTAAACCTTTAAACCACTGACATATCATTCTTTTTTGCTCTAACGTGAAAGAGTAAGGAGCTTTGGGCTTCATTAGTTTACCGTTAGTTATTGTTACTAACTCCAGATTTTTTCGCTGACCAAACTCTTTAATGTCCATCCTTGCTTTGACATTATCTTTACTCTTGCCTTTAACGTCCATAATTGTATTAAAAATATTATCCAGATAGTTCTTCTCAATGTGCATAACATCCAAGTTATGTCTTATCAAATTAGTTCTTCAATAAGGTAATGTACAGAAAATACTTTTTTTTATCCAATTATGTTGAACACCATAACCCAAAAATTTAGATTCGGATAGCATTGGATAATCAATAATTGTTGGAATATCGGAAAGTCTCTGTAGTATATCATCACCACTTAATCTGGGTGGAGGAGGTGATCGCTCAATTCTGTTTTTAACAAATGCTTCCTTATTTCTTCGGAATTGATAATTAACATTTAGAAACATACGATGACAATCAAACCAAGTATTTTCCCTCCATGTTTTAATGTGAAAGCATTATTGTTCTCCATGCAGTAAGGACATGCTAATTTCCCTGTTGTGCTCTACCAGACAACATACCATAAGCTGGAAAATCACCGATAGTCCACAGTAAAGCAGCTCGAAGGAGAAAATTTTATTTTGTTGATATGTCATATGTGAGCACTCCTTCTTTCCATAATAATTTGATGTCATCAATTAATGGTTGCAAAAAGATATCAATCTTTGCTTTCGGATTATGTGGTCCAGGTATAATCATAGTTAAGAACATGAACGGAGTAGTCATACACATCTCTGGTGGAAGGTTGTATGGTGTTAATATAACTGGCCAACAAGAATACGGTGTAGCTGTTTGACTATAGGAAGTAAAACCATCAGTACATAATCTCAATCTTATGTTGCGGGGTTCAGCAGCAAATGAAGGATGCACTCGATCAAAATATTTCCACGCTTCAGCATCTGATGGATGAGAAAGAACATCACTTTTTGTTATTTTCTCATTATGCCATCTCATATGGCCTGCTGAACTCATTAATGCATAGAGCCGCTGAAGTCTTGGAATGATTGGTAAATAAAACAAAATGGGAATATGGCATATCTTTCTTTGGACGACGTTGTTTTCCCAAGTTTTGCTTAAACCGAGGAGCATTGTAGGTGCGATAAATAACTTCTGGTGCATTATCCTTATATTATAACATACATCTATTCATACAACAATCAATCTTTGTAGCAGTGAGACCCAGCTTTGATACTAATTTCTTTGTTCGGTACAAGTCTGAGGGAATTAAATTGCCAGCTGGATTAGTTTCCTTCATAAGACCAATAACGTCATTAAAATACTCACGGGGAATATTATACTCAGTTTTAATACTTAGCATCCTCACTGCAATGGATAATTCCGAATGTGTACTACAACCTTCCCAAATTGACTTTTGAGCTGAATGTAATAACTCAAAGAATTTTTGTGTCTCTGCATTTGGTGGCTCTTCCACATCAGACCTTAAATTATGACCTGCTACATCAAAAATAAAATCTTCATAGGGTCTACTCATTTGATCTTCATCAAATGTTTTATAAGCTGTAGATTAACCGGCATGAGCATCTCTATGTGGCTCGTACTCGCCATGTGATGTCCAAATCCAATAATTTGGAAGAAATCCCTTACGATATAAATCAAGCTTCACATCATCGAGCTTGAGGAATGCTAGATTTTTATGCTTCGAACATGGACATCTAAACATTTTATCAAACTGAAAGGAATGCAGTTGAGATGCAACTTGAATGAAAGTTTCAACTCCCTCTATAAATTCAACTGTCAATCCTTTTCGACCCGGCAACAATTTGTTATACATCCAATATCTGTCTTCTTGGATAGTCATTTGGACGTTGAAGCAAACGTCACCCTACATAGTTATGAAAATATTTATTAGAACTTGGATATTTAACTTTTTTTTTAGATTGAAATAAGCACTGAGGCTCTAAGAATTTGAAAGCACCACTCAATTAAGCACCACCATAAGGCCACCATTAGAATTATTGACTAAATGGAATTTGCTTTTGAAGCTTTTTGTCTTTAATAAACTATGTAAATGTCTCTTGAATATTTATAGGTTTGGAGAATACCTTAATTCATAATCAAAAAGAGATTTCATACGCTTAGGTAGATTTATTACTCTCAACTCATCAATCATGCATTCCCCACAAATTTATAAACAAGAAGCTAATCTTAGGTTGCAATATTTGGCCCTATAAAGATAATTGCTTGTCATATATATATGACATTCCAATGACAATTCAAGTTGAAATTATAACTAACTCTTTAGTAAAGCCTAAGCAAACTCTCACTCGATCCTACGTTAAAGAGAAAATTTTGGCTAAATTATTTTACCAAAAGATACACTGAAAATATCTACGGTGTTTATACTAATCAAATACTTCTGAGAGGTAATAATTTGACTTAAAAGTATGAGGGAAGTACACAATGACATTTAAGGAGTGTGGCTCCTTGAAATTTACACTAAGTCCTAATTTCATAATGCATATTTTTTTATCACATTTATTTTGGGCTTATGATTCTTAACATAAAAAAATAACAAGAAGTTAGGATCATATAAGTCACAATCTTAATCTTTTTATTTTTTTTTTAATGTTTTTTATAAAATTAATTAAAATTAATTATATATAAGTCACAATCTAATCAAACATAATTCTTCATATGAGAATGTGATCTATGTGGATCTCAAAATACTCAAAAGAAGTGAATAATTTTTTTTGCTCACCTTTTTTTTATTCGCTCAGAACATGCATTGTCTTAGAGATCAAATGTATTCTAAAAACATGAATTCACTATTTAAATAATCATCTCACATGGGCAAATTATTACGTCCGGACACAGGATGTTCGGACACCCAATCCAGATGCGCCACATCACTCGAATACACTGGGTCCCGGTGTATTTTGGTGACGTGGCGCGTCTGGATTGGTGTCCGAACGAATCCGGACACCAGACATAATAATTTTTCTCTCACATGAGAATTCCAATGACAACCTAACCTAATCATATTAGACTAATTAAAATTTGCCAAGATCAAGACATTCTCTTAGAGTGATGGATATTTTTATAAAAAAAATGGTTAACAAAGTTTGTTATTTAATGAGACCCCAAAGTTTGATCCACAGAAATTCTCTCAATTACTCCAATCAATACATTAGAATTTTGATCTATTAACTCTTTTGAAATTGTGGAATAAAGATATAAAAGATGATAGTTCTAGATCAGAGACTTTGCTAGCAACAGTTTTTTTTTAATAGCATCTAAATGAGTTGATCAACTTGACCTAGTGGTGGGACCGTTCAATCAATTCTTGATCATGCAAATATATTATTTTGCTCATAATTTGTTGAATAAGAAAATTTTCATTATAATTCAAATAATGATTGAATTCCTCTCCCACAAAGCATGTTTGCTTTCAAAGTCTAGAATATATTGGAAAGTGATTTGTGTTACATCTTTGATCAATGAATTCATTTTAAAGTTAGTATCAAACAAGATTTCGTTCTACCCTAAAAAAAAATTAGATCTACCAAAATTATTGCAACATTTACTATCTAAATCATCCAAAATAACTCTAACACTTGCTTATGTCTAGTGAGAAAAAGGAATCAAAGAAAAAACATAAAATATACCTTAAAATAGAAATCTAGGGTTGAAAACTTGAAGTCGGCCGGCAGTTTGGGGTCGGACTGGGTCAGCGAGGTCGGACGTCGGAGTGCCGGTCGGATCTGGGTCGGCGGTCGGAGAAGTCTCGTCGGCGGCGGTCGGAGAACGTTCGTCGGTCGCGGTCGGACGAGCAGAGGCGAGCAGAGGCGAGGGAAACGAGAGAAAAAGAACGCAAAAGAATGAAATGTGAGTTGCGGGTCTGGTCGTTTTAGGGCACTAACCGGCAGTTTTTCGGCGGTCCAGACCGCCGGTACAAAATCACTTATCAATGGCGGTCCAGACCACCGCTAAACCGCCGGTGAATATTAGAATCCGGCGGTTTGCCGACGGTTGTTTGACCGCCGTTAATACCGGCAGTTTAACGTATCAAAAACACCGGCAGACCGCCGTTAACAGACGGCGGTTTAACCGCCGGCTAAACCGCCGGTGTTACTGGTGGTCCATGAACCGCTGGTTCGAACCACCGATAATAACCATTTTTCCTGTAGTGTCACTTGTTTCTTAATTACATAGTGCCCTATCCATGTTGACCAAAGCTTTCTTATCACTGATTAGAAACCTATTGTATCTACCTTCATTAACACTAGGTTGTTAAAGTGAAATACCTTCTCCTTGATGATTATGTTGTAATACTTAGTCAATGTATTCTTCATCTTCTCTTACTTGAGTTATATTTGGGCTCTAATTTCTTCTTGGAGGTTGTTCTCGATCTACATAATTATTCCTCTCTTTGCACCTAATAAGTTCCTCTTGCTTAATTATAGATGGTTGGGGAAACCATTAGTTGGTTATGTATCTTGTATACAACCAATAGTAAGGCCTTAACCCTATCAAAGAGTGGAAATTGTTTTTAGCTTGTTATGGAAGAGGGTTTTGTTGTTAGTGCCCACAGGACTGAAGAAATTGCCTCTACCTAGTTATCTTTTGCTCTTTCCACATTTTTTTCTCAATATCTTTAAGACCTACTTGTTTCTTGATCGCCTCAACTTATTCTTTGTTATAAGGGTGATGTACAAAAAGGCAAATGCCTTATAACTAAAAGAAGATTCATATCCTCTTATTATAAAATTATGTCATTTTATTTGTGATTATTATAAGAGTTAGTCCATACCTACAAATGATTTTGAACCATAAAAGTTTTAATATCATGGCATTTGATTTACTAATGACTTTTTCCACTATCACTTGGAGAAGGAGTTAACAATGATTATAATGAAATTTATTTTTATATTGGAGATATGAAATGGATCAATAAGATCCATAATCTTGCTCAAGTATTTTTTGGGCAAGTGTTTCTTATAATGCACTTTAATCTTGAATTTTATTTAATATATAATTAGTTGTACGATGGAGTAAAATATGAGATTCATGTCACCTATTATAGAGAGGAACTTCAACCCTACAATGAATGCCTCATATTAGGATTGGTTTTTAGTGACTTAAATATCTAATTTGGTAGCTTGTATTATAATAATTCCTATTGGATTTTTTAACATCATTAACACTCTTGATTTTGATCTTTTATTGTCCCATCTATATATAATGTCTAAGTTTAATCCACATCATTTATCACCTCCTTCTCGGCATCTTAGTAGTTAAAATCTATGAGAAAGTTGGTGAGTGTCTAAGACTTGACTACATCCTACATCATACAGGAGATTTGAAACTTGATAAGATCAAATGACCATAAGAGCATCATTTTTTAGTGATATGGCATGGTAAGTAATTAGCATCATTTTTGAGTGATATGGCATGGTAAGTAATTATTTGGAAAAATAATTTATGATGACTTTGATTGAGTGGTTTTAGAAGTAAGGCTAGAGCCACTAAGTTAAAGAAAAGAGTATGCACCATTATTTTTCCATAATAGGGTTTCTTAACTCAACACCTAATAGTATTCTACAAACATGATAGGTAGGTAGTTACTTTTTTCATTCTTCTTGGATCAACATAGAGCTAATGACATCCTAACTATCTTTAAGATATAGTATTATATCTTCTCTTAACCTTGGCCTTTATAATAGTATTGGCAAGGATAAATTTAAGCTACTAGAAGGGTTCCTTGTAGTTCTTGATCTATATAAAATACTAAGCACTCCTTAAGACTTTAAAGAAGGATGAACATATCCTGCCCATCTTAGAGATGAAGTAATGGAGGAGCCTAGTGACTAACCCAATGAGTTGTTTGATGTCCTCTATAGTCTTAGTTGATTGCATCTCCTTGATCACCCTTGATTCCTATTACGATGAGGAGGAACCCTATTAATTTGCTCGAACCTGCAACAAATGTATATTATAGCAGATCAAGTCATATTGTACATGTTTAGCATCATGAAGGTCTTCTTTAAGTTTTAGATGTGTTGCTCTAATGAAATTCCCTTTACTAGAAGGTTATCCACACACATATCAATGTTTCAACCTTTCTAGTCTTTGAAGACTTGGTTCATCATAAGTTGGCAGATTGCCTCAAAATTCTTTAAGCTAAATGACATCACCATGTAGTAGTGCAAGCTTTCCCCATGATGAAGGATATTTTATCAATGTCATCATGGTGCATCATTATTTTATGATAGTGGGAGAAAGCATTAAGGAAACTCCTGATTGAAAAATTTGACCATCAAGTTAGCTAAAGATTTGACCTTGGAGAGCTAGTGCCCATTTTCTTGGGCTTGTCAAGTTTAGAATTATAAAGCCAACACACATCCTCTACTTTTAACTTACCTTCTACACCATTACTACATTATTGGAGATCCAGCTAAGGTATTATGCCTCCCTAAGGAAGCAGGCTTCTAATAATTTATGGACTTCTAACTTTATGGGATTAGTAAAAATGGATTCAATCTTCTTTATTTTTGGCTTAATGTGCCAAGCTTCCTTCTTGACATTAAGTATGTGATAGGAAACTTCAATATTTATTATTTACATCTCAAATGTTTCCAAGAAAATACATTAATTTCCTATTTTTGTGTTTGGAAGAGTTCATTAAGGTGTGTTGGACTAAAAGATAAGCTTATTCATAAGGTTACCTCTAAGTTGCCTTGTGTCACCTAGATATCCTCCACTACCTCAATGGTTTCCAATCCAGATCATCTCTCTATCTGAATCTATAGTACTTCTTTGATAAGGTCACGTCATTCATTATAGCTAGCTTTCAGGTAGTAAGCCCATGCAATCACCTCTCATCATGATTTCATGTCCTCCAATCAAAAAATTGACTGCCACGTGATATGCTAAGGTGGTTTCACTTAAGATATTGAAGATTAATTTCTAGAAGAACATGTTGTAAGATGTAGGTGCATCCATAATTATGAAGTCTGCCATTGTCATATTTTGTGTATTAACCCTCGATCAAAGTGATGAATAGGGTGATCATGCATTCAATTTCTTGCTTGTCTTCTTAGAAACTATAAAGTTGATTTATGGTAGAGTTGTGTTGGAAAATATGAAATTTTAATGTATTTAAAATCTATTAAAAAATTATATTAATAAAATGCTAAATATTAATGAGATTGATATATACTAGTATGATAGTTTGCAGCAAGTGTAGTGACTACCATGGAAATATTGAAAGGGTTCCCACTCACCAACTTGTCCACTTCACAAAAGGTAATTAAGGCAACTCTAAACATTAATTCTCCTAATATTTTAGCCATGTTGACATCTATCGTGTCATGCCTCGGCATCTAAAATAGAAAAATTTTATTTATTTTTTCTCTATTATGTTTTTTACTTCTTTAACAATCATATCATTGATAATCAAGTCTAACTAATTATGTTCTAGAAAATAAACCTAATTAAATTTCAATAGTTAATATTTACATTATATTTCAAAGTATAATATCCAAAAGATTAATAGTCATTACATGATACAAAAAAATACATATCAAACCAAAGAGCTAAAAGTATAACTAAACTATCATCACTACCTAGCCTTACTTTGCAGACTCCTTACCTTTTCCTAAAATTATATAAAACCATATAATAAGTATAAAATTAAAACTCAATAAGTAACTAAAAATTATCTTTGTATTTAATGCAAGGCTAGAGAATCAATATGCCTGCTTTAATTCTAGTTAATATCAATCAATAATCAATAATTACACCAAAATATGTAAGAAATAAGTAATCTATAAGATTAATATCACTTAATAGTGAAATCAATATAATCAGTAAAGCCAAAGAGGTCTATCAACTGTAAGAAAAATTGATAAAAATGATTATCAATCAATGTACCATATTCGTATGTTGTAATATATTATATCTTGATCAAGCTAGTTTGACTAGTTCATCAATTGCATCCATCAAAATAGTTCAATGCACTATCATGTAAATGCAATCATGAAAGTGATCATGAATAGAAATACATGACATCTAGTTTTAATGTGATATTTTTATCTTTCCATCTATCATCTATTTGTCTTAGTAATCAGTTAATTATACCATTCAATTTTTTTATTAATCATTTATTTAATTAAGTGGCTTTTTATGAATCAATGAAGAGTCTTCACTCTCTACTTGTTGGTATAATCAATCAATCAGTTATAGGTTAGAACCAGGATCACACCACCAACCTTTAAGTTAAAAGACTGTTTATCAACCCACCAGGATATTATGCTTTAAGAGCTAACTTGTATTATCGTGTTAACATATAGACTTTCATTCTTACATGCAAATGCCATATTTATCTCATATTTAAATATACCATTTCTTTCTATACAACACAATATCATGTATGAAGTATAATAATTTATAAAATATTGGGAGATCTTTAAAATTTTTATACTACGCATTAACTTCAAAAATTCATAACTACTAATTTATCCAATAAGATTCAATAATATTATTGTCAAAATGTTTGTGAGGGTCATATCTATCATATACAAAAAAAAATATGGTGTGAAAGCTCAATAAATCAAGAGAAAATGAATATGTTTTTGTTAATTTTAGGAAGATTAAAATCTTTGAAATCAAAACTGCTAAAATAGGAGTAAGAGTATGATCACTTATATTGACAATAATACTTGCTATAATAGAATCCAAGGACGAACACCCTCTGGAGAGCTTCCTCTCTCTCTCATATCTCTCCTCTCCTCTCCCCCTTCCCTTCTTACTCTTCTTTCTTTCTTCCCATCCAAGCCAAATGAAATATGAGCGAGAGTGGCATATTTATGTTTTATGCATAGTTTATTTCGCTTGAGTTATCTATCAGCACTACTCTATTCAGTATAATAGCTTGTTAATAACTGTCTTTGATTTAGTTAAATAAATATTGGATTAAATGTTAAAAATTTAGAACAGTGGGTATGACCTGTTGAGTTGTGCTACCTCACATCTATTATGGATTCTATTTCAATTCAAAGCAAAGGTAAAGAGTAGGTTGAGTAGTTAATGTTGCAGGATATGATAATCTTAGCATGCATAAGTTTTTTTTTTTTTTTTTTTTTTTTTTTTTTTTTTTTTTTTTTTTTTTGTGCAATCACGTTTATTTTTTGATATATTTTATTATTCTCTATAGCCATGCACTTTATTGTTGATATTTTGTTGTATATACATTTTGAAGTTGAATGAAAAAGAAATTGGATAAGTATATTTTATGCATATTGGTTGTTAATTAGCAGCTCCGTGGTCTGTTAATAATTAAGGAAATTTGAAAAGTTCTCCAAATTAAATATTGGGCATGTTTTGTCACCATTTAACACGATATAATATGTCCTATCTATGGGTTATATTGGATTGGGTTGTGATATGATCCCCTGAGTGAAAGGGGGTGTGAGCTTGGAACAAGTTGAGTAAATTAAGTCATGGTTGAATACTTTATATGTGTGTACTTTATGCATGTAGCTTTATAGGGATATTTATCTGTGATAGGCCCATGGCCTTAATTACAGACAACTGCTTTTGGAGAGTGATTTTTGTTAGAGTGATTGCTTCTTAGAGTGAAGCTTTATCTGGGTTAGTCCTTTAGAGGAACCTACTGAGGAAGATTGCACCCATTGGTTGATCATTAATTCAGGGTAATTTTATATCTTGTCATCTTTGCATGGGTAGTAGTTGCTTGCGCACAAGCTGGTGTTGTTAGTTGCTCTATAGGGCAATAATTCCTTTAGGCAAGTGCTGCTTTATCTAGATGTTTTCTTTTTTTAAGTCCCGTGAACTAGAACTTGATGAGATAGATATGAGTTGCTAACACGTACAATATGCATGTGTATACGTACATACAATCCTTAACTTCTAATTCTCATGAATGGAAATTAGTTACAATTATTTAAATAATTTTTTGTTAAATATATGTTATTCAAACAATAGATACATCATTTGAAAAAGATTCTTGTTTTGTAATTTCATATATCATTTTCATAAAAAATTATCAAACATGTTTTTTGTTGCTTTAACATAATGTATTAAAATAAGCCTTGCTTTCATAAAAAATTCAATTAAAAACCAAATTAAAGTGAAAGATTTCGAAAATGATTTAAATCATGCTTTTATATACATGCATATATATATATAGCATACAAAACCAATCACCAATACCAAAACGCTTGTACATAAGCTAGCTTTATGGCTTTCAGATGAGAATATCCTAATGCATCTGTATCAGAAAGAGCTTCAAAATTTTTTGATTAATTTTGAGATAATATAATTTAGAATATCATATATATTATATATAGTATTAATCTCAATAAAATTTAAAACTTTTAAAACCCATAATGATGCAAAAAAGCATGAGCATATTTTAACATAATTTTCAAACTGCATCGTGTCACAGTCCCTTAAGTTGCTAAGCGTGAGCAACGCACTTCTCCAGTCCATCTCTTTCATAGACAGCAAGTTCTTCCACATCCTCATCGGCCAGTCAGCCCGCGTCACAATCAAGAACATCAATATCACTGCTCCAGGTAACAGCCCCAACACCGACGGCATCCACATCGGCGACTCGTCCGACATCAAAATAATAGACTCCACGATTGGATGTGGCGACGACTGCATCTCCATTGGCCCAGGAAGCACAAACGTGACAGTAAGCAATGTGTTCTGCGGGCCAGGCCACGGAATCAGTGTTGGGAGTTTGGGAAAGTACAACTACGACTTAGGCGTCGATGGGGCTTACGTGACTAATTGCACGCTCTCGGGGACAACCAATGGCGTCCGGATCAAGACGTGGAAGGATTCGCCGGCAATCAACGCCACCAACTTGCACTTTTACGATATTGTGATGAAGGATGTCAGAAATCCGATCATCATAGATCAAGAGTATTGTCCTGGTTCTTGTGATGATGACAAGGTAATTACTATTTAAATCTTTTATGTAAATGAAAAGACATCGTTTTGATGATGTACTAACACGTAGAACTACACTGCCAGCCTCCTTCTAGGGTTAAGATTAGCAACACGACCTTCGAGCAAATTAGGGGTACTTCTGCAACCGACGTAGCAATCGACCTCTTGTGCAGTTCTGCGTTTCCATGCGATATCAAACTGAAGAACATTGACTTAAGGCCTCTACCACCAAGCCCGGGCTTGTTGCCGACTGTGCTTTTGAGTACCTGTATACATGTTGGGAATGCAGAAGCCCAAGGATTCATATTTCCTCCCTCCTGCTTCTGAATCTGAAGATTTGAACTTCATGTAAAGTATTGCGGATTATGCAATTAAGAAGTTTGAGGGCTAATCGAAAAAGAATGAAGTGAATTACTAAATGCAAAGCCTAATGATTGTTTTACTCTAAGGCTTATTTATTAGTTTAGCTTAAACTAGTTTAAATATTTTCTTTTCTATTCAAATGCAATTTTGAGCCATTTTATGAGATGTGATGAGCCAAATTTAGCATTTTTTTTAAAAGAAGAAAGAGCTAAGTGTTAAGCTACACATATTCTGCACTAGCTACAGCTATCTGGTTATCCCTGTCTGTTACATCTGCACTGCAACAATTCCAGAAACACATCTCCACCTATTTACATCATTGCATCAACTGCTAAAAGCACTGCCATTGTAACGAGCTGTCCCCTTACAGCTCTATATAAACCATGTAAACAGTGGAAATAAATATAGTTTTGATTTCAATGCTTTACTGCTACCGTTAACTTCACTTTCTCTGTCTCAAGTTCTTTCATGGTATCATAGCACCCTTAGCCTCACGGCAACTCTCCTCACCTCTTCCCATGGCTGATTCAGGGAGCACATCAGACAATGCTCAGGTCAGCTCTTCTCAACAAGCACCGATGAACCCCAACTACAAATTTGCTCATTTTCTCACTATGATACAAACTCAATTTAACACTAACATCCATATTTCATATCTGATAACAGCGGAGAATAAACTTCAACTCAATTCAAAGCTCTTCTCACTTCAAAAGGCATAATACATCAACTTCTTACCAGCAAACAACCTACTTACACCCAACTAAAGGTATTTGGTTGCCTTTACTTCCCTTGGCTCAAGCCACTAACCACAAACAAATTCTGACCACGATCAACCCCATGTACATTTATTGGATACTCCAACTCTCCCAACGGCTACCGTTGCTACGACCCATCCACCAAAAAAATCATAACTTCCCGCCACATAACCTTCTATGAGGATCAATTTCCCTTCTCTGCTCACTCACCCAAAAACCCCACATCCACCATCAACACATCTACCTCTCCCCTGCTACTAACCCCCACCTCTATCTCACCACCAACCACCTACAAAGAGACACCAATCTACCATTCACCACATCCTCCACTTCTCCACCATCCTCCACCTCAAACAACTCCGCAAACTCACATCATCCTGTTGTACCGTCCCCTATACCCATACCAGAACCATTCACCAAGTCAACTCATCACCCAATGCTCACTAGATTCAAGACGGGCAACTTGAAACCTAAACAAATATTCACACTATCTTCTACTCAAACAAACTCCCCTACTCCATCCAACTTCACTCAAGCCAACAAAGATCCAAACTAGCACGCCTCAATGTCCATTGAATTCTATGCCTTACAAAATCAAGGGACGTGGGATCTTATTTCACCTCCAAATCAACTAATTATAGGATGCAAGTGGACATACCATCTCAAACTCAAACCCGATGGAACCATTGATCGATACAAAGCTAGGCTAGTAGCCCAAGGATACTCCCAACAATCTGGCATTAACTTCCATGAAACCTTCAGTCCAATAGCCAAAATGCCCACCATCAGACTCCTATTAACTATAGCTCTTCACAATAACTAGTCCATTAAACAATGCGACATTTCCAACGCCTTTTTACATGGACTACTCGAAGAAACTATATTCATGAGACAACCCCCCGGTTTCATCGATCCATCTCACCCCAATCATGTCTGCAAGCTACACAAAGCCATATATGGCTTACGCCAAGCACCACGTCAATGGTTCCAAACCTTCTCCTCATTTCTCATCAAACAAAATTTCACCACAAGCCAATCAGATCCCTCACTATTCCTCCACCAAACAAATACAACACAAACATTTATAATCCTCTATGTCGATGACATTCTAATCACTAAAAATAATCCAAATCATATCACATCTCTTCTCTCCAATCTTCAGCAGCAATTTCACCTCAACGATCTCAGTCTCATCTCCCTCTTCCTAGGCATTCAAGTCACCAAGCAAACCAATTCCTATTTCCTTAAACAATCAACATATGTTGCCTCAATACTACAATTAGCTGGCATGGAAACCTGCAAACCATCACCCACCCCACTCTCAGTTCAGTCCAAAACGTCTGCTGACAGCTCACTCCCCTTCCCCGAACCAAAACTCTTCCGCAAAATTCTCGGCTCTCTCCAATACCTCACTATAACCCGGCCAGATATAGCCTTTTCCACCAATCTCTGCTCTCAAGCTAAGCATCAACCACTCAATCTTCACTTTCACAAACTGAAATGTCTCCTCCGTTATATCAAGGGTACCCTCGAATTTTGGATTACCAATAACCAATGGAGATCTCACTCTACACTCCTACTCAGATGCAGCATTGGGCATCTGACCCAACTTACCGCAGATCCACCACGGGTCATGGCTCATACCTTGGCAATACTCTTATCTCTTGGAGCGTCAAGAAACAACCAACCGTTGTCAAATCCTCCATGGAAGCTGAGTATCGTGCTCTCGCAGCAGCAACTACGGACATTGTATGGTTACGACGTCTCCTAGCAGAACTCACTATCCTACAAACCAAGGCAACAACTCTACATTGCGACAACATCTCAGCCATGGCCCTGGAAAATAACCCGGTATTCCATGCTCGTACCAAACACATAGAAATAGACTATCACTTCATCAGGAACTGGATCAATGCAAATGAAATTACGATTCATCATATTTCATCCCAGGATCAACCAGCTGACATTCAAACCAAAGCTCTATCTCTTAAACGCTTTGCTGAACTTCGCTTCAAACTAACCATCCACTCTCAGGATGCTTAGTTTGTGGGGCGGTGTTAAGCTACACATATTCTGCACTAGCTACAACTATCTGGTTATCCCTGTCTGTTACATCTGCACTGTAGCAGTTCCAGAAACACATCTCCACCTATTTACATCATTGCATCAACTACTAAAGCACTGCCATTGTAATGAGCTGTCCCCTTACAGCTCTATATAAACCATGTAAACAGTGGAAATAAATATAGTTTTGATTTCAATGCTTTACTGTTACCTTTAACTTCACTTTCTCTGTCTCAAGTTCTTTCACTAAGTGCAGCTCCAACCTGACTTGAGCATGCTTTGAATAGGGGCACTCTACTTTATCTTCCCTTATTTCCACAGGCTTCTATCGTTTTATCTTTGTAACTATCAAAAGGCTTAGCCCATCTTGCAATTTAAGATTTAAAAGTTTACCGCTAATTTTCATTTAATTTATGTTCATTTACATTGTTAAATAGGCCCTAAGGATATTTCCTTAGGGCTTTTTTTTACATACAATTTCAAAATTAAGTTGTTGCAGGAAAAAAATTTGCTGCGAGTATTTTTTATCTTTAACAATTTAAATAATACATTACAATAGTTTAACGATGTTTATTTTACAGATTGATAGCTTTTTGACCAATTTGTTTGATTAAATTAGAATTTTGTATTGATGGTTATTTCTCATTGTATTGAGACAATTAAATGTCTATCTCATAGGCATATTTTAAAATTTTTGCAACATACAATGGATACCAATATTAAATCAATGCTATTAGGTCAAAGAATGGAGGAAAGGAGGAAAAAGGGATGGGGGAGGGCATATTTTATAGGTCATTATGCAAAATTTATGAAGGTATTAACATTGACGCAAATCAATCTCACATTCCTACAAATTTTATAGTTTTGCCACCAACATCCAGATATAAGATGAGATCCATATATGATGTCAGCAGTAGGAGGAGCATATAGATGAACCAAGTAGATAAATAGATGGTGACAAGCAAAGCATGTATAATAATTCGAGGGGATATGCAATAGTAGCATCTAATGGAAGCTATGGTGAGTGCATTCATTGTGGTCGACGACATGCAGGTCAATGCTACTTGTTGACCGGGCGATGCTTTCGTTGTGGACAACAGGGACATAAGGTAGTATACTGACCTTAGAGGTGATTTTGAGGAGAGATTGATTCTAGTGCAGGACACTTCCCTGCCCGAGGTTAGAATTTAAATAATTTGACTTATAAGAATGATGTGTCAAACCTGGGAAAGCCAAGTCTTCTAAAATATAAATTTTTAAGCATTTTTCAAAAAAAAAAAAAAAAAAACTCACTCATGATTTGTTATACTTCAGTTAGCATTCATGGCATTAGAAATAAAGTAAATTAGAACTTAATTGCATCAGTTCTAGAAGCATACTATCATTCACAAGTACATGGCCATTTGGAATTTTCTCTAAATGTTAGGCTAAATTTCAAAAAACTTAAACAATATCCGATTTATCTTTCAAAAAGATTGGATAGAATGATTTTGAAGCGATTAGGTAGTTTAGCTAGTCTTATATTTCATGCAAGATGTAAGTCCATATTGCACTTCATTATATAGGTTAGGGTTACTACTCTATAGTGCCCAACTTAGAACTATATACTGAGGCATACCTAAAATTTTAATTTTTCATCCTCCAGAAATATAATCTCAAATATTTAATAAAAGACCAACTCAAATATGAAATCTTTTCTCTAAAATATTAAATCCCAACTTATGATAGATTGAGTGCTTCTAGAAGGTCTCGGAATCTTAAAATGCTCCATATCCTTCGATTCTTCAGCTTCCAGAAGAAACTGTTCCATATTGATTCAATCCCCTTCGAAAATTCTTCACCTCTCTTCCTTGTCTTAATTGAAATATAAAGAAAATATTTATCACTATTTTAATCGAGAGTATTATGAGGATATTTTTTTTTTTACTATTTATAGGGAACCTGTAACTCAAAATTAAAATAAACCTTATATATTCTCATAAGATAAGGATTTTTTTTTTTTTTTTTGTAACGTAGATGATTTTATTAAACCCATTTTGTATTAAAATTATTTCATAGAATATCAATTTCACATTTTGAGGTGTATGGTATTATCGTTGTTATATTTGATAATAGAAATGGATAATTTTCAAACCCTACTTTTATCCTTAAATACTATTTTAGAATGACATTTCTATCATTTGAGCCACTAAGTTATTCTTCTATTTGTATTTGACAATGAAAGTGAATAATTTTAAAAATTCTATTATTGTATATGAATCCAATGTAGAATGTCGCTTCTATCTATTGAGATAGTGTGATATCCTCAATATCGTATTCAATCACAAGAATAAGGGCAAGAATATTCATAGATTTTAAAATAAAGGGTGACTTCCCTTTGTAGGCTCTGGCATAGCATCCTGTTGATTTTTTTTTGGAAAGTTCCCTTATATGTCTTAAGCGAATAGTTTATGTTGATCATAAGGCGAGTTCTCCAATGGCCCCAGTTGGAGGTGAGTTCTCTCATCACGACCTGTCAATCATCACGACCTGCCAACTACCTATTCCACACATGTTAAAGTATATATGATTATAACATGACTTAACTAGAAGCTGCTTTTTGGTGATTGATAACTTTGGGAAAACTCAACATTAAAGAATATTGAATTAATTTAAGGTTTTCAGTTTACTCAACTCGATTCATACTAATATGATGCTAAACTAGACCTAAACAAATAAATATAAAATTTGAGTTAGCCGATCTCATTTGCTTAAATATAGTAATATATCTCAAAAAATATAAGAACAATTTATTCATTTAGCAAATGAAATAGAATTTAACGATAATGCTAAAATTATAAACACTCATTTAACCAATTTAATTTTTTTTTTAAGTTCCAAAGGCATAGTATTTTTTTGTTCACAATGATTCAATTGTTCAAATACTTCATCACCTTATAAAATTTTTATTTATTTTAAGATAAAACTTCTCCCAAAATATGATAATATAAGCAATATACATCTCATTGAGGGTGGACTCCACCTAGGCACCCCTACTTTGATCTTGTATATAAATTTATTTTCATTAAACTAAATGTCCCAAAAAAAAAAAACTCCTGACATTTAGGAGTAGGAACAATCATTAATCACCCCTGAATCAAAAAGCTTTTGACAGAGGATGGAGCAGAACCCTAGCTGCTCTATGTTCCCTTCGGTGCAAATTCCTTCTAGGATTTGGCTCCGGTGTCTTGCCGGAGGACAACTTCCCCTCTATCACCATGGATTCCTCCCTCTCTCCACGCGATTTCCCCCCACTGCCTTCCTCTTCTACATCCCCCACTATTCCTATGGCCCTAGATCGTCTGTGGTCTAATATAGTGGCGGCTCCAAAAACCCCTATCTCTTCTCTCCCGATTTCCTTCTTGGATACTCCTGAAGAGATAGTTCCCTTCAACAAAGAAAAGATAGCAACTGCTGCTCCAGAATGGGATCTCTATTTGGTCAGTTATGCTTGTTGTGGCTAAAATAGTTTGGAAACTAGAAGGTAATTTCCAACTAATAGCTCTTAGTAATGACTTTTTCCTTTTTAAATTCACGGTGATGGAAGATTTTGATATGGTTTGGTCAAAAGGAGCTTCTATTTCTTAGGAAAACCTTTTATTTTTCAAAATTGGACACCTATGTTTCATCCTACTAGGGAAAATTTTTCCACGGTCCCTATCTAGGTAAAGATTATTGTTCTACCTCTTGTCTGCTGGAATTCTGATGGGATATCAAGGATCGCTTCTAAAATTGGCATACCTATAGAGATTGATGCCTTAACTGCAGCAAAATCCAGACTGACTTACGCTTGAATCTATATCCAAGTATCTTCCTTGTCTACATTTCCGGATTTTATACCTATCTCTTTGGAAGATAAAGTCATCCACCTCAAGATGCAATACGAGTGGAAGCCGGAGTTGTGCTCTTACTGTAACTCTATTGCTCACACATCTTCTGCATGCCCCTCAAATCCCACTCCTAGTCCTTCCTATTTGACTCCTAATAGAGGTCGTAGCTTCTCCCGACAGCCACGGAACATAACCCAATATAGACCCCCAGCGCCTAAAAACCTGTTTGGAAAAAATTCAATACAACTTCCTTCCACATCTATCACCAAATCTCCACAGAAAATTGTTTGAATATTTGCTATTTGAATGATTTATATTTGTGCAACTTATGTAGTTTTGATGATTCCAAACATTATTGTTCAAATGTATAGTTATCTCCTAACAATTTTAGAAGATTTGCATTTGCTCTTGTGTGTACTAACATTTCAGGAAAATCCGACTCCAGACTACGATAACTTCAAATCAAATTCAACATGAGATATTTGTTTATTTGAAGTCTGTATTTTCTTTGATTTAATTTTGAAAGGGAGTGATTGTAATTGAGTGAATAAAAAACTTACACACACACATAAGGAGATCATACAATTTTATACTGATCTTACAGGACGATATTTATCGTACTGGACGATCCGTCAATTATCTCCTATAGAGCACATTGAACGAATAGGAACTTGCTCGGAAAAATTTTTCTAAGTCCTATTCGTCCAGGACGAAATTTATTATCGTCCCGGACGATGGGTTCTCTGTAAAATTTTCGTCCAGACAAATTTTATCATCGTACGAGGCGACCAGTCCTCTGGAAAATTTTCGTCCAGACGAAAATAAATATCGTACCGGACGATCAGCTCTCTGGAAAATTTTCGTCCATACGAAAACAAATTATCGTCCGCGGCGATTGGTCCTCTGGAAAATTTTCGTCCAGACGAAATAAATAATCGTCCAGGACGATTGGGTCTCTGGAAAATTTTCGTCCAGACGAACATATTTTCGTCCAAACGATTAACCGACTTAGAACAGTTTTCAGCATTTTCTAGAACCGACCTTGTAATAACCGTTCGTACTGGACGAACCTAGTTCGTACAGGACGATCAGCTGTACGAAGTCATTTCGTACACATATACAAATTGGGTCCTTTCAGATCGTTTAAGTAAAATCGTCCAGGACGATCCAGGATCGTACGAGATGATCCACTGCGTACAGAATTGAAAATTTGCAGTTTTTGGGCAGTTTTTCATGTCTTTTGTATAAATAGTCCAAATTAGACTGCCACCCAATCTTTTTGTCACTTGATCTTCGTGCCTCTTGAGAGAATAGTCAAGGAGATAGTGGAAGAGAGCATTCAAAGGAGGATTCCTACCACTGGAGTGAGAAGGCTTCACTTGGATTACAAAGGTAAGAGTCTCTACTTGTGAAATTGGATTTCTTCACTCTTTTCCTTCTTCCTTCTAGATTCTTGTGAGAAGATCAGTCAAGGAGATCCGGTTCTCTGCCGACACTTGGAGAGTGTGAACAGCCGAAGGGTTCTCTGCCTACACTTAGAGAGTGTGAACAGCCGTAGGGTTCTCTGCCCAGACTAGGAGAGTGTAAAAGGACGACGGTTCTCTGCCCACACTAGGAGAGTGTAAAAGGACGACGGTTCTCTGCCAGCACTGTGGATTGTATGAAAGGACGACGGTTCTCTGCCGCACCGGGTTGTGGTGAAAAGAGTGTGTTGTAAATGCTTCTCCGCCTTGCTGTGGGTGCTAAAGGAGAGTCACTTTGTGGTATTAGTGCAATACTCAGAGGGTGCCTCTGAGGAGTGGATGTAGGTCTGGTTATAGACCGAACCACTATAAATCTGGTGTCATTTACTTTATTGATTTTACGTTTCCGCACTTTAAACTTCAGTTTTAACAACTCTGTGGTTGAAAAACATTTTTCTACAAACTTTAAAAGAAAATTTTATTTCGGTTCAACTTTATCATCAAGAGGGTTTAAAATTTTTAAAACTACCAATTCACCCCCCTCTTGGTAGCCGTGGGACATTTACTTAGGCTTACCAACCTAATTACTAGACTCAACAAAAATTCCCTCAGCCACTAAACCTCCCTAGACATAACACTTTTCCCAATCCCTCAATATCCTTCACTCCTCCTCTAGTAATACTGAATGACCCTCCCACTATCCCCGACTGTGCTTATGAAACCTCCAATCTTCCCAGCTCTTACACTAACCCACCCACAATGAATTTTTCCCATATTTTAAAAACTAATACTACGGCCCATCTAACCCACATCACCCCCACCCTTCCCAACATAAATTCCCCCCACCGAATTATCTTTTGATCATCAGGAAGTGGTGCTACCCAAAACCATGATACCCTCTAATGAGGCTTCTAAGAATAAAGAGATACAGGATGTGATGTCGCCATAATCTATGATATCCTCAAACAAGGCTTCTAAGAACAAATTTGATGTTCTACAATCTAGTGACATTGAGCAAGACACACTCTCCACGGATAGATCTTCATTCTCTAAAGAGGAATTAATTGATAACTCTTCTAGCAAAGCCAACACTTCCACTCAATCCAAGTCCACAAGGGGGAAAGCCAAAAAACCCAAAACTCAAAAAATAGATGATCAATCCATCCATTGTAACCTAGAATATCAAAGGTTTCTCCTCCTCTGATAAGGTGTTTTGCTGCAAACGTTTTAGCCCAATCTATGGGTCTTGACATGCTTTGTATTCTAGAAAACAGGATCCACCTTTCAGCATTATCTGATTCTTTTTTCTTCAAGAACCACATGATCTTTGATAAGGAAGATAGTTGCAACAATTTTCATTGCTCCAATTTGAATAGAATTTGGATGAAATGGTCCAGTGACAGGATTGCCTTCAATCCTTCTTTTATTTCCTCTTAGATGATGTCTGACATGGTTAATTTTGCTTTATATAAGCCTTTTCTCTTATCTATTATCTATGCCTCCAATGATCAAGATGAAACAAAAAAACTTTGGGAGGTGTTTGATTAAAAAAAAAAATTATTTATTTATATATAGTTTTGAAAATATATTAATTATCTTTGAGAGAAATTAACTTTGAAATTTTTTGTTTTGAAACCGAACGCATTATTAGGAACAACATATATCATCTCAAAAAGACGAGACTGTCGTTCATTAATAGGTTCATATTACAAAGCTTTAAAGGATTATTAATTTTATAATCAAAATCAGGATAATAAAATGATATATCTCTCTAAGGAAAGAGGATATCATTTATTATCAATCTTTTGAATATAACGATAATGATCGTTTAATTGAAATTTCTCAAAGATAATTAATTAGAGGTTTTGAAAAATTTCAATTTTGAAAATTAGATCTGGGTTACTAAATCTCCTACGAGCGCAAGCCCTCGTAGTTAATTACATCGTAAAGAAATTGGAATTTCCCTACGAAAACTCTCGATTAAAATAGCGGTAGAAATTTCATTTAAGAATTTCAAGGCTTGATATCAAAGGAGGAAAAGGATAGGAATTTCAAATGAGATTGGTTCGAAATTGAAGACTTATTTTCGGGGTCAAAGGAAGAGGAGTAGGGAGCATTTTTAAGATTCTGGATTACTTCAGAAAACACTCCAACTAATTCTAAGCGTTAGGCTTGTATTTGATTGAAAGTGATGTTTAGTTTAAGTGATCAATTTTATTAGAAATTATGGATTCAATTCCCGAAAATTGAGGTCTTATGGCCCGAGCCAGCCTCAGAACCTAAGTCTAAACTGGGCACTAAAAGTTAGCACCCCGAACCTAGCTAGTGCAATGCGAATCTGGTCTTACCCCGGCCTAGATTGGGGAGCCAGCTAAACCACCTAAGCGAATTTAAAATATGAGTCTGGTCTTTTTGTAGAGTGATAGGGACGTTAATTAGAAAAGTATAAAGGAACGGGGTCGACATCTAGAGCAGATCCTTAATTGACCCCTTAGACTTATGTTGGGTATTTGATATCTAAGTAATGCAATTACATATTAGACTCTTTTAAATTTGTTACTAATGCGATGCATGCTAATTGACTCGATTGAATGTAAAATTTGTATGTAGCAGTTTAAAAATTTTGGCTTAGAAAATAGATTTTTCCCTAGAGATTGCATAACATCCCCTTGACAGATCGGCACCCTCATAGGCCAGGTGGTCTGCCAGAACCCGCAGGCGGGGAGATGCCTAACAAGGTTGATAAAGTATAATATGAAAGCATGAAAAACCCTCGGCGAGTCCGAGCTTACTTCTTAGGACCGTTTAGAGTTTCTATCTTATCTTAGAAAATTTTATTTAATTAAAGTAGAAGAATTTTTGACAGACCCCTAAGAGCCTAAATTCGAATTCCAGGTCAAATCAAATACGGCATGCAAGTAAAAAGACTAGAAAAGCAGGATTTCTAATGTGAAATCAATTAAATAAATCAATTAAATTAAATATATCAAATTGAATGTCCATATGGCAAGTGCCACTTATTATTACATCTTAAGAATTACAAGAAATTAAAGTGGCCGGGTACCACTGACTACAACCCGGATTTCTAATCCTAAATCAAATGATTTTGAGACTTGGGATTCTTCTCGTTGTCCAATCCTTCATCTTCTCACGAACATCTTGATTCGTCGGTTTAAGATATCCAAATGGAAAGAAACTCCCCCTTGATCGAGGTGTTATCTTTCCTCTTTGGATATTTGCAAAGTATCCTAATTTGAATTCCAAATGGAAGAAGACTCTCCCCTTTAGGGATGTCTTCACCTCTTTGGAATTCAAATTGGATATTTATATCCCAATCTCAAACCATTTTAAATAAATACAACCATATCAAATCAAATTTACATTAATAATAAAAAAAAATCTAGACTCGATCCTGCAAGGTTATCTTAATAATCAACAGTTATATATTCAATCCCAAGCAGTTATAATATGAAAATTTGAAATGCATTTTTTTTTAGCCACACTTGGCCATGCTCTTTTTATTTAAAGGGGGTCTTAAGCGCGGCAGATACCTGTGCAAAGAGTATATATATATTTTTATTAACTTCCCCCTTTAATTTCAGCTCCTCGTATGAGCATGGCCACCTGCATAAGATTGCACAAGTATAATTCGCTCCTAACCTATGGGTAAATCTAACGTACAATCAACCACAGAATGCAGGAAGTAAGTAAATAAACACATCAATTCTACACTAGCAAACAGCATGCAGTAAAAGCTCAAAAACTTGGCACACAACTGCAGAAAGTAAAACACCGGCCTATCCTAAAGCTAGAGTCGGTGATCCTAGCAAACCATCTAAAGTGTGTGAAGTAGGTCGTGTGGTTTTGATGTATCTTAATTAGGATTATTAGTTAAAGTTATCTAAGGTTTGATTGGTTGGAAGGTTTAAGGGATTTAAGTTTGAATTCAAGTATTAACGGGTTAAGGTTAATTTTAAGATTTACTTAATTATTTGTTGGATATCACCTTTGTTTCACACCGAGGCCGTGAAGTTTATTTCACCTTCCTTGGGGCTAAATTAATAGCCTCGTAGGCCTGGGTTACCCAATGGTATCCGGTATAATTAAACATTTTAGGTTGATTAAGGTTTAAGAATTAATGAATTTTATTAGAAATGTTTGGTTACTGATTTTCAAAATTGATTAATTTAAGTTTTCCATTAATCGATTCGTGGCGTTGTGCCACCAGGCTCGAGGAACCAGCCTCCTTAGGACACTTAGCCCCGCAGCCCGGAGTAGTCCAGCCGATAAACCAAATTAATGTAATTAAATTAGAAGTTTTAAAAGGCTAGATAATTAATAATTATTCTATTTTTAAGTTTTAACACCCCTTGGAATCCATTCGGGGCGTTGTGCCACCAGGCTCGAGGAACCAGCCTCCTTAGGACACTTAGCCCCGTAGCCCGGAGTAGTCCAGCCAATAAACTTCATCTTTAGGATGGTTATTGTGTTTTAAAAGGTTTGTTGAATGTTTTAAACATTAAATTAACATTTTCTGGAGTTTTAGAATAATTTTGAGTTTTATGAATTTTTTTTTAATATTTTAATCATTTAATTAAAGGGTCGAAAATTGACTTTTTGATAAAAAGTGTTTTCTGAAAATTTAACATTTTATTAAAATACTAGACCTTACTACGATCAGTTAGACAGTAAGTATGTTGAAATCGTATTTTTCTACATTTTATTACGAAGGTTTGAAGTTTTGAACTAGTTTTGAACTATGGTTTGACCAATTTGTTGACTTTTTGAAATATTACAGATTTCTGGAATTTAATATTTTTAATAAATATTAGACCTTATTAGGAGTTGAATGCAAGTGAGTTTGGGTGATTTGGATTTTTCTTGAATTAGTTATGGATATTTGAAGATTTGACTACTTATTGGATTATTGAAAATCCTTAATTAAAGGCCCTTTTTGTGATTTTACTCCAAATGTGGTCCAAACTCCTTGAAATCAGCTCCAAAGGTCAGGAATGACCTAAGGAGAGATTCCCAAGTGTTTGGGAAATTTTTGGAATTTTTAATAATTATTAATTAATTATATTAATTAAATATTCAATTTCACTTAAAATTAAATTAAGGTTTAATTTGCTGTCAAATAATTTTGGTTTTAATTTTTATTAGTTAAGGGTTTAATTATGGGCAGTTAGAGGGGTTAAACATATTTTTTGGGTTTAAAATGGATTTATTACATTTTCTGGAAGAATTAAAGCTTAATTAAGGGTTAAACTTAGGAAAATCGATTAAGGGACTTAATGATTCCTAAAATCAATGAAACTTTTCCCTAAGGCTGAGAATGTCACTACATTAAAGTGTTCAATGTTTTGAGTCAATAGGAGGTGAATCCTAATTATTGGAAAATATTCTAAGTTTTCTACAAGTAGGTTCTTAATTATTGTCCTTAATGTCACTAAGTTATATAGGTTTGAATCACTGTTTTAACTAACCCTTAACTTGACATATAAGTATGCACATATAGCACATTCAACACCTAAATCTAGGAGAGCCTTAAGTGTGTGTGTGCACAACCTAAACATGCAAAGATTGATAGTAATTAAGGTATCAAAATTTTGATTAGTGAATGATTAAAACGTAATCACTCACTAATCATTCCCCAATGAATTCGATTCAAATATTCAATCTATGCTTAAAACTTCAAACGGATCCCTCAAGTTTACAAAATTTAAATGCATATAATTTTGAAATAGTTTTAAAATATATGTATATATATACCTATATATATATATATATAAACATATAAGTTTTAAAATAAAATAATTCAAAATATAAAAAAATTTTATGGATTGAGAGATCCACTGGCTAAGGGGTTATTTCAAAATAAATTTTAATTTTCAAAATATAATATTTAATTAAATATTAATTAAATATTAAAGATAATTAAATAATTCAAATAAATCAATAATTAAATCTTAAAATCAACTTTAAATTAAAGTATTTAGAATTTCAAAAATTTTGATATATTATTTGTATTTTAATGATTTAAATTGAATTTGTTTGAAATTTTTGAATTTTGAAACTATTAAATCAATTTAAATAATTCAAAATTTTAAATAATATTTAAATTAAACTTAATTCAACATTAATTATTTTCTGAAAATTTAATACTATTCAAGATAATATATATATATATATATATATATATATATATATATATATATATATATATATATTTAAAACTACTTTATCTTAAATTTAATTAAACATTAATAACATTTTAAATATTTTTTTTTTAAAAAAAAAAAAGAAATTTAAAAATTACTTATAATATAAAATATTTTAAGTTAATTTGATTTGAAATTAAAACATTTTTAACTTATATCATTAATATTTTAAAATTAAAATAAATTTTTTTTTAAAATATTCAAATTAATATTTAACTAAATATTAAATATTTTAAAATTACTAAAAAAATATAATCTATTTTTAAAATAATTTTAATTTCAAATTGAAGATTTTTAAATTCTGAAAATTTTAATGTATCATATGGATTTTTTTTTTATTAGAATTAATTTTCTATAATTTTGTTTAAAGAAATCTAAATTTAAAAATGATTTAAAATTAATTTAAACCACTTTTAAATATCAGCCGGCGGGCTTGACACGTGGCGGCCCCTGATTTGGCCGACCAGAAACGGCGGCCAATCATTGGCCTTAAATGCGCGGCGGTGGTCAACTGGGCCCACGCGTTTTCACTTAATCCAGTCAGCAAATGCCGCGGGCCGTCGGATCTAGCAGGCGGGAATCCAACGGTTGGATGAATACCGCGGATTTGAACTCCATCCAGAAAAGAACGGTCGGACGAGATCAATCCCGCGGTTTAAATGGACGGTCCAGATGCTGTTGGATGGGAAGATTGCATCAAGATCACGCGGGCGGTTGATCAAAGCCGCGGAAAGGCTTGATCGGGACCGCTGATCGCGCGATCAACGGTCCAGAAAAATGTGTGGCACATGCACTGTATGAACCGAGACCCAGATGCAATAAATGGCTCGCTCTCTCATCTCGCTCGATAAAATTAAATAAAATTTTAAACATAGAATCATCATATGAACAGAAGTTCTGGGGAGTTAATTATACAGTCTTAAAAGCACCTTGTAAAATCCTATTTAACTCTAAGTGTATAAACTAGGGTTTAGGATTTTCACCTCAATAATGAACGGTTTGGACCGTTTTTGGATTCTCTGAGCTTGTAGACTGTCCACGATTAAGTTCCTAGTTGAATCCAAGCTCCGACACGCTACGAATCTCCTGGAATAAGCCTTGGACGGATTGGGTGTTGAGCTCGCCGGAAGATCACCGGAGGCAGCTTTGACCGGCGGGATTTGGGTAGGAAAATGTTGAGGAGGTCCAGTAAAGCTCAAACGAATAGAGAGTTTTGCTGGAAGAGCTCTAGGTAGGTGAGAGGATGTAGGGATTGAATATGAGAGGGATTAGGGCATTTCCTCCCTATTCAAACATCTCTAGATTGAATGGGTGGATGAGATTGTTTGAGAGGGCTCCTGGATGATTGCCACCTGTCCAGGGAGTTGGTGGGAGCAGAAGAATCAAAGGACTAAAGGACATCCTACATGGAAAGGGTGTTTTGTCCTCTATTTGGACACATGGAGAGATAGGGACCTTTGGATCTAGATCCAAGGGTCATGATGAGCTTTAGGAATGTTCTAGACCTTAACTAATCTGCTGAATTAATTTGAATTTAAGTTTAATAAATTTGATTAATGATTTTAGCCATTTGGAAGCCTCTTTGACCATTTGTTGACTGGTTTGACCAGTCAACAGCCAAGTGGACAGCTGAGGTGGCATAGAGGGATGTCTTGAATGTTGGTTGAGTGAGTTAGGTTCAAAGGGGTTGGAATGGTTTGAGCTTGTTTGAGCATTTAGACCCCTTAAAGCCTTTAGAAGACTTGTTGACTGGGTTGACCAGTCAACCAACCTTCATGCCTGATGAGGTGGCAGCCATATAATGGCTAGGAGTCATTAAGGAAGGTTGTAATTGGTCTTAAAGACTAGAGCCCAAACATGATTTGAATCAACACATGTTTAGAGAGCTCTGACCAACAATTGAGAAGTTGATTTGATCAAACTAGCTAGATTCTAACTCAAAGTGGGTTTAGAAATATTTGAAATGTCAAATGAAAGAATTTTGAGAGGTTAAGAGTTAGATTTGGTCAAATGGGTTAAAGTGACCCATTCAAAGCCTTAATGGTTCATTAGGTCAATCTAGGTTGACTGAGTCAACCGGGTTGACCCAAGGGGTGGGGCTGGACTAGACAAGTTTGAAATGATATTTGGAGACTATTGGAGGTGGTCCCAAGGTCTGGAGAGGTCAATTTGGTCAAAATGCCTGTTTTGACCCTTAAGAGCTTGTTTGGTCAACCTAGGTTGACTTGGTCAACTAGGTTGACCCAGGGTCTGGGTTTGGGTCGAGCAGGTTTCAAATGGCATTTCAAGACTAATAGAAGTGGTTCTATAGCCTGTAGAGGTCATTTTGGTCAAAACACATGTTTGGACCCTTAAAGGGTTACTTGGGTCAAACCTGTTGACTTGGTCAACCAGGTTGACCCAGGGGTTGGAAAAAGGTCCAACAGGTTTGAAATAAAATTTGAAATTTGCTGGAAGTGGTTGCATTCAATTCGGAGTTCATTTGGTTTGAAATCACCATTTGAGCCCCATAGGGGTATTTTGGTCATTTTGACCCCTAGTCAACTGGGGGTCAAAATGGATCAACCAAATGCAGTTTAATGTTCAACATATTAAGATTAAAGGTCTTGAAGTGACTAGAGGCTTTGGCGAATGTTCTAAGGTCAGAATCTTCAAAGTGATAGGTCCAATGGCATAGGCTGTAAATATTTGAAGGTTTTACAGCTTATGGATTTCGATTATGTTTTTGAGGTTAGAGACCTCAGAATGGGCTCAAATTTGGAGGGTTACCTCCAGAGACATGTCCCATCAGTATGCAACTGACAGACTCTGAATCGGAGGTCATTTAACTGGGTTTCAAAGTGTTTGAAAATTCAACGGAAAAGGCCTTTAGGACAAAACCCTTGGACCTTGGATTTTGATCTTAAATTCTGGATTTTGAATTAGGTTTTACATTTGATCAAATAAAAGTCTGGATTGACTTGTGATCTAACTAGATCCCAAAGTCTAACTTCTAGAAGGGTCCTGGGATCTAGAATAGATCCTAAGGTCTGAAGTCTAGAAGGATCCTAGGACCTAGAATAGATCCTAAGGTCGAGATTCTAGAAAGATCCTAGAGTTTTGAATTGATTTGGAAATTAAATTAAGGATCAAGAGTAGTCTAAGTGACCTCATACAAAAATGAGGTCAACAGGAGGATATTAGAGTTGTTGCTCCTTTGGATGATACCCCCTGAATTTTAATGAGGGATTTCAATTGTTGTAGATTTCCATCTAACAAGCTTGGGGGTAATGCTCTACATCAAAGTCAACTTCATGATTTCAATGCTTCTATTTTCAATTTGAAGCTCAAAGACCTTGCTTCAGTGGGTAATCCTTATACGTGGTTTAACCAAAGGTTGGATAATCTTATTCACATCAAGCTTGATCGTTTGCTTATTAATGATGAGTGGTTAACTTCTTTTCCCTACTCTCACTATGTGGTTAAAAGCTCTGCCTGCTCTGACCATTGCCCTATTATTCTTCAACCTGGGGAAAAAGCTTCCTCTCCAAACAGATTCCTTTACAAAAATTATTGGGCAATATTGATTAGTTCTGGTCAACTCTTTTCCACATCTTCTCTGCTAACTCTTATGGGCATCCTTTGATTGATTTCTGTAATAAGCATAAATAGTTGAAGCTTGCTATCAAAGGAAGCAATTGGGCTAACTCCAACCTGTTGGGTAGACATATGGAGGAGTTACAATAAAAGCAAGAGTACTTCCTCAAAATCCTGAGTTTGGGTCATGATAATCCGGACATCACTCTTGCACTCAAAAATGTCAATAATCAAGTCATGAGTGCCAACTCCAATTGGACTTCTTGAGTTATGCAAAGGGACAAAATGAAATGGATGGCACATGATGAAGATGACTTAAAGTTTCTTTACTCTAAAATACATATCATAAAGAATTATAAAAAAATGGCTCTCTCACTTACCATTTCTACGGGATCATCTACCTATACTGATGTTGTTAATGCCACTATAAACCACTATCAAGCTCTTTATAACTCCCATACCCAACAACATGTGGATATGAGACTTTTCCCCCTAGCAACCCTATTCCAAGTGATTTGGCCGAGCTCTCCATCTTGCCTATAACCAATCTTGAAATCAAGAAGGCGATTTTCTCTAGATCTTCTAGTTCTGCTCCAGGATCGGATGGGTTCAACTTTGATTTTTATCAGAAAACATGGCTTATTATAGGCCCCTCCCTTTGCAAAGCTATCAAGGCCTTCTTTCAAAATGGCTTCATGCCTAGGGTGATTAAGAACACAGCAATCACTCTTATTCCAAAGAAAAAGTCATGCTTCTTCCTTAACAGATTTCAGGCAAATCTCACTCTACAACACCATCTATAAAATCATTGCCAAAATTTTGGCAAACAGACTCAAGCCCATTATGCCCATTATTATCAAAGGGAACCAGACTGGGTTTATTCATAAGAGAGTGTCCACTGACAACATTATTCTTGTCAAAGAATTGTTTTTTCACTCTAGAACGTCCTCCAATTTTAGAATCATGTGTGCCAAACTTGATTTAAAAAAAGCTTTTGATAGTATCTCTAGAGATTTTATATCTGCGAGACTCTTGCAAAAGGGATTTCCTAGCTTATTTATCAAATGGGTTGAAGCTAGCTTGTATTAAAGATGTCTGGTTTTCTCTTTGCATCGTCGGGGCTCTTGAAGGTTTCTTCCCTTCTACTGTTGGGGTTAGACAAGGGTGTCCCCTTACCCCGTTTCTCTTTAGTGTGGTTATGGATGCTTTTTCTTGCCTATTGGATGGTAGTGACTTCTTTCAAGTTCCTAAGGTTGGTAATATTCGTATTTCTCATCTTTTATATGCTGACGATCTTCTCATTTTTGGCAAAGCTGATATAAAAAATAGTGATAAGTTGGTCCAGCTATTGGACATCTTTTCTAATGTTAATGGCCTTTACATAAATTATGATAAGAGCTCTATTATTCTCCCTCCGAAATGCCCCAGTGCTGATGCCATTTTCTCTTCTCTTAAAATTCCTAACCACTCTAAGTGCATTAAATATCTAGACGTTCTGATTTCCCCTTATAATCTTAAAGTGGCAGATTTTTCTGGGTTGATGGAAGTTATTTGCCATAAATTGTCAGGATATAAGGCAAAATCGCTTTCCCTTACTGTTCTTTTGCAGTATCTTCGCTTTACTATCTGGAATACAATAGCTTATTGGATTAGATTTGCGATTATACCTAAAATCATTTTAAGCAAATTGATAAACTCTGTCCAAAGTTTCTCTACTTTGGTGATACGTTCCTTAAAAAAATTACACATGATTTCTTGGAAAAATACCTGCAAACCTAAACATCATGGTGGTTTGGGCATCCCATCTTTACAAGTTCTATAGTTTGGCTATAATTGTTCACTAATTATTAGAATGTATAACAACAAATACCTCCTTTCAAATTGGCTTTTGTCTAAATACATTTCTCCTTGGAAGCCACCCTATTCTAAAGCTTCTTCATTTTGGAAGTCTCTTTGTAACCTTGCTATTATTGTCAGATATGTTCAGTTTTACTGTTTTTTATAAATTCCCTGTATCTCTTTATTGGGATCATTGGATTGGGGGAAAAAAATTGGAGCTACCGATTTTTCAACCTTTACTGTGTATTTTTCCTCTTAACTCAAGTTTGGATGTTTTACTGAATGAGGATGGATGGGTGATTCCCGTTGAACACTCCAATGTTATGCTTGAAATTCTGCTACAGTTAATGGTGGATAACTCAACTTGCATTATTTAGAAGGAGGAGAATAATGTTCTTGGGCTTCATAAGTTTCTTAATTGCTTCTATAGACACTTACCCGTGGTTAATTGGCATCATTTGGTTTGGCATAAAAAACATGCTTTATGTTTCTCTATTTTCTGCTGAATGGCTCTAACCAATGGACTAAAAACTGCATATAATCTTAGGCTTAGAGGAATTTCTATTAACCACATTTGTGTTATGTGCAACTCTTGTCCAGAATCTACTGCACATTTATTTTTTTGAGTTTGATTTCACTTATAATATCATTATAAAATTGATGTCTCTCCTTAAGGATCATCTGCTCAGGCCAAACCTCTTCTAGGTTTTTGATTGCTTATCTGAGACCAATGCTAAGATACGTTCATTCTATTATATTTTGGTTTGTTGCACTGATTACATGATCTGGAAAGAAAGAAACGAAAGGAGATTTGGGAACTCATATGCATCAATTATTATGGTTTGCCATTTGTTTGAAGAGCAATGTCCATCAAAATCTTCAAATGGAAAAATTCTGAATTTCTGTATCACTTGTTGTAATGCTGTTTTTTTGCTGAAGCTAGTTTTTGGGTGGAGCAAGTTCGGTATTATTACCTTGTCTTTCCCTCTGGCCCGAGATTTTGGTATTGTTGGCTTTGCAAGAACGGCTATTGCCTTTTTCTTATTCCTCTGGCTTGAGTTGTTGGTATTGGTGGGCTATGATGTGTGGATTGCCTCCCCTTGGACAGGCAGAGTTTGTCCCACACTCATTGCAGCTGCTCACTACTTTGCAACCAGGGGAATGGTCTTCTTTTGTGACAATTCATTTTGAACTGAGCCCTCCTGTTCTTCGGATAGAATTGTTCTGGTTTCATTTTTGTTAGTTAGCTTTTGTATGTGTAGCTGTTTACACATAGCCTCCTTTGACATCCTTTTTGACTGATTTTTTATTGTCTGGTTTTTATTTCACATCTGTAATTAATTTCTTTTAATAGAAATGGACTATACCCTCAATTTTTCTAAAAAAAGAAAAAAAATCACCTCTGAATCGGTGCCGAACGGTCACCATCCATAGCCACTCAATCGTCATTTTCTATTTTTAGAAAGAAAACAAAGCCGGGCGTCCGACTCCCACCGCAATTCAATCCATCCTTTCTGCCAAACAAGTATTTCTCTTTTTAATTAAAATTAAAATATCAAAGAAGTGGAGAGAGATAGGGAGATCGGAACAATCAAAGAAGAAGATGCGGAGATGCGGAGATGCGGAGGTGAAGTATTTTGATGCAGAAAAGGGAAGCAGCATAAAACAAAACGAGCCAGAAGATTAAAGATGTGAGATGAAACAGAAGGGACCGGCGGAATCTCCCTTCGACTTGATCGTGGCAACCCTCGTCGTCGGCGAGCTAGCCTTCTCTCTTGCTTCCGCTGTCATTGTCCTGCATTTCCAATTTCGTGCCTCCGCCTCCCCTTGTCGGCTCCGCTGCCTCCACGGCCTCAACTCCCTTTGGTCCATTCGCCTCCTCCTCGTCCTCCTCGCTTCCCTCCTCTCCCTCCTTGAACTCCTCCGTCTCCCACTCCTCCGCCGCCAATTCCCGTCCTCTCTTTCTCCCCGTCTTTGTGCCGCCTACTCTTTCCTTTCCCCCTGCCTCGCCGAGCCCGCATTTTTTTCCACTCTCCTCTTTCTCCTCCGAGCCTCCAGCCATCCCCACAATATCCCGACCTCCCTCTCCCTCCTCTCTGCCTCCACTTCAGCCTTCGCAGCCTCCCTCCCCTTCCTCTTCCTCCACACCCTTTTCCTGGTCCTCCCTAACTCTTTCCTCCTCCGCCTCGGCCTCCCTCCCTATTTCCTCGGTCACGCTGCCGCCGCTGCCGACGCCTTCTCCCAACGGCATGCCCGCGCTCACCGTCGGATCCCCTGCGGTGTATCACTTTTCTCCACAATACTCCTTGCCGCCATCGCAGCCGTCTACGTACCCCTCTTCATCTCCGCGATATGGAGTGCCGTTGCTATCGTCATCAACAAACGCCTCAGAATCCGCCTCTACGCCCTCTCCGCCACCGTAACAGCCGCCCTCTCAGTCCAGATAGCGGCGCGAGCCCTTGCTGCGCTGTGGGTCCCAACGTCCGCTGTAAGCCAGGCGCTGCACCTCGCCTCCTTCTTCGCACTGCTCTCCGCTGTCGTCGGTGGTGAGGCCATCCTCGTCGTCCAACCCGTCGTCGACTCGCTCACCGTCGTGGGTGCCAACGACAAACGCCTGCGCTCGTGCGGCCATCGCGCCGGGGATGGCATCGGCGGAGTTTAGCGATGAAGGAAGATTCATTTGAGTTTTGTTTAGTACTGTTTCAACGCTTTTATTCTCCTCCTAAATAAAAATTTGGAAGTAAAAATCAAGAGGTTCTTACATTTCCTATTATGTTTATTTACACAACTCCCCTTGGCCTATTGGTTGAGAGCTTAGGCTTCCAACTAATAGGTCCAAGGTTTGAGTCCATGTGCATGCATTGTGTGTGTGAGTTTGACTTAAATGATCTAAATGTCCCAAAAAAATATTATATTTATTTTTTTCCGATGTTATGTAATTTTTTTTTTCAAGAGGTTAATAGGTACGCATTTATGACACCTTGCTTAGCGTATGATATGATAATTGATTTGTAGATTAAGAAAGTTTTATTTTTACTCTTCATATGAAAAAGTCACGAGAATGAAATATTAAAGATGACAAGCAAGCAAATCAAATAAAACTTAAAAATTATTTTTAAATTATATTTTCATATTTTATTATGAAGTATACACATCATCTCATAAAACGGTTATTTTAAAATAGTTTATTTTTAAGAACAAATAAATAGTAAAAAACTAGTATTATTTATATGCCTCTGTTATGGTTTATAGTACTATGTAAATATTAATAATTATCACAGGCTTTTGTGTGCTCTCTGTTACATAACAAGGAGTTTAACATGAATTTTATTATAAGGCATACTTAGAAATTCAAGGACCTACATAAAATTTATCAAATAACTATTAAGGACGTTCATAGCATCACCTCCCACTTCATGATGTGGGATTGGTTGGACCCATGTATACATGGTGTAACAATAAAAGTGGTAGTGCTCGCATTTTGGAGAGTCTTGAAAGATGTCTATTGAATTCTAAAGCTTTGGAGATAGTTCATTAAGCTTCAGTCCGTCATTTGGTCAAGATTTCTTCGGATCATTGTCCTATTGTTTTGAGGATCCACTACGGGAAAACACGCAAATACCGTCGGATTTTCCGACGGAAAATTATGGACGGTAATAAGCGGCGCAGTTTCCGACTGCTTTGTCCAACGTAAAGTTTGCGTCAAACTTTCCGGCGCAAAATACGCCGTAAAGTTACCGACGCATTTTCGGCCGGAACGTTCGACGCTATTGGGATGTCTGAACCATTTCCGTCGCAGGTTACGGTGGAACTATTACGGCGTATGTTACCGGCGGAAATTGCGCCGGCGTATTTAAACTCAACGAACTATACCCGACGGATTAGACGTCGGAAATTATACCGACGTCACTAATGCCATTACTGGCGGAACGTCCGCCGGTAAAAGCCCTATTTCGCGAACCCGAACCCCTCTGGCCATCATTTGTTTCCTTACATTCTCTCACTTCGACTGCTTCGCCCGTCGCCCTCCGTCGCCATTCGTCGCTCGTCGTGGTTAGACATCGCCGACGGTCACCGGACTTCGCCATCGACGGTCACCGGACTTCGCCGAGCCTCCTTCCTAATCGCACGCATCCTCTCTCCTGCCTAGTCGCGCGCCGCCGAGGAGAACCGAAGGTTTGGTTTTTGTTTTCAATTTTTTTTGCTATTTCGGTTGGATTACATATAGTATTAGCCTTAAGTCCATATATTTTTGCTATAGTCATGGTTGTTATTACTAGACTTTTGTTAGAGGATGTAGTTTGGTGCATGCTTTTTGTTGATGATATTATTCTTGTTGATAAGATTAGAGAGGGATTTGAAGGTTTTTATTTTCAATTTTTTTCGGTTGCAATTATTTTTTGTCAATGCTACAGGTTTCCGGCGGATTATGCGCCGGAAACTACAATACAACGAATGTATCGAGCGTTAGTACCGGCGAATATTCCGCCGTTAATTACCGGCGCAACAATTGCGTCGCAAATAATCGTAGAATTCTGCTGGCGAAATTCCGGCGCTTAATCCGCCGGTAATTAACGTCGTATACTGCGACGGTAAATACCGGCGCAATAGGCGCCGGAAGTTTCACGTTTTTCACGTCGGCAAACAAACTGTTTAATGCGCCGATAATGCGTCGGAAACAACGCCGGAACTGGTTCCGGCGCAAAATATGCGTCGGAACAAATTTATCGACGCACTCAAAACCGGCGGAGATATTTGCGCCGGAACATGCGCCGGAAAAGACCGGTACCGTCGGAATTTACATTTGTTCCGGCGGATTCCGTCCGCCGGTAATAACAGGTTTTCCTGTAGTGATCTTCAATATGAAGGATAGTAAAAGTAGATTTCTACATTTTGAGGATGTTTGGATTTCATATCCTGCTTCGACTGCAATGGTGATTAAATCATGGAACAAAGTAGTGGGAGGTGATGCTATGAACGTCCTTAACTGAAAATTTTATAGAGTTTAAGGGCTTTACATTTCTGGAGCAAAGCCAAGCTTAAGAACTTATTAGAATGGAAGGAAACTTTGAAGAGAGAAATTGCTAAGCTTCAATTGGAGGAAGCTAAATGGCATTAATCTGTCTGATAACAACCTTCTGTTGCTTAGATCCAAGATCAATGAATTAAATGCCATTCTTGCCTGTTTGAATACTTGGTGGAGACAAAGGGCTAAGATGAAGTGGGTTGAAGAAGGTTATTTAAATTCCAAATTGTTTCATGCTTTTGCTTATGGTAGGAGAAATGGTAATTTTATTAACCAAGTGAAGAATGCTGATGGTATTTTGGAGGAGGATCAATTGGCTATTGAAGATATCTTCTTCAATTTCTTCAACAACAAATGGAGGTATAGGAACTATAATTTGAAAGAAAGACCTTATTCTTTGCCTTCTTTAAGTAATGAAAATGTTAATCTTTTAAATGCTTTTTTTTTTTTTTTTTTTTTTTTTTTTTTTTTTTTTTTGAAGAAGAAGAAGAAGAAGAAGAAGAAGTGGAACATGTTGTTAAGAACCTTGGTATGAATATTTCTCTAGGAGCGGATGGTATTACATATTCTTTTATAAAAGCATATTGGAATATTATTGGTAAAGATGTGTGGCATGCTATTCTTCAATTCTAATATTCGAGGAAGATGTGTTCCAAATGGAAGGAGACTTTTGTTGTTCTCATTCCTAAAGTCAATAATCCCCTAATTCCTTCTAATTTCTGGCCTATCAGTCTTTGTTTATCAACTTATAAAATCGTTGTCAAGATTTTATTTAGGGCTGTAAATGAACCGAGCCGAGCCGAGCCGAGTATGTGAGTGTTTATGTTTGAGTTCGTTTATCATTAGCTTGTTCAGGTTTGGTTCGTGTTTGATTCGAGCTTTATTGTTTGTGTTCATATTTGCTTCGTTTAATTCAATGGTGTTCATGTTTGGTTCATATTTGGTTCATGTTTAATGCTTATCGAGCTTTAAACAAACAAGCTGCAACGAGCTATGTTCATAAACATATTTAACAAACAAACATTAAATTTGTTCATGAACATTTTAAACAAACAATCTAACAAACATGGACAAATGTGAAATGTCTTTTATTTAGAAATTTAAATTTATAATAAAAGCACTTGTCTATTTAAAACGAAAATATGACTAATCTATATGAATATATTCTTAAATTAAGTTTACCTATTGCATTTCTCTCCATTCGAGCTTTTATCAAGCTTTTTATTAAGCTTTATGTCGAGCTTGTCACGAACTTCAAATGATGTTGTTCGCGAACATAAATGAACTGAACACATTAGTGTTCAAGCTTCTTTATTTAAAGATCGAGCATTTAAAATGTTGTTCAAGTTTGTTTATTTAGTTAGTTAAACGATTACAAACAAGATTTAATCAAACCGAGCATCGAGTAGCTCGCCGAACGCTTATTTCTCCTGCAGCCCTAATTTTATTAAATAGATTGATGAAGTTTATTGATAATTTGATTTCTGATGAATAAGCGGCTTTCATTAAAGGCAAGACTTTATCGGATCATATTCTTCTTGCTCAAGAGCTATTCTATAAATTTAGATATTCAAAGTCTAAAATGGAATTGGTGGCAATTAAAGTTGATATGGAACATGCAAGTCTATGATAGTATGGCTTGGGATACTCTTAGGCTGGTTTTGGAGTATTTTGGATTTTCTCCTAAGTTCTCTCACCTTTTGATGGAGTGAGCGGAAGATCCAAAGTTTTCGGTTATAATTAATGGAACGAGTTCAAAATGGATTGAGGCTAAAAGTGGTTTTTGACAATGCTGTCTGCTTTCCCCATATTTATTCATATTGTGCTCTCAACCCTTGTCTAATGATTTTTTTTAGAAAGGGAGGAATCTGGGAATCAAAGTTGTATCTCTTGCTCCGAGAATTTCTCATCTTCTATTTGCTGGTGATATTCTTATGTTTTCGGAATCCAATATTAAGTATTTAAACAAGATTAAAGGTATTATCTCTAATTATTGTAGTTGGATTGGTCAGAGTGTCAATATCCAAAAATCTTTTATAATTTTTGGTAAATCTGTGAATCATAGTAATATAAGAGCTATGTCTAATTTGTTTGGCTTTAAGGAGGTGAAAGAGATGTGTTATTTGGGTATTAAATTTGCTTTGAGAAAACTTGCTTCTTCTGATTTCCGTAATTTGTTGAAAAAAGTTGCATGTAAAATGAATGTGTGGGGTAAAAAATTCATATGGTTAGCGGGGAGACTGTTGTTGATTAAATCAGTTGTTATGTCTATTCCTATTTTTTATATAACGCATTCTTTAGTACCTTTAAGCATCTTAAAAGGTATTGATAAGATGTGTAGGAATTTTCTTTGGAATAAGCATGGTGGTAACCGTGGCCTGCATTATGTTGTGTGGAGCGAGCTTTGCAAAACTTTGAGTGCTGGAGGTAGAGGAGTTCATTCGGCTGTTTCAATGGTTGGACCATTGAGAGCAAAATTCATGTGGAATTTGCTTAATAAACTTGATTCTATCCTCAATAAGTCTTTAATTGCAAGATATTGATTTGATATTTGGCAAAATAAGTCCAAATGGAACTGCTCTATCACGTGGAAATTTTTAAATAATGGAGCTAAATCTCTTTGACCTTTGGTTAGGTGGAATAGTGCTTAAGGCAATTCTATCAATACCTTAAGAGATATATGGATGTTCGACATATCTTTTGACAAATGGCCAACTTTCATTGTTGTGTTGGATTGAGAATTTCCAACACTTGATAAATTTATTGTGGATGGTAATTGGAATATTGTTGAGCTTCTCAAATTCTTTGGGAAGCCTTTGGTTGATACTATTATGTAAATTCAAATATATCCAGAGATGTTGAATGATCGACTGGAGCAAGTAAGGAATTTTTTTTGGTAAATATATTGCAGCAATGGCATTTAGTATTGTTGTAGAAGAGTTACCAGAGGCTGAGTATTGGAGATTGATGAAGAAGTTGAAATTTCCACCTCGTTTGGAAATCTTCTGGTGGCGGTTATGGAACAATGAAATGCCCACGTCAGATTTCTTATATTTCAGAAGGCTTTTGGATTACAACTATTGTCTGAGAGGGTGTAATACAACATAGAATCCTGAACATGTTGCGATTAAATGCTCCAAACTCATTCAAGCTATTGCATTGGTTAATAAATGGGGTTTTCCTGTTCCTATGTTCTCTTTAATTATAGATTGTAAAAATAAATTGAAGATGTTATCTAAAGGTAATCCTTTTATCGTAAATCTTTATTGTTCCTTGGTCTTCTTCTCTTGGAAAAGTATGAAGAATGTTATTCACGGTGGAAGGGAAATTGGTTTGACTTCCATTGTCTCAAATGCAATTAGTTTTGCATCTATTTCTTTGAAGTTTAATCTTAAATCAGATCACTGGGGTGTTAACCAGCTTTCTCAGCTGCTTTTACATTCTTGACACCCTCCTCCACCTGAATGAATTAAAGTCAATATTGATGCTACTATATTGCGTTCAAACAAGGCTGGTGTGGGAGGAGTTTTTAGAGACCATAAAGGGAGATTTCTCCTTGCTTTTGGGTTTAAATGTATTCATTGGGACAGTGGATATTTGTTACTAGTTGCTTTCCAGTCTTTAGAGAGAGTAATCCAAAAGTGAATGTTTGAAGCAAGAGGCATCAATATTGAAGGGAATAATATCAATATTATCAAGTATTTGCAAGGCTCAGTTGGCAAGGTGGCTCCGAATATTATTATTGGCGAGGTGGAAGACTTGTCCTCTCTTAAAGATTTTGATAATCTTTTATTTCATTTTTCAAATAGAAGTTGTAAGAAGTTAGCCGATTTTTGTGCTAACGTTGCTTTAGATAGTGATTTTTTTTTTATGAGCTAAGTTGTAATAATGTTCCTCCTTTTTTTCTTTGTGAAAGGAGTGTGATAGGCTTTCTATCACTTAGTAGGCTGTAATAGGCTTGTTTTTTCTTTAATGCTAATTGCAGTTTCTCAAAAAAAAAATCAGATCATCATTAAAAGAACAATCACATGGCACCCACTCATTCATGGAGGCCACATCCAAGCATGCCATACCCACACATTCTTGGAATCATATCAACGCCAAATCACTTGGTCACCGACTTTTCTCTCCTTTCTTGTTGCTTATGGCATTTTTGTTATCAAAAGTTTCCACTTGAGACTTTCAACAAAAAAAATTCTTATGAACTATAGCCAAACAAGTCAGCAATAAAAGCTTATTTCCTTCTGGATGGAATGAAAAAAGCAAGTTGCAGCCTGCAGATCCGCTAATTTTCTGTTCCATAGACAATAGAGAAACTTAAACAATTTTGTTTAGATTAATTTCACCATTCGTGAAACAACAGCATTAACAAATGCTTCGAATACATAGTGCAATTTATTCAGGTTACAGAGGCATCCTGTTCTTATTGACGATATAATTCAGGCTTCAGCATAATCAATTCAACACTCCCAAAGGAGAATTGATGAACAAGAAGTTCAATTATATATTCATGGAAGAGATGGAAAGAAATAGGCATCAAATAACTAAAATCTAGTTCTGAAAACGGTGATCAATATTTCATACCGGACTTCCATTTTCCATAGGATTTAGGAAATTCTCCACTCGCAATGGCTTCTTGTAGGACTGCAGCAGGAGAGAGGAGCAGACAACGCTAATTGATGAGAATGCCATGCAAGCCCCAGCAAGCCAAGGTGGCAGGCGAATTCCAGTGAAGGGGAATAAGGCGCCAGCAGCAATAGGCATGGCGAGTATATTGTATCCAAGGGCCCAAACATAGTTCATTCTAATCCTAGAGAGAGTCTTCAAGGAGAGATCAATAGCTGTGACCACATCCTCTAAATTGCTTTTCATGAGAACAACATCAGCAGCTTCAATTGCAACATCAGTTCCAGCACCAATAGCCATACCAACATCAGCTGCTGTAAGAGCTAGAGAGTCATTGATTCCATCGCCCACCATCGCAACAGTCAATCCTTTCCCCTTGAAACAAAGTAAAACACTTCAAACATTCGTACTTGATACTAGGAGAAATTTAAAGGATGGAATAATCAATAATAGTCAGTGGCGGAATCGGCCTTAATTAATAGGGGTGACAAACTTATAACTATCGGGGGTGCAAGGGGGAAAGCCCCTTGGCGGAGTTCAACAGGCATGGCTAATATGGGGGTTTCCAGGGGCAGCACCCCCTGAATTGTAAGGATATTTTTGGAATTGAAATTAATAAATAAAATGATGAATGCTCTTTATTATTTGTTGGGGGCAATTGCTTAAAGATCATAGTATTTTAAAAATTTTAAAGGGGACAATTGCCTAAAAATCCTTTCAATAAATACTAAAATACCTAAAATCCTAAGGGGGTTCCACCCCTGAATTAATAGTCAGCATTCACCTGCAAGTCTTTAATTTTTTCAGCCTTGCCAACTGGGTCAGTCTCAGCAAACACTGTATTGATGCCAACCTCCCGTGCAATGGCTGTAGCAGTAGCCTGATTGTCGCCAGTTATCATAATGCTAGTGATGCCCATTGAGGAAAGGAAGGAAACCACTTGGCCTGCCTCGGGTTTCAATGGGTCGGACACGGCAAGGGCTCCAGAAACTTCACCATCAAGAGCAACCAACACACAGGTTCTTGCTAAATTCTCAGTCTCCGTCAGATATCTTTCTACCTCTCTAGAAATTAGAACGTTGGAAGCAAGCATGAGCCTTTTGTTCCCAACTAGTACTGCTTTTCCACAAACAGTGCCACTGACCCCAGCACCAGGATGCACCTTGAAATCTTTTGCATCCATTACACGGTCATTTATGGAATCATATTTAGAATTGAGCTTCTTGGCATAGTCCACGACGGCCTTTGATATAGGGTGCTCGCTATTAGCCTAGTGGTAAGAGAAGTGGAAAGTGTTAGGAATGAGATTGCCTCTACCCAAAAGTAAGTACGGTGATTCACAAAATCCTGTAAAAAAGATAAATCAAGAACTACAAAATAGAACACTAATATTTACATTGTTCAGGTAAAGTATGAAAAAAGTATCACTTTATGGCAAGATGTAATTGTGCTGGGTAGAGCCAACGTCACCAACTTCTTTACTAGAATAGGGAGTTCGACATCAAAGACACTCAAAATGATGATGAAGGAGATGAGAAAGATATAGATGAGTAACTGTTAACTTGTATTTTTGTTTTTCCTTTTCATTTGTATTAGTCCAGTGAGTTCATATTCACGGGGAAATGTACTAGAATATTGCAAGAATAAAATTTTGATTTTTCTAAGTTCCTTATATAACGCATTAATGAATTGTTGACCTCAAAATGAACTCCGAAAGCTTAGTTGACGGTCCACAATGAAAACATAAATCAAAAGGCGTAATGTTGCACGAAAGTCACCAGAAACACATCGACCAAAAACCAAATCACTGAAAAAGCATCTGTTCACAAAACAAACAGTGTCAGTGCATTCGGGGTAACTAAAACAGCTAATATCTATACTAGGGGTGTCAAAATATGACCCGACCAACCAACCTGACCCGAAAAGTATGGGATCAAATTTTAATAAACGGATCGGGTTCCGCTTGAATTTTTCACGATTTGACCCTTTTTTTTATAATGAAGTGTGCATCAAAAAAATTATAATTTTATGTATGAAGCACTAGCAAATCATACCTACATGATTCCATCACCCAATATAGGCTCTTAAATTTTTCACAAGTTGACCCATGAACCTACTTTTCACCCTAAAATGACGCATTTAATATCTTTTCTCATTCATTTTTTTTGCTTGTAGGTATAATCTTCTTATTTTTTATGAAATATCTTAAGTTTTATAGTTCATAAGTTATTAAAAAAAAATTAAATCAAAATAGGTTAATGAGTCGGGTTTGGGTCATTCGGTTTGCTAATTGGTCGGGTTCGAGTTGGTCATTTTGACCCATTTATTAAACGGATCAGACTCAAGTTGACTAGATTTAGGTCAGGTCAATTTCAGGTTGGATCCAACGCAAACCATCAACATGTATTTACATCCCTAATCTGCACCTATATTAGTCAGGGTTATCGATTAGTGAAATTCAAAATTTCGTGCACTCAGATCAAGGCAGAATCAATGTGTGTAAATGATGGTGAATTAGAGTTAGAATCGATGAATGATTAATATAAGCAATTTTTTTAATTTAAAAATATTAGACTTGCATAATATAAATTTTATATTTATAATTAAATAAAAAATCATAAACCTAAATAACCTAGCCTTAATTTCCCCTCAACGTGATACCTCTAGGTTCAGCATTTGGTTTAACCTGTTTTGACCCAAATAAAAAAAAGGTAAATGCTTTAAATTTTGTATTTTGAACTCTTTTGATTGTGTTTGGAAATGATATGTGTCTATGAAAAAGGTCTACATGTATTTTGGAGTGAGTTACAGGGATTTGAATGCATATTGGTGAAATTTGAAAATTTTTTGGAGCACCTAGGTGTTGGGCGTTCTGGCACCTTGGCGATTAACAGTGGCGCCTAGATGTTGAACAGTTGCGCCTTGGCGCTATGCTCTCGAATTTTTGAAATTTGAACTAGCATTGTGTCGGTCCAACTGTGGTGTCTAGACGCTGGGCCATTTTTTGAGCTTACATATAATATTTTTCCATTATTCCATTGACCCAATCGTTAGGAGGGCAAAGAAGAGAGATAAGGAGAGGGTTTTTTAGAGGAAAGAAGGATTTTTGGGTCGATTCGGGTCATTTATAGTTGTCGGCTTAGTTCTAAAAGTTTTTCGGATCAAGGTAAGTCACAATATGTCTAACCTAGTTTTTAAAAATACAAAGAATTCTTGAATTTTCTAATTAAATTTCAATTGTTGTTACCGAAAAATAAGGATAATCTTTCGCGGGTAAAACTTTCACTGTGTAACTTTTTATATATTATAAAGATTGAGATTCTGAACATTTTGAATATTTTTTAAAAAATTTACACCGGTGTTTTTGTAATTTATGCAACTTTATTGAATAAAAAATAATTCGGATTCTGAAAAATACATATTGTAGTATGATTAAAGTTTTAAAACGATATTTTACATAATCTCTAATAATTTGGATATAATTTGAAACTGTGAATTTTTATTTAGTAGAAATTTTTATTGCCTATCGTTGTAGAAAACTGTGCAATTCTGATATGAGCTTCATTATACTTTAAGTGTTACACTGTGATGAAATATTAAATGTGATTGAATTATGTGCTTTATTAGTTGAATTGTAAGTTCTGGAAAATGTTATTGTAAAATAAACAAGATATTTTGGTGGCTAAAAAGTTATGTTATGGTGCCTACGAACATGTTCTGATGGAAAAATATTATGTAATGATGCCTACGAGCATGTTTTATTTATATAAGCATATTGGGGGTCATAAAAGACCAGAATCTTTTGAGATTTTGTATGGGGTTGGAAAACTCTATTATGTTCTTTTTTGTGATGTGAATTTCAATTTATTTGCCTACTCAGTATTATTACATGTATCTTTAGATAACTATTTTGAACTTATTACCTTGCTCAACTTAGTGATTTATTATATTGCATTTAATTATTCTAAAAAATATTTAATAAAATAAATATTTGAAAATTTAGATTGGTGTTTGTGGCTTGCTGAGCTGTTTTAGTTCACTGTACTTTTGAATTTTACTTTCAGGGCCTGGGAAAGAGGAGTCTGTCAATTAGCAGTTTAGGATCTAATTTAAATTGTTATAAATACGTTTTCTATTGATTTTTACCTAATCATATCTAGTTAGCCTAGTTTTATTATTTAGTTCTTTAGCTTTTGTTTATAGCCATGTATTGTGATTGTACATGACATTTTGATGATGGAATGAAAGAGATTTTATTGATAAATTGATTTCAGCACTATGGATGTTTAAGTAGCTCTATAGTCTGTTATTTATTTAAAAATTTAAATTGGAAGATGAAATCTAAAAAATTTTATAACTACATTTTAGGATTTGTCATTCACAACTCATCACAATAGAATCTATCCCATAAGTGGGTCGTGTCGAGTTGGGTTGTGACAAGCTTTTGTGGTATCAGAGCTGTAGTTTTGGAAATCGATTATAAGACAGAGATATAAAATTAATCAGTATATCAAGTATGGTAGTTTTGTGTGTCTAGGTGTTTATTTTTGTTTGTTTTCATGTGCATGTATATTCAATTGTATGATTATAGATCCGCCAGACCCAAATATAATAAATGGATAGAGTGTCAATTAGATAGCTCATAATATATATTACTACTTTGACTATCAATTTTTATAGAGTTTCATAGTTTTTTTAGTCTGATGACATAGTTAATGGTTGAAGTACAAAGCTAAGTTTTTATTGTTAGATCTGATGATGTAGACCGACATTTACATATATTTTTGGGATTAAAGCATCTAAGGTTTGAGGGTATTGTTTTGCCTATGGTAGCAGAGGACTGGTTAAGAAGGCTGAAGAAGACATTTGATGGTATGCAATGTCCTCCTAAGAGGAAGCTACCATTAGATATTTTTTTGTGAGATGGGGAGGCAGAGTGCTGGTGGATGGGCCAATAAGAGGAGAAGCTTTAGGAGAGATTAAACTCTTTGATTAGTTGGGAAGATTTTTGTGATTTGTTTCGAACTTGGTTTGTACCACCTTGTGTATGTCAGCAGATACAGGAGAATTTTCTTAGGCTGACTCAGGGTAGATGGATTATGATTCAGTATGAGGCAGAATTTATTATTTTGGCTAGATATGCTCTGCAGCTAATTGTCACTCCCCTGGAAAAATGATATTGATTTATGAGAGGACTTCGAGACAGTCTAAGATAACCATTACTTCCATTTCACATTTTTTTTATTTTCCTGAGTTGGTGGAGTGAGCCTGATTGATTGATAATGATTTGATGGGTACTTAGTAGTGGTGGATTGTTAGAAGGAAGAGATTTGGAGGTGAGACTTCTAGTAGTGACTTTTTTGAGAAAAATAAGAGTAGGTTTGACTGGGAGAGTCCTTAGGAGGTGGGCAGTGTGTCTGTGGTAGCTCCGAGTATGAGCAGTGTTGTTGTTTCTAAGAGTTTTGTTAGTGGGATAGCTGTGTGCCAACATTATTGCAGACAATATTTTGGTCAATGTTATAGGATGGTTAAACAATGTTTCTAGTGTAGACAGGGGGGACACAATATGGCTCAGTGTCCATAGGTAGGATTTAACCAATGATTTAAACCCAGATCTTACTGTTTTGTTAGACTAACGGGGAGACTAAGGAAAGTTCTACTTCACACGTTTGTTGAGAGTTCTACTGGTAGAAGCAATGGTTATGGATTTGTGGTAGGGAGGTCATCTAGTAGTGGTCAGAGAACATAATAGTTCTATTGCTCCAACTCCAATTCAGACACATGTGTATAATTTGACTCAGCAAGGCTCGAGATGCTCCAAATATCATTATAGATATGACTTATATTTATTATCATCCATGTCATATTTTATTTGATTATGGAGTCAGTTATTCTAGGATTTCTTTAATTTATTACACTTCCCTTAAATTTTACTAAATTTTCTTTGTCTGTTACTTTACCAAATGGAGATGGCATAATAGCCAGTAGAGTTAATTTTTGTGATATTAAAATTTCTAATAGAAAGTGGAGGTCTAGTTTGATTTTACTTTCTATTTTTTAGTATGATATTATTTTAGGCATGAACTGTTGATTCAGTATGAGGCTCAAATTGATTATTTGAAAAAATACATCACTTTATTTCTGGACAATGAGAGTTCTTTTCGAGGGAGTTCGAGGTGTTTTGGCCTATCTGATTTTTACTATGAAAACATATAAATTTAAAAAAAAATGTTACGTGGTATTTTTGGTATCAGTTTGGGATAGCAAGATGGATTCTAGTTATATTACTATGTGGGCTCCAAAAATTCGCTCCCAGCCTCCCCCGTTGCTTTTTTGGGGGAGTTTTAATTGATTAAGTTCTAGGGTAAATTTTGGAAGGCATATGAGGTTGTAGATAAGACACTACCCAGAGATTTCGCCCTCATTTTGCGAGAACTTTATGATTCTAGTTCTGGTTTCCTATAGGCGCAAGCCCCTATAGTTAATTACCCCTCCTGATAATAACAGATAACTTCTGATTAAGGCTAGTCATCAATCATATACATAAATATATGTGTTATCTGGCATATAGTAGCAGCACGGGCTTAAGGGATAGAAATTTGAAGACTTGATATTTAAAATTAAAATTTCACCATCTTGCACTTAAAGCATATGGTGGGGGAATGGATGATGGACCTGATCAAGATCTCATGGTTTTATCGTCTCGGGCCATCATGGTCCTGGTCTACTTAATCAAAGGAGGTAGTCGACCCAACCTGACATTAGGATCCATGTCGGCAACCATGGGTTGCTTCATCCAAGGGGGGCTTATAGACATGTGGTAGATGTTTGTCTAAGGGGATAAATTTGAATCCATATTAGCTGACAGAGGGCTAGGGGTGTCAAAACCGGGTCATGGGTCAGGTTTGGATCGAACCCGAAACTAACCCAGGTTCAAAAAAGTCGACCCTAACCCGACTCGGGTAGGTAAACAAGTAAGAAATTCAAACCTGGACTTGACCCGACGGGTTGCCAGGTTGACCCGACCTGACACAGGAAGGCGGGCTACGGATGGGAGTGGACTCGAGGGGTAGGCGGCGAGCAGTGGGAGACCTGGCGTGAACATGAGCGGGCTTGGGCGAGTGTGCGGGCATGGACGCGCGCTAACATGGTGTACGGGCTGCCGCAGCGGCCATTTGTATTGCCATTTAATGACAAAATGAGACATTAGCAGGTGCGAATGATCTGAAATGGCACCGCTTCTAGAGATATGGGGTGACTGCAGCGACCGGATTTGTGCATGATTTTGGCCGAATTTGTGTATGGGCCACCGAACAGTGTATGTATCTTGTATATTTATATTTTATTTTTTTTATTTTTGATTTTATTTTATGTTGTGGAGATCAACATACTAATGTTTCAATGGTGCAGGAATTCCCAAATTTGTTTCTCAACGAGTTAGTCAGTTTGCCTTCGGACAAAGACATAGAGTTATTTATTAATGTATTACAGAGTACGGCCCCAATTTCCAAACATATATAATGTCACATAAGGAACTTCAAGAGTTGGTTGATAGGGGACTTGTTCATTTTAGTGTGTTTTCGTGGGAAACACTTATTCTATTTATAAAAAAAGATGTTACGATACACATATGTATTGATTACAGAGTGTTGAACAATGTCATTATCAAGAATAAACATCCTCTGCCATGGATTGATGTTCTATTTGATCAGCCTGTTGGATCATTTGTATTTTCCAAGATTTATTTGCGATATATAGTGACCTATATATTATCAGGTAAAAGTGAGAGAGGTTAATGTGATGAAGACAACTTTCAATACGAGTTATGGGCATTATGAGTTTCTAGTCATGCCATTTGAGGTGACAAATGCACTAGTGGTCTTTATAGATTTAATGAACAAAGTGTTTAAGGATTATCCATATTAGTTTATGATAGTGTTCATATACGAAATTTTGATTTACTCTACTTCTAAGAAAGATTATGCTAGACATCTGAGAATTATTTTAGAGACTGAGGCGTCATTAGCTATATATAAAATACTCCAAATATGAGTTCTTGCTTAGGAGTATTTATTTTCTGCGGCAAGTGGGGAATAGTGCAAGTATTTCTATAGATCTCCAAAAAAGTTCATATAGGTACTGAGTGGTCGAGGCCTACTACTGTAATTGAGGTACGTAATTTCTTGGATATGGTTGGATATTATAGAAAAGTCATAAAGAGATTTTCTCAGATTTCTACACTTCTAACAAGACTAACTTAGAAGTTAGTAGCTTTAATCTAGACACCTGAGTATGAGGTCAGTTTCAGAGATTAAAGAATTATTTGACTTTTGTTTCAATTTGACTCTTCTATCTCATACAGAAGGATTTCAAGTGTTTAATGATGCTTCACTGAAATGTCTAGGATGTGTACTGATGCAACACAGTAGAATTATAGCTTATGCTTCTAGACAGTTGAATCCACATGAGAGAAAGTATCCAACACAAGATATGAAACTTATTGTTATAGTATTTGCTCAAAAGATTTGGAGATACTATTGGTATTATGTAAGGTGTGAGATTTTCACTAATCATCAAAGTTTAAAATACATATTCACTACAGGAAAAACGTCATTTTCCGGCGGCCATTTTCGTCGGAAAATGACCAAAATCCGTCAGAAAATTGCATTTCCGACGAATTTCTGACAGAAATTTTTTCGCCGGTTTCACGCGCGTCGTAAAAGGACTTCCGGCGCAAAATAATTCGTTGAAAACTTTTCCGGCGCATTTTCGACAGAATTTTTGCTGGAAAAAATTTCCGTCAAAATTTTTATGCGCCGGAATGCCAAAAAAAAATATTTACAGAATAAATCAGCCAGCTGCTACCACTGCTCCCCCATCCGCGCTCCACCACAAGAGCCAACCCGCCAGCGTGATCCAGTGGACACAGCCAGAAGTCACAACCAAGCCCGACCCGACACTGTAAGCGTGGACCAGCGCAGCGCCCTCGCCTTCAGCGGGATTCGAACCCCGCCCAACTCTCCCCCGCCTTCAGCTTCTGCCAACTACTCATGAAACCAAAAACTATTAATTTTGTTACCTTTTTTTATTTAACCTATTGTGTAATAATTATTAAATCAGTTTAACAACAAAATTTAAAATTAATTAACTTAATTTAACAAAATAAAAAATTTTAATTTATTATTATAATTTAAGTTTAAATTTAAATAATTTAACTTTTTGTTATTAAAAAATTAAATTATAATTTATTTTATTATAATTCAAGTTATTAAATTCAATAATTTAAGTTATATTTTAAAATAAAAAAAAAAAAATTTTTAATTTCCGTCTGAAATCCGCCGAAAAATCCGCCGGAAATGCCTTCAGAAAAAATTCGTCGGAAAATCAGTCAAAAATTATGTCAAAAATTCGTTAGAAAAAATCCGTCGGAAATCCGCCAGAATTTGCGACGAATTTATTTCCGCCGGAAATTCTGTCAGAAATGAGCTGTTTTCCTGTAGTGATTTACTCAGGATCTGAATCTGAGATAAAGGAGATAGCTTGAATTGATTAAAAACAATAATTTCACTATTCAATATCAGTTTAATAAGGCTAATATGGTAGCAGATGCTTTGAATAGTAAGTCTTCTAGATTTGCATACATTTAGCATGCTTCTGATGAATCCCTAATAGGGGATATAGAGAGAATATAGTTAGAGGTGATTTCTTCTGTTAATTGAGATTCTAATATATTGGCTCTGATGATTTTAAGTCTTCTCTTCTCTACAAGAAAAAAATAAAAAATCTTAGAAGTTAGATACAGAATATCCGAAGTTGATTGATTTGATCAAAGTTAGTCAGAAAGCTGAACTACAAGTATCTAATTCTTGTATTATGTTCTGTAAGAGCAGACGTTGGTTTCTAGTTCTGGAGATTTGTGATCGGTTATTCTGCATGAAGTTCACTATTCAAAATATACTATTCATCTAGGAAACAATAAAATATATAATGATCTAAAAGGTATGCTTTGGTAGCATGGATTAAAAAAGGATATAATAGATTTTGTATCAAAATGTGAAGCATGTCAGTTAGTGAAGGCAGAACATCAGTGATTAGGAAGTTTTCTGTAGCCATTACTCATTCCAGAGTGAATGGGAAGACATGACTATGAATTTTGCTATGGGCTTTCCCAGGTTAAGACAGGGACATGATGTTGTGGTTGTACTTGATCATCTAACGAAGTATGCTCATTTCATTCCAATCTGACAGTCTGATTTTATAAACAAATTAACACAAGTATATGTGCGTGAGATTATCATTTTACATAGGATACGAAAAGTTATAGTCTCTAACAGAGATGGCGGTTCACCTCTAGACTATGGAGGGGTATTCAATAAGGTTTTGGTATAAAACTATATTTCAATACAATATTTCATCCTCAAACTAGTGAATAGTCTAAAAAGACTATACAAGTACTAGAAGATCTTTTGAAGCTCTGTATTTTAGATTGTGGTGGCAACTGGGAGAATTACATTCCTCTTATAAAGTTTGCTTAGATAATAGTTTTAAATCAAGCATAGGAATAACTTTATATGAAGCTCTATATGGCAATGTTTAAAATTGCGTAATCGGGTGTTGAGGCATTTTTTGTTCGTGAGGCGAGGCGTAATTTTGAAGTTTGTAAGACGTTTGTATGGAAATTTTCTTTTGTAAGACTAATTTTGAAGTTCTGCTTATTTTTAAAGTTCGTAAGTCGTTTATATGGAAATATACCAAGCAGTATCCAGTACCGAGCATATACCGAGCAGTACCGAACAATACCGAGCATGTAACGAGCGGTATCGAGCATATACCTAGCGGTACTGAGTATGTACCGAGCGGTACCGAGCATGTATATAGCGTTATCGAGCATGTACCTAGCGGTACCGATCATTATTGTACCGAGTGGTACCGAGTGTTTTTTTTTTTTAATTTCAAGAGGCGGATGCCTCTAAAACATGAAGCGAGGCACACCTCAGTGAACTTGAGGCTTACGCCTCAATTTCATCTCTCATTGCATAGGCTTTGAGGCTTAACGTTTAAAATTGCGCTAAGGTGCGCCTTGAGGCGTGCCTCTTATTACGCAATTTTAAACCATGGTAGGAAGTGTCGTACACCATTATCTTAGATAGAGATGGGTGAAAGACATTTGATCAAGCTAGCTTTGGTTGATGATGCTACTAAATAGGACATGCAACGATTGTATTTTGATGCAAAGCATTGGGTTGTAGAGTTTCGAGTAAGAGATTTTTTATATATAAATATCAGATCAATAAAAGGCATTAATAGGTTTGGAAGGAAGAAAAATTATGTCCAAGTTATGTGAAAGGAAGTAGAAGAACTTTCAACCAATTCAGTAAACCACAAGAGAAATTGGGTAGAACACACCACAAATCTTTTTTTTATTATAGGAAATATAAAAGAAAACGGCTCATTGTCAGGTCCTAAGTCATGGATGAGAAAAGTGGAGGGTTGTGTTAGATAGTCGACAGACATCATAAAACTTGATGAATGATCATGACATGAATCATTTAAAAAATTATGTTCTGCTAGGGCATCCCCTGAAAGCGACACGTTGTATGGCCTAAATACAGTGACATGTGTGCAATGGCCGCTACACCAGCGCCTGAGTGCAGTGTTAAATAGGCAAGGATTCCTACATCAATGACGGATGTGGGTAAAGAAGCTAGTCCATGAAACTAAAATTAGGATAAAATTTTGGAATATAGGTTCCCTTATAAGAAAATTAATGGAATTAATGGACATTATGATTCATAGGAAGATAAATATTATGTGCATTCAGGAAATAAAATGGATTGGAGAGAAGGCTTAGGAGATTGATAGTTGATGATTTACTAGGGTATTCGGGTAGGAGTCGTACTAGAAATAGTGTAGGCGTGATTATACATAAGAGTTTGAAAAATAATGTTATAAAAATTAATATAATTGGAGATAGAATTATAGTTTTAAAGATTGTTGTTGATGCTAAGATTGTTAATATTATTAGTAATAATGCTATTCAAGTTGGTTTGGATATGTGTTCAAAATTAAAATTTTGGAATGACTTAAAAGAAATAATATAAAAGATACCTCTTGAAGAAATAGTTTTTATTGGAGGAGGTTTATATGGACATATTGGTAGAGAGAGATGATTTTAAATCATTCATGGTGATCATGGGTTTGGAATTATGGTGATCATGGGTTTGGAAAGACAAATAAAGGTGGCAAGACCCTTTTATATTTTCTTTAGCTCATGATTTTTTATTTGTTAATACCTTATTCAAGAAAAGAGATGAGATTCTCATCACTTTTAAAAATTAATATAGTAAACTTAGATTGATTTTTTTCTTAGAAAATTAGATCGTTTAGATTGCAAATATTATAAAGTTATTATGAGTGAAAATTTATGTACCCAACATCGATTATTAATTTTGGACTAAAAGAAAAAGGGACAAAATAAAAAATAAAGTAAATTGATATTCTAGGATTAGATGTGGGAATTTAAACTTCTGGCTTTAATGATGAGGAGAGCTTTTGATCGACGTGAGCTACTGCTATTTGCCGAGATTTCAGGGATTTAGAAGCGAATTGAACAGTGAAAATTCAAGAATCAGAGCAATATACCGACTGATACGAGCTAACATTAATGTTCGATTTGAGTTTTTTTTTTACTTTGATTTTCTTCATTGATTTTTCTTTTAATTAAAAGCAAAATAAATGTCATGTCATCCTCATTTACTCATTAGGAATAAAGATAGCCATCAATTGGTCCAAAGTCACCTCGATTTACGTGATTTTTAGACTTATGTTCATTTCACCTCGTTTTTCATGTTGATTTCACCATGAAATTTTAATTAGACAACTTGGTAGTGCATTTTAGGTATGGTTTACGTTCTAGAAGCAATGACGAAGTCCATTCTACGATCAGATGTCGTTTGGGAGACGGCGTGTGTAAATTCCTTGATTTGCGTGTTGCCGCCTCGAGATTTGTGTTATCGCCTCGGTCGATCCCAATTAATCAAATGAAATATATATTTTGAATGTCAGCGACATTCTGGACGCAACAACAAAGTCCGTTTTGCAATCGGACGTCATTTGGGCGACATCGAGTGTTAAATTCCGGATGTTGGTCGTCCATTTGGATCAATCTCATCCGACTTGACTGCCAGGGGTTTCGACTTAAGCGAATTCGATGTTCTGATTGCGACGATGCAGTCCATTTGACAATCGAAGGTCGTTTGACCTTTCAAGTCACGCGCTGCGTCGACGCACGTGCCGATTTTCCCTATTTTTCGTGCGGTTTGATATATAGGGGTCAACAATGACATCTTGAACTTTGACGATATATTTACATAATCAAGATAACGAAAATTTTTGTCTGTTGAGCCTCATGCTTTGTTGGTCGACAAAAGAGAGCCACAACAACAACCCTCAAATTTATGTGATATCGATGCCTAATGAACGTGATCTAATTCTCATTCACAAGGGGAAGGAGGAATAGGAGTGGCTAGTTCCATTCCTAAAAATGTTATGGATCATCTTTGTCAAATAATCATTCACATGTTGTATTCATGCTATATAGAGACCTCCTACAATCAATGAAAAGATACATATTCTAGTTCTAATTTTTGACACAATCCATGCTTACTATACTAAAGAGGATGTTGGATCTAAATTTACCCATGAAACATAAGCAAGATGTTATGAGATAAATAAATCATAAACAAGATATAGAAAAATGAGAAAGAAGCTATCTTAGAAAGTCTCTTACAGAACTATTGTATTAGAAAATTGATAAAACTCCTTTGAACTACGAAGAACAAGTCAAACCGAGTTAAGGCAACAGTGCAAAAAAAAAGTGATTTTCTGTATGAGAAACTACCAACCAATTATTTATAAGCAAAGACCAAGGTTGATGTTAGAGAGCCAACTTCTTAATTCAACTCTTTGAAATTTGTAAGTTGGATTTTGTGTAATTTGTTGTGTAGCAAGGAAGTCATGCCGGAAATTAGAGGAAACTTCAAGCAAATATATAAGTTGTAGTTTGTGGATGAATCACCTTTGCTAGTTCTCTAATTTAAAACTCTAGGCGTGAACACTAAATGAGTGCTTGAAGTGACTAAGAGGGTAAGTTATTTCATGAATCTTTCGGCTAAGTTTGACAGATGAGTATTGAGCATTGCTTTAAAAATCGGACCAGACCGGTTCAACCGGTTCAACCTAAAAACCATCTTTGCTTCAAACCGGCTAGTTTTGGCAAAAACCGCCGGTTCAACTAGTGAACCGGTCCGGGTTTTTTTAAACTGTCGGTTCAAGTTTTTTTAAAATAAATAATTAAATTATATTATTTAATATTAAATAAATATAAATATAAAACTTTTAAATTTATATTAAAGACATGATTAAATTTTTATTTTAACCAGCTCATATGTCTTTCATTACTCCATATGAGCTCTTGCCATGAGTGAAAGCAAAGAGGTATATAAACTATACAAAGCAATACCTCCAAGTGATTTGGGACTAAACCATACAAAGCAAAAAATCATTTTTAGCTTCATATATACATTATACACTATTTAACATATTTTTATTAACAAATTTTTTAATTAGTTTTTATAATATAAATAATATTTATTTTTTTAGTTAATAATATTTATTTTTAGTTATTAATATTTAATTTTATGTATTTATTTATTTTAATATTTTTTATTATATATATTATGAAGTTTTTGTGGATTTATTACTCTTATGTTAAAAAATTTGTAAAGTTTTAATTTTTCAACTCTAAAATTTTTATGTTACAAAATAAAATACTTTTATATTAATTATATATTTATTTTTTTCTATTTAAAATTTTATATTTAATTATAAATTATAAACAATTAATTTTTATTGTGAGTTTTTTTATATAATTTATATTTATAGTTCATATCTAAATATGTAATATAAATTAACAATAATTTATATTAAAATATATGGTTATTATATTTCATTATTATTTTAATTTTATTAATTTTTTATAATAATTTTATTATTTATTACGTCATCCGGTTCAACCCCGATTCGACCGGTCGAACTAGTCGAACCGTGAACCTCTCCTTCTTCCGGTTCGTTGTCTGGTCTGATTTTCACAACCTTGGTATTGAGGATTGAATTAGGGCTTCAAGCCGATTTGCAGTTGATAATAAGGGAATTCCATATTATAGGTATTTCAAGCTAATTTGCAGTCAATTGGCAGTTACCTCTGCAGCAGCAGCCAAATCACATACTTCCTGCAAGGAAGCGCTGGAAAAGAGCATGCTATGAACCACTGCAGGTTTTCCAACAGTCAGCGTTCCTGTCTTATCAAATACAATAGCTTTCACCTGTTAGAAAAAAAAAAAACATGTAGAGATGCCCTTTGTCCTAGACTTTTTGATATTTGCTAAATGATGCATACTTACCTTGTGTGCTTTCTCCAGAGCACTTCCACCCTTTATCAGGACACCTTGAGAGGCTCCTTTGCCAGTGGCAACCATAACAGCAGTTGGAGTTGCCAGACCGAGAGCACATGGACAAGCAACCACAAGGACTGAAATTCCAAACTGGAGTGCCAATTCAAACTCATCCATTCCACTTGGAATCCAAGTCCTCGGATAAAGATGAGCTGCTCCTGGAATTAACCAGCCAAGCCAAGCAAGCAATGCCACCACAACAACCTGAACAGAATTTTGTTCAAAGATAGATTGTCATCTGCATCTACCATTTTCAATGATAGTGTATAATACAGTGGAAGCTTAAAAAATAAATAAAAGATAACATTATATAGAGCATCTTGCAGTGGCATGCTAGAAACTTTATCCAATCTCAGGGTAAAGGTTATGTAGGATTTTGAGGATGCAAATAGAAGTTCAATTAACTAAATTCCAAACAAAGAACTAAAAGGTAAATTGAGACGCAGCACATTTTGATCTATTGGTTGAGAGCTTTGACTACCAATCAAGAGGTCTTGGGTTCGAGTCTTGCATACGTGATGTTTAGGAATTTTTCTTAATTGGCCTAAATGTTCTAAAAAAAAGATAAATTGAGTAATGTGAGACCCGATAAATACTATTTCACCAATTAGTCACTAAATCAGATCAAATTTGGCTGAATTTCTGAACCATATTCCTATTGGATCGAAAGTACGGGAGCTTGCTCGTTGCCTAGATAACCATCTTTCTCACCTTTCATGCACATCTTCAGCCAAACTCCATAAATTAGCTGAACTCACGGATTTAGTAAATCTGAGATTTACAGAAAAAGAGGAAAATGGAGAATTTATTTGACCGTGAGATTTAAGATGTGCTCAAATCCTATTTGGCAGAATTTAGCATAAATCCAGTTTAAATCCTGCATAAATCTTGTATCCAAACAGCCCCAAAGTGATCTTTACTCATTTCAGCTTTGATAAATGAAAAAGACAAATGAATTTTTAGGAAAAAAGAAAAAGAAAATGGTAATCATACTAGTGCATATTAATCGGATAATATGCCTCGCATAACTTAAACCAATAATTTATAAATAAATATATAAACAAAAGATTCATACTGCGGGAACAAAGACTCTGGAAATTTTGTCCGCTAGTTTCTGGACAGGTGCCTTTGAAAGCTGAGCCGCTTCCACTAGCTGAACCATCTGAGATAAAGCAGTCTCTGATCCCACATGTGTTGCCTTCACAACTATGCATCCATTCTCATTCACAGTTCCACCAATAACCTGCATAAAGTGTATACATTAAATATTAATTTGCAGCAGACGAAGGCAAGTAAGCCAACCTGAGAAAATGTTAAAATGAAACCTTGTCTCCTGGGCATTTAGCTATAGGCCTTGCCTCTCCAGTCATCATGCTCTCATTCACATAACTCTGACCACTCATAACAATTCCATCAACTGGTACTTTGGCTCCTGGAACGATCTTAATCACATCATTTCGTTGAAGTAATTGAGTACTAATCTCAGTCTCTGCAATGATATTGTCTCCTTCATCAAAGATCAATAAGGAGGCTGTTTCTGGAGCAAGGTCTGCAAGCTTTGCTAAAGCTTCTGATGTTTTCCCCTTTGCAATTACCTCCAAATACTTACCCAGAAGAATAAAAGAGATTAACATGGCGCTAGTTTCAAAAAAATCCTGCCCTTCAAATGATCTCGATGTTAATGATTTTAACACAACATAAAGAGAGTAAAAGTAAGCAGTATTTGTTCCCATCGCTACCAGAACGTCCATGTTAGAGGAACCTTGTCGCAATGCATGATAAGATCCAATGTAGAATCTAAATTCATATCAAAAAGGAAAAATAAAAAACTTGGTCAAGGCAATGAATCATTTTTCAAAAAACTCAGAAAATATGATTTCTATGCTACGTAAAGCAGACTCAACATTAAAAAAGCAAGCAAGTTAGGGCTTAAGAAAAAAGTACCTCCAGCCAATTATAAACTGTACTGGAGAACAAAAAAGCCATCTCAGTAGCATTCCAATGGTTAGATCATTGAATATCTTTGTAGATAGCCAGTCCCCATAAGGAGGAAGCATAGGGAGCACCATAGAGAACATGAATACAGGAACGGAAAACAGACAACTCCAAAGAAACTGGTTCCTATAGACCCGAACCTGATGCTGCCTCTCCATTTCTCGAGGTTTTGGAGCCGAATACAAGCTCACAAGGAAAAGACCAGGGCTTTGGCCAACTTCTTCAATGCAATGAATAATTGATCTAGGACCAGTAAGGTCAGGATCATATGTAACAGTTACTTTCTGTCCTACTGGATCCAATTCTACATGATTTACACCTTCCATAGCTTCGAGAGATGATTGAATAAGTACAGCATCATTTTGAGAATGAATGCCTACAACTTTTAGATACACTTTGTTTACATCATCCCCAGAGCTCATGAGATTTGCTCCAAAACCTGTATCTTCAATAGCTTCTATTAGGCGATCAGGATTGGTAATGTCGGGATCAAAGTGAACCTTTGCTTCTTCAAGTGCAAGGCCAACAACAGCTTTTTTTACTCCATCAACCATAAGCAAAGATCGTTCAACAGATTCAGAGCAGCTGGTGCATGCCATTCCTTTAATTCGAATGCAGCATACTGAAATACTCTTATCTTGAAATTCATCAACATTGTAGCCCATATCTTCTATGGCTTCCTTGATCATTTTAGCCTAAACAAAGGGCGCAGATAAACGATTTACAAAGTCTCATAGCCAGAAAGATAATAATAGTTACAGCAGTACAATATAAAAACATAGTAAAACTCCCACCACACCCCCAACAAACCCTTTCCCCCAGCCCTCAACAAACTCATTTCTTTCTTGATACAACGTTTCCTTCTTTTCTGCCGGTTTGGTTTCCTTAAGCAGACTAATGAATTGATTAAAACATTCACGGGGGACATTATATTCTGCCTTGATGCTTAACATCTTAACAACAACGGATAATTTTGAGTGACAGGCACACCCCTTCCATATTAGTTGTTGAGAAGCATGCAACAAATTATAAAAATTTTATGTCTCCTTATTAGATGACTCTTCTATATATTGTTTAAATTATGCTCCAGTTGTATCATGAACTAAGTCTTCAAGATCATGCCAGATATTTTATTACTCAGCTATATTAAAACTTGTAGACGGGCTGCATCGAGAATCGAAATGTAGCTCATACTCACTATGAGAAGTCCAATATCAATATTCTGCCATGAACCCTCTATGGTATAGATCAACAGTTGCATCATCTGGGCTTAGGTGCACTTGATTTTTATATTAAGAATATGGGTATAAAAAATTTTCATCTGAGATGAAGCTGGGAACTTGAGAAGCTGTTTGAATGAAAAAATTCACACATTTAATGAACTCGTATGTTAATGTCCTTCGTCCTTGCGTCAATCGGTTATACATCCAACTTCTTTGATTTTTTATATCCATAAAATAGCCAACATATAATATTAATATATTAGATATTGTTATAACATTTATTGAAGGAAAATAGATGGATTTTAATTTCAAATAAGTCCCCTATTAATAAAAAATCTAGCAACCTCCCTGTGTCTCCCCCATTTAGAGGAAATACAAAGAGTCTTAACATGTACGGAAGGCTATCGTTTTATGTGACCAACCATCTAAGGTGACTCTCTAATCTTATCTTTTACTAGAGCTACTCTAACCTTTTCACATATATGCTCATTTTGTATCATGTCTATAAAGGTAAATCTACTCATCCACCTGATCATCCTCTTCTCTGCAACACTTAACTTAATATTATGCTTCTCTTTTAATGGTTAATATTCTGCATCATAAAGCATTACAGGTCTCATCACCATCTTATATAATTTTCCCTTATGTTTGAAGAGGACTTTTCTATCACACAACAAGTCTGATGCATTCCTCCACTTCAACCATCCAACTAGAATTCTACTGATAATATCCCCATCTATTTCAGCATCAATAGATCCAAGATATTTAAAACGTGTACTTTTATTAATGACTTGATCATCCAAAGTCACAATCCCTCAACTAGGTCTATTACTACTAAAATTATACTCCATATATTAAGTTTTAGATCTACTCAAGTGAAAACCTTTAAACTCTAAGGTTGACCTCCATAATTCAAGTTTTCCTTCAACTCCCACTATAGTGACCTGAAATCTATATAAGAATGGAGAGAAAGTATGATTACTAGAGAAAAACTAGAGAGAAGCTATAAAAAGATTACTTAAAATTTAAAATCTCCATTAGCATAGAAATCTTAAGAGATCAAAAAAGTGCCAAAATGCTCCTAATCACCTATTATTTATAAGGTTCTAAGGGCTACAAAGAAATGGCTACAACCCAAAAAGTAAAAAAGTTGCAATGTTACACAAACTACCCTAGACACATGTCACCTCCTGATTACCTAAGAGAAAGTGAGGGCTACAAAGTTCTGATGATATGTTTCTAGGAGAGCTTAGTAGTGTCGAGTCGGTAGTGAGAGTAAGCTTGGTACAACTTAGTGAGAGTGGGTGAGTCTACGAGTGGGTTCCGAAGTAGCGTCCTTGATAGCTAAGCGATGTTTGGGAGCCATATGGCGACCTGTGCTAAGCCTTGGAAAGCCTAGATTAGAAGGCGAATGATATGAGGTTTTGGAAAAGCTGAACTCAATGGTCAGTCAGTCAGCTATGAAAAGATGCAGTGAGGGCTCTCTAAGTAGGTGCTTTCCTTCAATTGGACTTAGATGTGTGGGAATGAAGGCACCCTCACCAGAAGGAACAGTAGCTGTGGTAGCTACCTTTGATCCGCAAGGCGAGTGGCTAATTGCTTGATTGATGTACTCTCCATTGCCACAGAGAGGAGAGACTTCTCTTTGTTGACTCGACCGAGTGGGGCTTGATATTCGCTTGTCAAGTTTCTCCTTAGGGCCCATTAGATGCGAGTCCTCTCCTTGTAATCCAGTGACTATCTTAAATACTTGTGAAGGCATATGTGAGTATACAAAGTTGATGCATAACTATCTTTTAGCTTCTCTTAGCCAAGTACTCTCACATTGACCAAGGAAAAAGAAAATATCGATATATGAATGACATTTCAGCTATTATATAAACAGAAAACTTGCTAGTGACAAATAAATATGTAAATCATCATTTGTGTGATAAAGTAATGCAATCATATTAACACAAGAGTATGACTAATATTGAGCAATCTAGGAGTAAATTTTAATAGTAGAACTCATTAATAAAACATAAGTTGATTTATTGTGAATAAGAGCATTTACAGTATTAATAAAAGTTCTTTATTATTCACAAAATGATGTTGGAGGACTCGGATGACTAAATGTTTTCAGCAGCATACAATGAAAGGAAACATTTTCACCCATTTGGTAAGACTTGCAGACAGTAACATGAACGAGTAGACTCGTAAATCCAGAGAAAGAAAAAATCAGCTACAAACTAGTATAGATTACAAAATAACATAGTGAGACAATGCACTTGGCAAGCTAATAAGTATAAGAAAGACCAAAGAAGCTCAATCCCAATTGACAAATTTTCTTAATTTTAAATTTGGACAAGGAAAGAAAATAATTCCACCGAAATTGTTGATAGAAAAAGTTGAAAAAAAAAAGTTCAATGAAAGGCATTAATGTTTAATGTACCCAAAATAAAATTTGTACTAAAAAGAGATTGGAAAAGGATCTAATTATGAAGAAAGAAATATACACAATATATGAGGGGATTTACTCATCTAAAATTGTGAGGATTCACTCGCCAATAAATTCTAGGAACTCAAGTACACATTACATTTGTGGAAAACATTTGCCCAAATAAGAAATTTTATTTCCATCATTCATAACATCATCACTTTCTCAAAATCCCTTTATAAACTTTTTATAGCACTGAAAATAAGTTGATAGGTAACAAGTGTTGTGATAAAGAAGGCTTGGCAAGGGAGGGTAGTCTGTGGTTGGGAGTTACAATAACAGTTAAGAACAATTATACATGGCTATATCATCATCATCACTTTTGGAAAAAACTCAACACCAAGTTTGATATTTAGTGAAGCACTTTCCTGACTTGATAGATTGGCACTTGTCAATGGTCTATGTGCGAGCTAAGATAGAAAAAATTGTGGTAATAGCAATTTCATTCAGCCCCAAAAAAAAGTGAATTGAAAAGATAAATCAACAGGGATTTCATCACTAAGAGAAAAAAGTGTATATATATATATATATATATATATATATATATATATATATATATATATATATATATATATATATATATATATATATATATATAAGATAACAAGGGTGCTCACTCACTCAAAACTATGTAAACTCACAAAACGTTATATTGGAAAATCACTTATCCAACCAAGAGGAATCTCACTTTTCACTCATAATATAAGCTCCTTCTTTAAACCCATTTATTCAAAGGCCTTTTATAGCCTTGAACATGAAATTACTCGGGTGGGTCATGCTTAGGAATAAATGAAGTGATTGGTGCAACGATAGTCGATGATTGGGATAGCCGAGGGCTATCTCAAAAAATCATTTTATTAATTTTGATCAAGGCAACACTAGGATGCACAGGTAAGACACAGGACACATTAATTATTGAAACTATTAGATATGGATACGTCTTTGGTACGTCATTATAATTTTTATATCTTTAAAATAGCACAAAGAAATTAAATATGCATATTTTTAAGAATAAAAAGAAATGATAAGTCATTGAACTCTAACATTAACTTTAGTAAAGCTGAATTGTCTATAAATAGTTATCTCGCTTATGATATCAGAAAACTAAGCATAAATTTTCTAGCACAATAGCAAGATTCAATATTCAATGATTAACTATTCACTAAAAAAAATTGGATTAGCTTCTTCATCATGTATTTGTCTTTGATCTTAAATTCATCATAATTAAATATTATATATCTAATGAAACAATGTTAGATGATAGTACTATCGATAAGGCATCAACCATTGAAGCTGAAACGATGTTGGATGTTCTCGTAGAGGTGTCATGATGTCATGCCAGTACAATAACACAAGGGCATGATTGTTTGTAGGAGATTGGACTTCATCGTTGACCCAACTTTGAGTGTATCAAACCATCAAAGTAAAACTCTATCCATGCTTAGTGAAATGTTCAAGGGATGCAGCATACAAGGCGACTATAACATAAATAAATTTTTAATAGAATATTTAAGATAAACATGTCCAATTTTGTTTAAATATTATTTTAGGCAGACACACCTTTGTTATGTCTGATGCATGTTGGACACTAAATACCTTCATAGAGAAGAGTGTAGATGCATCGTAGATGCACCAGTATTGATGTGATGTCTTGCATATACTTCTTTTTCATAAGTAATGTGATACTAATAAAATAGAAATGGTAATCTTTTTGCTAACTTCATTTTTTCTTCAAAAATTAATCATGCCTACCATTAAAACTAGTTTAAGACTTTTAGAAGTACATTTTGAACCAAAATTAACATCTAAGTTATTCCTCAATTTGACATAAAATGTGCAATATATATATATATATATATCCACAATATGATAATCAAAAGAAGAACAACTTCTTTGCCTAAATTATCCACAATTAATAACCAAAAGAAAAACAATTTATTTGCCTAAGTTAAAGTTATTGCTTCAATTTTCACTACATAAAATTCCTTTTCTCTATCTAGAACTAACATTTGCTAATCTAATGAGTTTCACTGTTGAGGCCAGCGCAGGTGCTAGAGTTATAGCTAAATAATTGATAACATCAATATTAGCTCCAAAAAAGAATTTTTCCTTCGAAAAAATAAAGTGGGCTATTAAGCTTACTTATAGCTTTAGTGAATATAAGTAAGCTAGGTTCGTCCTCATAGAGCCATTAGACAAAATATACTTTAAAATAAGCTCTCTCACTTGAGAAAGAGCAATGCCAAATCAAGTATTACAATCCTTTCAATGCAAGCATGTTTTTAAATAAGAAAGATGAACATCAAACACTATAGTTAGACTTACATTGACAATTTCAGGCCTGTAAACGATCTCAGCGTGGTTCTGAATTGGTGAAACCATGACGCTTTCAACGCCCTCCTTAGCTCCCACTACCAATTCAATTGAAGCTGTACATGAAGCACAAGATATGCCTCCAATTTTGAACCTGATCTTTCTGGTTTTGAAATCATCTCTCCGAGGAGCTTGAGCCATATTGATAGTCACATTCCCTGAAGATTGCAAAAGTGGGTCTAGGAGACTGCCTTTTCCATTCAAATCCATCTCTTACATCCACCTTTCTAGGCAAAAAAAGGATGAAATTAAATCATTTGTCCCCAATAAAAATCAAATCGAAAGTACCAAACGAACACTAAACACTGGAAAAATGAAGGCAAAAACAGCTGACTGCTTACATGCGAATATAAAAGATAATAATTCGAAAAACGAAAAGTAAAAAAAAAAAACAGCGCAAAATACATAATAGTTACTGAATTGGACAATAATCAGGCCAATAGATAGAAATTTATATCGAATTTATTGAAATTTGCAGGCCTGTCCTTACTCACAAGCAATTTTAACATAGTAAATGAATATGAGCCCAAGGCAAAACGAACTAGAAGAAGAAGCAGAAAATTCTAATAACAAGTAAAGATAAAGTCTAGGGTTTGCAATTAGACAACTGCACAAATCCTAAACGGATCAAACAAAAAAAGGAAGACATGATCAAAAGTAACCAGAATCCTCAAGCATACCGATACTTCACAATTCTAAGCCGGCTGCGGTTGAGAAGCTAGGATTTGGATGGTTGATTGGTTTGGTACCACAAGCAGGAGTTCCAAGGAGAGAGAAGAAAGGAGTGAGAAGAGGACGATGATGAGGACACGGTTGCCTTTGTTTGTGCGCGGGGGCACCAATAAACCGGCCTTTTTTAAGTGCGCGCCCGCTTTTCTTATCTTTTATTATTATTTTTTAAATTTGAACGCCTAACGTCTCCTGTACGGAGTTGGGACTGAATCAGTGCGGGAATCATCAGCTACCATTGGATGAACGAGGAACGTTTCGATGAAGACGCTTGTATGCGGGTAATCGCACGTGCGAGTCATCGCCGTATCAGAGGTTGACAAGGAATCGACCGAGTCGAGCATTGAAACAAACCGAAGGGGCGGCCGGTTGCTGCCGGTTTTTTTATTCTCTCTTTGAATCGTGAGTAGCATATTTTAAAATTTTGATATTATTTTCTAAATTTAATATATTTATTAATAGCCTTTTCACTTTTTACTTTTTGTATTTTTTATTTTATTTATATTTTTATATAAAATAAAATTATTTACTGTCTTAAGATCTAGGTTATTATAAGGTAAGTATGTGCGAGTAAGTCCTAGGAACAAGGGGCAATATAAAAAAAAAGGAAACATTTAAGTACAATAGTCAAGTTTCCAAGATAATCATCGAATCATCAGAACTAAATCATTGAGTCCCCAAGAGCAAGGGCCAAGTTCCTTGGATGATGATAGCTACAAACAAAGGATGAATCTACCTAGTGAAGTTGTAGTCATAAGATTCAGATGTGTGTACTTCTCAATTTCTCATTGCTTGATCAGGAATGTCTATAGAAGGAAAATGGTATTGACCATAAAAAGATGATAATGGTCAGAGGGTTCGGTTCAGGCAAGTGGCCCTCAATGCATGAATAGGTTTGAGTGAGATGTTTAGAGGAGCTCGTCGAAAATTGATTGCATCCTTGATATATTCTCTCATGATAAGTTTGTACACTACAATCTTTGTATGGGAAAGTCTTCTTTTCACCACAAGGTGTTGATGCACTCCATTTGGGTGAGTAACACTTTGACCAATTGACGTCCCTAATCATGTCCCATGATGAAAAAGTGTTAGATACCTCTGAATTACTTACAAAGGTACATATGAGTATTTAATTAATTTCCTAGTTTGCTTGCTCATTTAAAATGAATTTTAGTGTGTAGCGTCAAAGCGCAACCACCTAATGCCACAATACTGAATGTTGAATCTAAAATTACTATAAAATATAGACTTCAATGTCGCAGCAGTGATTTCTAGCACTGTTGTTTTCTCAATCTTAGCGTCGCAATGCTACCAAACACAACTCCATTGCGCTACAGTTCAAACAGAAATTTAAAATTTTCATTTTTAATTTATTTTCAAAAATTAGGTTGTTACATGAATTACCTATAACAATGAGTGAGTATTATAAAGTGACAGCTCCTAATATAAACACTGCCACAACTCGGCCTTTGGTCGAGCCCATTAGGAGTTATGACCAAGTTTAGGATGAGGTAGACCAACCATGAGTGACTCTAAAAGGTAAGAAGAGTTTGTTCCTAGTTTTTTTAGTCATGTCTCGAGGCCGAGTGTTACTAGCTAAGTAAGCAAATGATCTATTTGACCTCAAACGGGTTCTTAGGAAACCCCTCAAATAAGTTTAAGACACTAGCATTGGCTCAATGGATGTCTGGCTTATGCAATGGGACTATAGACTTACATGAAAGATTGTTAGAGATTTCTTTGAGTCTCTTGAACAAAAATTTTTTTTTCCTGATCCTTCCCTCTATACCACAAGAAATAATTAAGTGATTGTGAGTACCAAATACAAGTGATTTTCACTCTTTGTAGAAGCCCACCTTGTGGCTAAGACTACTAAGATCTTGGAGGGCATGTTAATGAAGTGGCACCATCATCCTTAGTTAAAGAACTTCCTATAGCCCCACCCATGATGTTCATGATGACTCCAAATACCTCTCCCTTAAATTGTAATGTAGCTGCAAAAGCACCAGCCCAAGGATGCTTAGGCTACATGTCCTTGCATAGCAAGTTCACTTGGTAAAAAAGATATTCATTATCATCCACAATGAGCCCGAGAAAAGTCCTGGAGCCTTGGTGAGCTTAGCGAATAATGAGATCCCTTAGCTAGTTGAGGGTGGCAGTAATGGCGACTCGTCGACTCCTTGAGTCGATGCTATGACGTAGGTTCATAGCCAGGGAGGGGGCACTTCTTCCTATGCTACATAGAAAAGAGAGGGGTCATGCTTCCCTTGAAGAGTTGCAATTTGTATTAGTAAAATAAAAAATTATAAGAGAAAGTAAACTATGAGTATGAATTTATATCAATCTCATCTTTTAACAAGGACAAAAAGGAAGAAGGAAGGTATTCACTATCAGTTTTTCTCAAAAACTTATAATTCAAAGCAACTTTTGCAAAAAATTAGCCACTTTGTTGGCTTGTCTAGGAGTGAAAAAAAAAACAAAGATTGATGAAAATGAGTCAAAAAGGATATATCTACCAAATTGGCAAGGTGGTTAAGCCAAGGCTTAGCCATTAACAAGTAATGAAACCATTTGATAAGATTGGCATTGTCCCCTTCAATCATGATTCCTTGGAAGTCAACTATCTCTTGCTCTAACATATGTTGGATAGAAAGGACTGCTTCAATTTCAACTGCGGTTTTATCCCAATGTTGAAAATGCTTCCCTGAGGCCAATATAAGCTCACCATTTGAGTCCCTTACAAAAGCTCCTAATCCAGCTCGTCGAGAGGGTAGTAAAGCTCCATCAAAATTCATCTTGATCACATTTGGAGAGGAGGGGGGTCCAACGAATTGATTCAGTCAACCTAGAGGGTTGAATGACGTCCCATTGCTCCAGAATAGGCTGCCGAAGGCGGTGCTTTGCATATCTGGCCTTACAGTTTTGATAAATGGATCCATATAGGACATGGATTGAGATTAGATGAATTCCATTCTTGCTACTGCAGTATCGAGTAAAATCAGCCATGCATCTGACTCTAAGGACGGTAATCCTCCATCTGCTTAATGTCTGTCAGCACTATAATTGTTCGGCTAAGAGTGGAGTGCGAGAGCTGGATTTGATCCTGTTGGATCTCCGGATTTTGCTGAATAGTTGGGATAATTTGAGTAAAGGAATCACCAAAGTATCAGTTTAGGAGCTGGGCATCCCAAATGCCGCTGGTCAGAAGCAGGTCCGCAACACATTTACCTTCCAGATTAGTATAATTGGCGAATGTGAGCCATCTGGCAATGGGGATTTCGAAGATCTAAGCATGGTTAAGCACCGAGACGGACAGCCCATAGGCTAACTTCCATCTGATCATATTATGGATATAGGTAGCCCCATCACAAAGAAGCTTCCAAGCATATGAGGTTCCTCGCTTGTGATTATCATACCAAAGGTTTTCCCCATACTTTACACGAAGAGTCTGGTGGAGGATTGAATTCATTTTAGACAGGAAATACCAGGCAAGTCTCGCACATAGAGGAAGTCGGCAATTTGCTTCACTATGAAACCCAAGGACACCAACTCTGTAGGGACAGCACAGCTCAGGCCAAGCTATATAATGAATTCTAGATTGTCCAGGCTGCTTAAGCCATAGTTACTGAGGAGCAAATTTTTCAATTTAATTTAAAACACCACAAGGGGCACGGAATGTGTCAGCTGATACGTCGATAGGGGAAGGAGTGAAGGATTGATCAAGGTTGAGCGACCAGCGAGCCACCAATGGCGGTTTCCCAAGGCGCAAACCTTCTGCTGGGCTCGGAGAAGTCAGTATTTCGAAGTTTTCTCATTGCGATGCGAAATCCGACGTAGACCATCTCCTCCACACATTTGAAGCCAATGGAACTGAAGATTTTTTCTTCTAAACCTTTTGTCCAGTCCAGTTGCAATTGACATTGAGGACATTGTTAACTTTAAGCAGCTTATTTTGATCTAATGGGTGATAGTTTTAGCTACTAATTAAAAATTTTAAATTAGAAGATTATGTATGTGATGTATGTATGAATTTATTTTTTATTGACTCAAAAATTCATTCTCCCAACCCAAAAAAAAAAATGTTATCTTTGCTACCACATTGTATGAGGCATAAGCAAAGAGAAATATATCATTAGTATATAATAAATGCAAAATAAAAGGCTTATATTTGCAAATAGAGATCCCAATGTGAGGCTCATAATAATTGACAATTTTAGATAATAATTTATAACATAAAATGAACAAATATGGAGAAAGAAGACATCCCAACGAAACCCATAGTCAATGTCGATACATCTAGTATGCACCTCATTGATCGAAAGAGAGAACTTTGTCTTTATTGCACAGCTGAAAATCCACCAGATGAATGAGGGAGGGAATTCCATTTTTGACATGACATAATGAAGAGTTTGCTAACTCAAACAATCATATGCTTATTCCATGACTATTTTGATAGCCATAAATCCAGAGGCACAACTAGAAGTTTTAACTTATTGATGATCTCCTCAAAATGAAGTCAGTGTTAAGATATCGATCTACCTGGGATGAAGCTCCTTAGTTTTGAGAAATGAGAAAGGGGAGGACTCCTTTCAACTGACCAACAAGACATTTGGCTACAACTATATAAATTGTTTGAGCCAAGCTAATGAGTCAGTATTTGTGATGTAATCATAATTTATGTATTTTCATTATTGAGTATTGAACATTAGTTTTTAATTTAGTTTTACATTTTTTTTAGCTATCCAATGATGGGAAAGCATCCAATGATCATGGTAGGTTGTGATTGGGCTTTGGTAGACCTTTGGTTTGCTAGCTTAATGGGTCCTTTGGGCTGCTACTGGTTCTCGGGTTGGCTTATGGTTCTCAGTTTGAGCTGAAAATGATGATAGAAGGTGGTGGTTAATTGGAGTTGAGCTTTATTTTTCTAAGTTGCTAGCTTATTAATGTTGAGCTGAAGTTTAGTTCATTTATTGAGGGATTTATTTAACACCTAGCTCATTAATCTAAAAAGGTATGCTCTTAAATTTTGGATTAATTTGGAGTGGACTTGTCTCTTCTCCTCCCCTTTTTCTTCTCACTTCCTTGAGCTGGGTGATTTCTTGTGCTTTGTCCCTTGGGTTTCCATGGTTGGCTGTTGGTTTCCTGTGCTGGGTGGGTTTCTCGTGCCCTTTGCCCCTTTGGTTATTGTGGATGGCTGCTCGGTTATGCGGTTTTCTACTTGGTTCCGTGAAACCCCTTCTTTGTTCTGCTGTGCCGTTTGGGATTTGTTGATGTGAGTGTTGGCCTTTCATTTCCTAAAATCTAATTGGCTTATTTGGAGGTTTATTACTATTTGGTTCCCCACTCTTGCCTATATATATAAGATGATTTTTGAGGGGAAAGGTTGTTGAAAATTATTGAGCATTATCTCTTTAAAAACCTGAGGGTTTTCTTCTTCTTGGAATAGCTTGAGAGCTTTGTCCACTTCTTCTTCTCCTCTATTTCGTCTGGGCTTCTTACCTCTTTCTTCTCTACGCAAGTTCAACTCCATTTGTATCCTTCTTCTTAAGCTTTGGAGGTGTTTGTTAGTTGATTTGGCAACATTTGTTGGAGGAGTTTGGTTGGACATTTGGACCTTCTTAATGCGGTGGACCATCGGTTTACTAGCCCTAAGCACATACTTTACTTAACCTATATTTCGATGCATGTGAGGAAACCGTTCTACCGATTGTTCTGAGGATAGCGACTTTTGTTATTTCTTTTATTTCTTTTGATCTTTCTTCTAGTTTTTATCCATCAATTTTTGTGCTAATATATGATTGCTACTATTAGAATCGAGTTTGGTTATAATTTTTCCCATTGTTCTCCTTGTTTGGCTTTTCTAACTAGTGTGCTTGAATCAAGTTTGGTATCAGAGCAAGTTCTTATCCTTGGTTTGTGTGATTTTTGTTAGCATTTTTTTTGTTTGGGTGGGTTTTTTCTAATTTCTAAGATGACTAATAATCCAGAGGATTGGCAAAATCTTATGCAACAATTGAATCATTTGCAACAACAAATCAATACCATGGCTGAAGCAATTGAGAATTTGAATGTTAATAACGCTAATGCTAATCCTAATGTTCAAACTTCTGAATGTGAAGAGGAGGTTCCTAGAAATCAATATAGGCAATAAAGAAATTGGGACTATGGAATTAAAATTGATGTTCCTAACTTTGAAGGTAAGCTACAACCTGATCAATTTCTTGAATGGGTAGAAAAGATGGATCAATTTTTTGAATGGAAAGAAATACTTGATAATAGGAAAGTTTGCTTTGCTAACTTAAAACTTTCTGGTCATGCCTTAACCTGGTGGTAAACTTTCAAAATAATAGACATAGGAGGGAAAAAGAAAAAGTTCAAAACTGGAAAAGAATGAAAGAGAAAATGAAAGGAAAATTATTGTCAACTGATCATGCTCGAACAATATTCCAAGAATTTAATAACTTGAAACAAAAAAATCAATCCATTGAAGAATACATCAAAATGTTTTACAAACTTCAATCCAGAAATGATTTAGAAGAATCTGAAGAAAAAAATGTTTCAAGATACATCAATGGCTTAAAGTGGTTAATACAAGATCAACTCAACTTGCATCACATCATTAAAACTGAAGAAGCATATCGTATGACATTAAAATTGGAAAAGCAACATCAAAGGGAAAGGGTTAACAATAAAGTAATAGAAATATATAAATGATAACCAACTGGCAGGGTTAAAACTCAATCTCAAACTTCTAGGGGAACATCTGGTGTGAAAGTTAAAACTTTTGAAAATCAAAATGCTGATAAAGGAAAAGGGATTATGGGTGTTAAGTTAACTGATCAACCTAGATTAATAGGACCATGTTATAAATGTGGGCTTTATGGTCATCTATCTGCCACTTGTAGAAAAAACAATCCACCAAGAAATAATCTCATTGAAAATGATGAAAATTTAGAAGAAGAAGAAAACGAAATTGAATCTGAACATGACACTGAAATAGAAAAGGTTGATGTTAAAGGAGATGAAGATGAAGAGTTTTTGGTAATTCGATAAGTTTTAACAACAAAAATTGACAAAGGGGATAGGTGGCTAAGAAGAAACATATTCAAAACAACTTGCACATTCGAAGGAAAAATCTGCACTCTTATGATAGATAGTGGGAGTTCTAGAAATTTTGTATCTCAAAAATTGGTTGATAAGCTTAAAATAAAATCAACACCACTTTCCAAATCCTATAAAATCTCTTAGTTCAAAGAAGGGGGTGAGGTTCCAATCACTAAGCAATGAACTGTCAATTTGTCAATTGGGGGTTCTTTCAAAGATCAAGTTGTTTGTGATGTTGTGCCTCTTGAAGTTTGTCATATTTTGTTAGGACGACCTTGGCAATATGACCAAAAAACTATTCGCAATGGAGAGAAAAACACATATACTTTGATGCAAAACAATAAGGAGTTTACTCTTCATCCATAAACAAATGTGCCGAATTCGCCTATTAAGAAAAACACAGTTGTCCAAATTACTTCTCCTAAACTGCTTTTAAATGCTAATGACTTGAAACATTCTGAAGTTGCTTATTTAGTTTTGGGAAAAGAATCTAATACTATTTTTCAAATCCCTAAAGAAATGCAAGCTTTAATTGTTGAGTTTTCTGATATAACTCCTGATGAGTTGCCAATTGGGTTACCTCTTATGCGAAATATTCAACATCAAAATGATTTAATTCTTGAAGCCACTTTGCCTAACATTCCTCATTACATAATGAGTCCTTCTGAACATGCTGAACTTTTTAAGCAAGTGACTGATTTATTAAAAAAGGGTTTGATTCAAGAAAGTTTAAGTCCCTGTGCTTTGCCTGCTTTATTAACACCAAAAATAGATGGAACATGGAGGATGTGTGTGGATAGTAGGGCAATAAACAAAATCACCATTAAATATCTATTTTCAATTCCTAGACTGGATGACATGCTTGATATGCTAAGTGGTACCAAAATCTTTTCTAAAATTGATTTGAGAAGTGGGTATCATCAAATAAGAATAAGGCCTAGTGATTAATGGAAAACTGCTTTTAAAACTAAAGAGAGTTTGTATGAATGGCTTGTGATGTCTTATGGGCTTTCAAATGCTTCGAGTACTTTTATGAGAACTATGAATTATGTTTTGAAATCTCTTATTATAAAGTTTGTTGTGGTTTATTTCGACGACATTTTGATTTATAATATTCATCTTTCTGAACACTTAAATCATGTAAGGCAAGTATTGCAAATTCGAAGGGAACAACATCTTTTCATCAATCTTAAAAAATGTTTCTTCATGACTTTGAGATTAATATTTTTGATTTTTATTATTTCTGTTGAGGGAATAAAAGTGGATCTGATAAAAATAGAAGCAATTAAAAATTGGCCCATTCCTAAAAACATAAGTGACGTAAGAGGATTTCATGGCTTGGCTTCTTTCTATAGAAGATTTATAAAGAACTTTAGTTCTCTGATTGCTCCTATTACTGATTGTTTGAAAAAATGGATTTTTAGGTGAAGACCTCAAGCTGAAAAAAATTTTGGAATCATCAAGGCAAAAATGAGTCAAGCTCCCATTCTTAGCTTGCCAAATTTTGAAAACATTTTTGAAGTTGATTGTGATGCCTCTCATGTTGGTATTGGTGCCATGCTTAGTCAAGAGGGAAAACCTGTGGCTTACTTTAGTGAAAAAATGAATGAATCTCGATCCAAATATTCTACTTATGATTTGGAGTTTTATGTTATTGTTCAAGCTTTAAAATTTTGTAGATATTATTTGATTCAAAGGAAATTTGTTTTAAATACTGATCATGAAGAACTTCATTTTTTGGGCTCTCAAAAAAATTTGAATAAAAGGCATGCCAAGTGGGTTTCATTTTTGCAAGAGTTTACTTTTCATATCAAACATAAGACTGGTGTTTTGAATAAGGTTGCTGATGCTTTAAGTCGGAGATCTCACTTGTTGATAACTGTTTATTCGACTGTTATTTCTTTTGATTTTTTGAAAGATACTTATGCAAGTGATTCTGATTTTAAGAATATTTTGGATTCTTGTCTTGCTGTTAGAACTGATCCTTCTGCTCAATTTGTTATACATCAAAATTTTTTGTTTAAAATATCTAGACTTTGTATAACTAAAAATTCTTTAAGATAACAACTTGTAAAAGATTGCATAGTGGAGGTTTGGGTGGACATTTTGGGCAAGGGAAAACAATTGCTTTGGTTGTAGAAAAATATTGTTGGCCTCATATGAGAAAGCACATTGCTAAGCTAGTTAAACAATGTAAAATATGTCAGGTTTTCAAGGGAACTTCACAAAATTCTGGTTTGTATATTCCTCAGCCTATTCCAAACAAACTTTGGGAGGATATTTCTATGGATTTGCCTGTTACTATTCAAAAATTTGATTTTGTTTTTGTGGTGGTAGATCGTTTTAGCAAAATGGCATATTTTATTCTTTGCAAGAAAACTTCTGATGCTTCTTACATTGCCGATCTTTTTTTAAAAGAAATTGTTCATCTTTACTGTATTCCTTGTACTTTAACTTCTGATCGAGACACTAGATTTTTTAGTCATTTTTGGAGAACTCTTTATGCAAAACTTGGGACTACTCTTCAATTTAGTAGTGCATATCATCCTCAAACTGATGGGCAAACTGAAGTTGTCAATCGAAGCTTAGGAAATTTATTAAGATGTCTTGCTGGGAAAAAATCATCCCAATGGGATTTAGTCTTGCCTCAAGCTGAGTTTGCTTACAATAATTATGTTAATCGTTTCACAGGTAAAACTTCTTTTGAAATTATTTATGGACAACCTATTCCTCACATTTTAGATAGAAATGACTTGCCTTTACCTAATAAAACTAGTGCTGAAACTTTTCAGACTTTTGACCACATAAAGATTGTCCAACATCAAGTCCTTGAAAAACTCTAAAAATCTAATGCTAAGTTGCTAGCTTATTAATGTTGAGCTGAAGTTTAGTTCATTTATTGAGTGATTTATTGAACTACCTAGCTCATTAATCTAAAAAGATGTGCTCTAAAATTTTGGATTAATTTGGAGTGGACTTATCTCTTCTCCTCCCTTTTTTCTTTTGACTTCCCTGAGCTGGGTGATTTCCCATGCTTTTTCCCTTGGGTTTTCGTGGCTGGCTGTTGGTTTCCTGTGCTGGGTGGTTTTCCTGTGCCTTTGCCCCTTTGGTTCTTGCGGATGGCTGCTCGGTTCTGTGGTTTTCTACTTGGTTCCGTGAAACCCCTTCTTTGTTCTGCTGTGATATTGGGATTTGTTGCTGTGGTTGTTGACCTTTCATTTCCTAAAATCTAATTGGCTTATTCGAAGGTTTATGGATGTTTGGTTCTTCACTCTTGCCTATATATAGAAGATGATTTTTGAGGGGAAAGGTTGTTGAAAATTATTGAGCAATGTCTCTTTAAAAACCTGAGGGTTTTCTTCTTCTTGGAAAACCTTGAGAGCTTTGTCCACTTCTTCTTCTCCTATATTTCATCTGGGCTTCTTACCTCTCTCTTCTCTATTCAAGTTCCAATCCATTTGTATTCTTCTTCTTGAGCTTTGGAGGTGTTTGTTAGCTGATTTGGAAGCATTTGTTGGAGGAGTTTGGTTGGACGTTTGGACCTTCTTGCTGTGGTGGACCATCCGTTTGCTAGCCCTAAGCAAATACTTTACGTAACCTACATTTCAATGCATGTGAGGAAATCGTTCTGTCTGTTGTTCTGAGGATAACGACTTTTATTATTTCTTTTATTTCTTCTGCTCTTTCTTCTAGTTTTTATCCATCAGTTTTTGTGGTAATAGATGATTGCTACTATTTGAATTGAGTTTGGTTATAGTTTTGCCCATTGTTCTCCTTGCTTGGCTTTCTAACTAGTGTGCTTGCATCAATTTGAAAGGGCAGTTAACATTTGGGAAGCAACACCACTATGATCTCCTTCTAATCCACTAGCATCTAACTCAAAGAGGAGAAATCTATCACGACTCCACAAAATTAGACTTTAATGATGGCTTATAAGTTTTTTAAGAATGTTAAAGTGATTCCATCTAGCCAAGGAGATCGATGAGCACTTATTCAAGAAATAGTAGTCCAAATCTAATCTTCAATGACCTTAACCATCATCCCATTCGTAATTTCAGCTAGAACAATTAGCAACAACTTTGCAATAGTGCAATTTGGTAGAATGATCTTCCTTCCCGCCATTTTTTTAAGAAAAATGACCTAAAAACATTATGTATATCCCGAGGCTTATTCAAAACTAGACTTTGGTATCTCCCTTTTTGAGCCATCACACTTTTGCATGTTGGTGCCACCAATACATTATCCAGATTTGTTAAAAAGAGATCCAAAAAACCGATCAGGTGTGAGGCCTTCATCATAGTAATCTACCACTTGATGTTTACCAAGTTTAAGTTCCAAAGTACTTTTGAGTTGATCCAATTATTTATTTTTGTTCTTACTCTGGCATAAAAGAGCCTAAAGGGTGCATTAGCATTTTTAATCTAGTTACTTATCTTTAGACCTCTAAACCTTCTTATTCCAATTAGCCATAACCAATCTTCAAATAATGTGATATGATAAACATGTGTCTTCAAACTTAATCCATTTGATTTAGGGGTCACAAGGGGCTAGCTATTCCTTAGGAGTGGTGGATAGTGATAAGTAGCTAGTTTTACGAGGTACGTAATATAGGTTTGTGGGACCCGATGCAACGTCATTGAGTTAATAAGTTAACTATCCAAATCAACCCAGATTTTGCTATTGCCATATTTGTTGTTATTCCAAGTGAATAATGATCCCATAAACCCCATATCTTGAAAGTCTTTAATAGTCATGAACTCAAGCATATCCTGAACTCAAAGGAGTATTGAAAGTACTTGTAGGAAAAATAAACAATACCATGTGAATGATCCTATTTTTTATAATCAAATATTATATAGACAATAATATACTAGCTAAATAAATAGATATGATATTAGATAATAAATTCAAAATAAAAATAGGGTTTAAAAAATTTATCATTTTTCATAACTAAATCTGGCATAGATAATACAAAATTAGAGAACCTATATTCCCCCGAACATATAAAGGGTGAATGCTTGTTTATATTATTTGTGTACTTATAACTCATACTTTTCTTATCTTTATTTCTTGCATGTGCTTTTGCTTAGATATTTTGCTAAGCTCTTAAGAAATAAATTTTTTATTCATAACCAATAAAAAAAAATTAGGATGAAAAAGAAAGATAACCAGCTTAGGAAGTACGTTAGAGCTCATTTGGGGTCACATAAATTATACTCTTCATTCTTTCCTTCTTAGGCACTTCCCCACAATTTGATAGAAATAGACTACCCCACCTATGAGGGAGCAATTCTAACTCAGAGGAGTTAAGCTCTTTTAGGATAAAATATATTTTAAGCCTTTTAAAAAGTTCACATGCTAATTATTTCATAAAAGTTAACAAACAAGCATTGTATTATAAATAAATTTTAAAAAATAAAATTAATTGCATTTATTTCTAGATGCATAATTACCTTGCATAAGTTCAGGGCCACTTAGAAGCTTCTCTGGATGTTAGCCCTATATTTCAAAAACTTAAATAACAATAGCATACCCATCTTGCATTTGTATAAGACTAGAATCATGGTTTTAAAGAGATTAGGTGGAGTTTTAGTTGGCATTTCCACTCCATGCGAGAATGGAAGTCCAGAAGCGTCGCTTTCTAAAACTCTTTTCTAGAGATAAAGATATAAGTACCAACTCATTGAGTTTGCACTTCATTAGACTAGGCTCGAGTCACTATTCTATAGTGATTCTACTTAGATCTAGGTTATGATATAGGCCTTAAATTATAAGTGCTCACCATCTGAGAATATAATCCAAATTATCTAATAAAATGTCAACTAAAGTATAACATCTCTTTATAAAATATTAAAGACGAATAAAGGATAAGATGGAGCACTTTTGGAGGTTCTCATATTCGTAATGCTCTACACTCTCTATTCTTTAGTCTCTAAAAAGAATTGCTCAACACTAAATTAACCAATCCCTGTTGAAAATTCTAAGACCTCTTATACTTATCTTAATCTTTAAAATCTAAGAAATATTTGTCACTGGTGGGGTTGTGAAGTGAACTTTTGAATTGTAGAAAGTCTAGGGCTATATCACCCTAAATATTTCTTAGGTTTTCTTTGATATAAAATTAACAAAAACCATATTTAATATACGCAAGTATACATGTCGAATAAAGTAATAAAATAATAAATTACAATGTCGAACCTACAAACACGTATGATTTATGCTTACTTGCAATAAATTATTATTATTTAGTATAATTACAATAACTATCTTTCTAAAATAAAATGAAAATTGTTGAGATTTTATTATTGAATAAAATAAAAAAAAATATTGAATACATATTTAATTTAAGTGTATTGGATTATTGAGTGTAAATTTTATATCTTTCTTGATGAGGCTCTTAATTATATATGTGATTAAAAGTATATACATCCCTAGATATATATTGAGTATGTAGAGGTGAAAAGGATATCTGCTAACCTCCTACAATTATAGTATTTTCTTAAAAATCTAGTCTTAAAAATCTAGAATATTTTACATCCTATGTCTCAATATGCAAATATCTTATCTCAATATTCCTGATTACTCTTGCATTCCACAGTCAAGACTATGCATCACATTATATTTTAATTATACATATGGCAATTATGTGCATTAAATTAAAAATGGGATAATATTAAAAATATTATTTAATATTTATTAAATAGGAGTCTTCATTAGTACTTTGAAAGTTTGTCAGGGATGTTAGGCCCTTATGAACTAGTCCTGATGCTAATTAAAAGGGGGGGGGGGGGGGGTGAATTTGTATTTAAAAATTTTCCAAACAAAAAACACAAACACAACCAAACCAAGATTCACGACAAGAGAAACGAAGTGCAGAAATTAAATGCGGAAGTATAATAAGAAAGAACACACCATATTTTATAGTGGTTCGGTCAACTTAACCTACATCCACTCCTCGGAAGCACCCTCTGAGTATTGCACTAAACTCAGTGTCTCTCCTTTTGCCTCCACAGCAAGACACAGAAGTCCGTACAAAAACTACTTTCCACCAACACTGGTGAGGCAGAGAACCCAACTCTTTTTTATTCCTTCAGAAGCAGGTAGAGAACCCAACTCCCTTTGCTTCCTCCAGAAGCAGACAGAGAATCCAACTCCTTTTGCTTCCTCCAGAAACAGATAGAGAACCTTAATCAATTGCTGAAGTAGACCTCTCTCGAACCTCCAAAGAACTAGGGACAATGACCAGATAAGATGACTTGAATTTGGAGCAACCTTTGTGAAACTCCTCACAAACTCCCCCTCACAAGATCCTCTCTCTCTCTCTCTTGCTCTCCCTCTCCTCTTGGCTCTCTCAGGTTAGAACATCAGCAAAAGATACTCTCTTGGATAAAACAAGAGGTTTTATATATAAGAGATTTGAATTTGCTCTTAATTATAACAAACTAACATTATCGTTCAGGACGATTGGCCGATCATCCCATACGATCAGTACAAATTTAGCTCAATCAGCTAGGATGATTTAGGAGAGTCTAGACAATCAGAAGGAAAATTTGTTCATATCGTCCAAGATGATGGGATATCGTCATGTATGATTCGTTCAAGTCATTGAATATCGTCCAGACCATTGCCCTGAATGGATGTCTGGATGATGGAAAAGTAAATAGATCGTCTAAGAAGATCTCACGATCATCCAGACCGATTAGTACAAAATGACCAATATTGTCCAGAACATTACCCTAAATGGATATCTAAACGATGTAAAAATAACTTGATCGTCCAGGCCAATCGATTAATTCAATTCAGTACATATCGTCCAGAGTATTGCTCTGAAACCAACCAGGTCGATTATACATTGTCCAAGAAGAACTAAAGTTTGTTAACTAATCGTCTCAGACGATATGATCGAGCAATCAAATTATAATTACTTTCCTTAATTGTCAAATTAATTTAGGCATAATTTCACTGCATCGTCCAAAAGAAAAAGATGCCTAAATAGATATGGCGGCTGATTCTTTCTAATTTGAGCCTATCATCTCGGACGATGCTATTATCATCAGGACGATTCACTTAATGGCGGTTTCCTTAATCAGGATGTCCTAATTAGGATTTCTATTTTTAACTGATCGTCCAAGATAATTTTTAGATCATCCCGAATGATGTGATCAAAACAAAAAACACTAATCAAAACAAACATAATTTTTCCCCCAAGTGTGTGTGTGTGCAAGGTTACTTAGCATCATGACTCATAATGTTTACAATTGACTCAAGAAAGGGTAAAAGACACTTGACGTACAATACAAGCTGACTCAGTCCTAATCTACCTAATCTTGAGCTGGTTAGATCTACAATTTTATCTTGTAAACCTAAAACATTAGTAGACAAGGCAGTCGTAGAAAAATAGAAATATTTGCTATCATCAAAATTCTATTTCCTGAAATCAAATTTGCAACATACTTAACATGAACTTTACATTATCAATCCAAAATAAGAGAATTAGCAAGACATAGAATAAACAACAAGCAACAAGCAAGCTCATTTTCATAAACTCTAGAAGAATAAAAATATAAGAGAGCAATATCACTAGAAAGGATCAAAGTACCTCCTCCACACTCCAAATCCCTTTAATTTTAGGGTTGCTTCAATAAACATGTACTAATTACTCCAAATGATTATATATTATACTTTTCTAGCCTCCCTTAAATTTTACTCTAAGAGAGAATTAAAAAAGTGATTTAAGAAATAATAAAATTACACAAGTGACTGAACTCTCTTATAAACATAACATCATGACTATTTATCAGACAACAAAATAAGGCATATGGTGTTGTGGCTCTTCAAAGAGTGGTGCTATGACATCCTTAAAGGGAAATAACATCTCAGTGTTAAAAGTTTTGTACTTCCATAGTGCTTGTTGACGTGGATTGGTTATTTAGGAGTTTCTCCAAATCTTGACCCTATATTTCAAAAACTTAAATAACAACAACATACTCATCTTGCATTTGAAACCCCTAAAAGTTTTTGACCTAGAACAATTAATATTTATTTTTTGAGTCATAATAAGTCTAAATCACAAACTATCTTATCTAAAACATTTATAATGTTGTTTTTTAACTTTCTTAATTTTTTTATAATTTTTGGATACTCTTAAAATTTCTTAAGAAATCGGACATTTATTGGTATAAGTGAAGTTTGGGACCGTCAGATATCCATTTTGCAAACTAATTTCACCAAAATCTATTAAATAAATAAAGTGAGTTAATTTATAAATATTTTTCTATAATTTTTGGAATCCCTAAAATAGTTTTATGATTTTTTACTAAAAGTAATTATAATAATATTATTTTATATTATTTAATAATAAAAATCTAAAATATCTAAAAGCATAATGAAAGTTATAAAGCCATTATTTTTTTCCCTAAGCAACTTTGGTCAGTAGAGAGGGGAAAAAGGAAATTTAAGAGAAAGAGAAGAGAGATAAAGTAAAATTCAATTTTTTGGTGACTTTGGGACATTTTTGTCCAACGACCTGATTGGGAAATTTATTTGTCTCAAGGTAAGACACATAATGCCCATCTCAATTTTCAAAAATATGTAAGTTTTAGAGAATATTTCGATTAAAATTTTATATCCGTTAGCAAAAAATGAGGATAATTTTGCACCAGTAAAACTTTTACTTCATAACTTTTTGTATGCTATAGAGACTATGTTTATGCACATTTTGAATATTTTCTAGAAAATTTTCACATTTTGAAATTTGCAGGATTTTTATTGAATAAAAATTTATTTGGATATTGAAAAAAAGTATTGTAGTGCAATAAAAGTCATAAAATATAATTTTACATGATCCCTATTAATTTGGTAATTTTCTAAAAATGTATATTTTTGCCTAGTTGAATTTTCGATTGTCTATCATTATACAATACTGTAAAAATTTGATACATGCTCAGTTACTTTTTAATTATTATAATGTAATAATATATGTGCATATATGCTTAAATTATATCTGTTGAGAGCCATAAATGCATGTATCCTTTGAGATTTTGTATGTGTTAGGAAATTTCTAAGAGTTATAACGAACTAGAATTCTTTGAGATTCTTTTTAATATAGGGATATATAATATGTTCTAGTGCTATAAGTACAAATAAAAAAGGAGTCATAAATGGTCAAAATCCTTTGAGATTCTATTTGGATCTGAGAAATATGATCTGAACTACTCTGTGATATGAATTTTAATTAATTAATTTATTATATATTATTTTTTAAATCAGAGAATAAATATTATGTATTTATTACATTTCTCAATTTTGTGATTCTCAGTTTAGAGATTTATTTAAATTGCATTTAACAATTTTTAGATATTTCGTAAAATATTTGATAAAAAAAATATTTGAAAATTTAGATTGGTTTGTGTGGCTTGTTGAGCTGTTGTAGCTCACTGTGGTTTTACTTCTGATTTTTAAGATCTTAGAAGGGGAAAGAGGTTATGGACTAACAATTCTGGATCAAATCTTAGATCATAGGTATTTTGTTATTTTGATTTTTATACAATCATGGCTAGTTAAATTTTCAGTTATGTAGCTATTGTATGTAGTATAGATATTCATTTTGATGAATGAAATAAATTTTATGGACGAGTTATTCAGTATTTAGATATTTTAGTAGCTTTGTAGTTTGTTATTTATTTCAATAAATATTGGCAAAAAATCTGAAATAATTTTAAACCTAGATCTTGAGTTTTGTCTATCACATCTCAACACGATATGACCTATTCTGATCAGGTTGAATTGTGACATTGCATTTGCATATGACTAGAATCATGATTTTTAAAGAGATTAGGTGGTGATTTTAGTTGGCATTTCCACTCCATACAAGAATGAAAGTCCATAAGTGTTAAGCTTAATGAATTTCCTTTTTAGAGTCAATGACATAAGTCCCACCTAACTGAGTTTGCACTCATTAAACTAGGCTCAAATCATTACCCTATTAGTGATTCAACTTAGATCTAGGTTATGAGATAGATCTTAAATTATAAGTCCTCACCATATAGAAATCTAATTCTAATTATTTAATAAAATGTCAACTAAAATAGAAAAATTCTTTATAAAATATTAAATCCCAAAAAATGTTAAATTGGTGCATTTCTAGGTAGTCTTAGAATCATAGTGCTCCGTACTCTTGATGCTTTGGCCTCCAAAAAGAACTTCTCAACATTAAACCAATCCCCATTGAAAATTTTAAAACCTCTTATCCTTAAATTAAACTTTGAAATCTAAGAAATATTTGTCACTGATGGGGACAATGAAGTGAACTTTTAAAATTTATAAAGTCTAAGGCTCTATCACCCTTAAACATTGCATAGGTTTTCTTTGATATAAAATTAACAAAAAAAAAAAAAAACCTATTTAATATACGTATATATATATATATATATATATACTGAATCAAGTAATAGAGTATAGTGTCAAACCCATGAGGAAGTAAGCTTACTTGAGACAAACTATTACTTTTTACTCTAATTATAATAATTATTCTACTAAAATAAATATGATAATTGTGGAGATTCTTTTACTGAATAAAATAATAAAAATATTGGATACAATATTTAATTTAAGTGTTTTGGATGGAAGAGTGTAATTTTCATATCTTTCTTAATGAGACTCTTAATTATGGACGTGATTTAGAGCATATGCATTTCTTGGTCTTTGTCGAGCTTGTAGGAGTAAAAATGATATCTACTAACCTCTTAAAGTTATACTATTTCCTTAAGAACCTAGAATATTTTACATCTTATGTTTGGGCATGCAAATACTCAAAATATTTTTTAGATGATGTTTTTCAATTTCAAGGAGAAAAATATTAAAGGAAGATTTAGAAATATCTAAGAAAAAAAATCATCATGAAAATTCAAAAATCTAAGAAACAATTCGTCATGAAGAAAGATTTTGGTATATCTTTTGCATAATTCTAACACTTTAATTTCTTACCAAAATAAATTTTTTAAGGTACTTGTATTTTAGATATTTTGCTGCCCAAAATAAGAATTAACATAAGGGTTTTAAGAAATCCTAATTTTCAACTTTAGATTGAATGAACAAAACTATTAAAATAAAAATATTTTTGTAAGGAAGAACAATCCATATGGGTATTTACATACATGCCGCTAAATTTTGAAGTACTTAACACCCGAACATCCAAATTTACTTAAATAATTATTTCAATTTTAAATCACGCAAAAATATCACTAACGTTAACTTCTTTAAAATTAAATACACATTTTTATTAATGTTATTTAAATACAAGGCATCATATCAGTAAATAAAAAAAAATTATAGATGTTCGAAATATAAATACTAAATAATTGAAAATTTTGACTTTCTACGCCTCATAATAGTCATAATTGGACAAATATCCTCCCAATTGTTTCATTCTTTGGAGAAATATGTCAAAAAGTTTATTTCAGTTCAAAGTACCAGTGTTATATAAGAATTTGACTTATAAGCCTTGACTCACAACTCATGCAAACTTACCAGACAAAGGTGTTGGCTCAAATATCCCTCTTCTAGATACATTCTCTATTTATGGTAGTCTAATGGGCTTTTATGGTTGGTTTGGTATAAAGGTTTATAGTGATGGCCTCTGCTTTTCTAACCATCATCTATTCAAGATTAGTGATGCTATTTTTTATTCTTTAGGTTTGAATGCATTCATTACCAATAACTTTATGTTATAATAGGAAATATATTAAATAAGAACCTTAGTTTTAAGAATGAAAGAGGTATAAACTTATAATAGATAGGAGTTTTCAATCCTTGTCCAAACTTTATTTACACACTAAGCCTTTGTTTGGGACGGCTTTTTTATTGCTTTCTAAAATGGAGTTTTAGTTAAAAAATAAAAAATTTTGTATTAAAACTCCGTTTTAGAAAGCAGCAAAAAAGCCATCCCAAACGAAGCCTAAACCTTAAACCATATTAGATATCATATTTTTTTATTACAATCATATTATAATCTAATTTAAAAATAATAATAAAAACTTATTTTTCTTTATTTTTTACTTACAGATTGCTACTCTTGAACATTAATCAAAAAGTTCATCTAAGATAATAATGCATGATCTACAAGAATTTGGGTAAGTACCGTATTCACTATCTTATTAGATAACATAAAGAATCTATGTGCATACATAGCAAACTAATACAAATGAATATATTTCATATAAGATAAGGTGACAAAACAAATGGTTTGAATCTTATCAAAATCTTTTTCAAAACTTATTCAAAGTTTACCGGAATATTGTTTAAACCATCTTCTAAACTTGCTTGAACATTATTCAAATCTTCTTTAAAGTTCAAACTGGTTCAAACACCATTTGAGCAATACAATTATATTTGAATAAGATTCATATTTTATTCATTATAAATTTTTTTTCCTTAACATGTTTCATAATGTTTCCCATATTCAAACTTCAAACAAAGCTCGAACAAAGTTCAGGAAAGATTCAAAGAAACTTTAAGCAATGTTTGAACTTTGCATTTTTGTCTTAGATTATGTCATGCCTCATATGTGCAATAAATATTGTAATTGCACAATATTGTATTTAAATTATAGTTAACTATACTTTATTTATTGTTGCTGCATAGTTGTTTCAAAATAATAGTTTAATATGTTATAATTATTGCGCTTCTACCACGAATTATCAAAGTCATAATCAATTATTTTATCACTATTATTCTTGAATATGAATTTATTTGTAAGCAATGCTCATACCTTACTTACAAGATTGCTATAAAAAATAGAAAAATAAAGGGAGAGAGAATGCAAGAGAGAACAAAAAGAGGTTGAGGGCAAACTATATGATATTTTATTGCTAGAAAGTAGTGACCATGATACCATTAAGTTGCTATCTTTAGGCTTTCCCTCTAACCTCTTATTTATATGTGAGAGTAGAGGCAGTGCTAATTATAAATACTACAATAAATAATTAAATAAATTCTCTGTATTTTGTTAAATGAGCTGGCTGTTTCTAATAGGTCTTCCTAAGCTACTGTATCTATAAATAGCCCGTGCTTACTCTGTAAATGTTGTGACAGAAATAATACATTCTTTATCATTTCTTTGTTTCTCTGTTATCTCTCCCGTATCCTTTCTTCTTTCTCTCTGGTTTCTTCATGGTATCAGAGCGGGTCGTAAATGGCGACATCTGCGACATCGGAAAGCAGTGAGAGATCCTCCATGGAAAATCAAGAAGAACCCCAGATCTCATCATCACTCAAGTTCGTAGTGACAAACATCAAAAACATCGCTCCCATTCACCTAGATGCTGATAACTATGCGATTTGGAAGCCCCAAATTCTCAAGATCTTCAGCGCTCACGGATTTCACAGGTTCCTTGACTCTTCTTTTCCTTCACCCGCTAAATCAGTTACTCAAACCAATGGATCTTCTGTTCCAAATCCCTCCTTCGCCCAATGGAATCTCACTGACCAAATTCTTGATGCTGCCCTCTGCTCCACTATATCAGCCTCTATACTACCCTATACCATTAATCTCGAGTCTACTGCAGCCATTTGGACCGTTCTTGCTACTCGTTTTCAGTCTTCTAATAGATCCAAGGTTATTCAACTCAAGAACACCCTTCACAATATATCCCTCAAAAACCTTACCATGACTCAATATCTGGCCGAGATTAAAGTTCTAGTCGATCAGATAGCTGCTGCTGGATCTACTGTAGATACAGAGGATATCATCCTTTATATCCTGAATGGTCTTCCCACTTCTTATCAATCATTCAAGACAGCCATAAGAACCATGCTCACCCCCATAACTCTTGATCAACTCTATCCTCTTCTTCTTAGTGAAGAGATTAATCTTGCTTCGGATGCTGTACGAAATTCTGTGACTCCTGATCCCGGGCTAGCTCTGTATGCAAACCGTGGTAAATTTTGCAAGAACAAGGGCCGCAATTCATTCGCAAAAACTACCCAGAGTCAGTCATCATCTGCTCAACCGACCATCTGTCAAATATGCCTCAAGAAAGAGCATTCGGCGACATCTTGTTGGCATCGCTTAAACACCCAGTACGTTCCTTCAGCCCACACAGTCTCCAACAGAGCTTTGGTGGCTAACTCTGCCACCTCCTCAAGCAATTGGTTGCTTGACTCAGGAGCTACGTCGCACTTAACCAATTCCTTGGATAATCTGTCTCTCTCCAACTCCTATCACGGCACGGACAACATTACAATAGGAGATGGTAGGACGGTAACTATAGCTCACACCGGGGCTGGCCTTCTGCCAGCCCCATCTCGTAAGCTACTTCTATCACAAATTTTGCATACACCTGCTCTTCATTTCAATCTTTTATCCATATCCAAGCTGACTAAAGACAATGATATCTCTATTATTTTTAATCCCTCTGGTTTTGTTCTTAAGGATCTCAAGACGAAGAAAGTACTTCTTCAAGGGCCATGTATCAACGGTCTATATCAAGTTCCGATCCCTCCATCCATGGCTAATCATCAGGCGCTCTCAGCAACAAATGTCAGCTCACTCGTTTGGCATTCAAGATTCGGCCACCCTCATCACCGAACATTTTATGCAATAGCTAAAGTCAATCCTCAATTGCATATAGATTCTTTTACATCTAGTTGTATTTCTTGTAAACATGCCAAGGGTCATAAACTTGTTTTTGATAAATCTACTAGTCGTCATCAATCTTTGCTTTCTTTAATTCATTCTGATGTTTGGGGACCTTCCCCCGTGGTTTCTAGTCAAGGTTTTCGCTATTATGTGATTTTTGTAGATGATTTTTCAAGATTCACTTGGGTTTTTCCTCTTACACATAAATCTGAAGTTACCACGGTCTTTATGAATTTTAAAAAGCAAATTGAAAACTACACTTCTCACACTATAAAGACTCTTTGCACTGACGGTGGAACGGAATTTGTGAATCACACACTTAAACAATTCCTTATCCAATCCGGTATTTCTCATCAAACATCTTGTCCATACACTCCCGAACAAAACGGCGTTGTCGAGCGAAAACATAGACACATCATAGAGACAACAAGAACACTTCTCCACTCAGCCTCAGTTCCCTATCGTTATTGGCTCGATATCGTTCTTACCGCTGTTTATCTGATCAATAGAATGCCTTCACATGTGACATTCAACATTTCTCCTTTTGAACTCCTTCATCATTCTAAACCTACTTACAATCATCTTCGTGTGTTTGGGTGTGCCTGTTTTCCTCTTGCCCCACCTCATACTCATCATAAACTTCAACCGAAGGCAAATACGTGTGTGTTCTTGGGCTACTCTGAAACTCAAAAAGGTTATCGGTGTCTCAATTTACAAAACAATAAACTCCTAGTTTCCCGTAACACTGCCTTTGATGAAAGTTATTTTCCTTTTGCTACATCTGTATCCTCTCCTGCTTCAAATATTGAAACTCTATCTCCATTATTCCTCACCCCCGCTTCTATTTCTAGTCCATTACCGCACTCTATATCTCACACCTCCACTGCTGAGGTCTCGGTTCAACAACTGTCCAGCTCCTCATCTATTCCTGAATTAAATCAGGCTGATTCTGCTATGCAAGACTGCTCCAGGAACGACTGTCCAGCGCAACCTCACCATCAGATGGTTACTAGAACGCAAACAGGATCTATAAAACCTCGTATTCGCATGAATTTATGTCATATTAACACGAATAATAATTTGATTGCTGTACCTACAAACTTTACTGATGCTAACAAATTTCCAGCATGGCGACAAGCCATGGCTACAGAATTTTGGGCATTACAAAAGCAAGGTACTTGGACTCTTGTTTCTCCTCCAACAGATACAACTGTTATTGGCAGTAAGTGGACATACAGACTCAAGCTTCATTCTGATGGTACCATAGCAAAGCACAAAGCTAGACTTGTTGCTCTTGGAAATCATCAAGAATATGGTGTCGATTATACGGAGACGTTCAGTCCTGTGGCAAAACTTCCTACCATTCGGATACTTCTCACTATTGCACTCCATAATGACTGGCAGGTGCAGCAACTAGACGTCGCCAATGCATTTCTGCACGGTACCTTATCCGAAAATGTCTACATGTCACAACCGAAGGGCTTTGAAGACAAACTGTATCCTAATCATGTGTGCTATCTGCAAAAAGCTATTTACGGGCTCAAACATACCCCACGACAATGGTATAACACGTTCACTTCTTACTTAGTTTCTCTTGGCTTTATTCATAGTAATGCTGATCCCTCGTTACTCATATTTAATCAAAATATGGTTCAAATATACTTGCTCATGTATGTTGATGACATACTTATAACGGGTAATAATCAAAGTGCTATAACATCCATTATTTACAAACTTAATGATCGCTTTGATATGAAGCATCTTGGTAAGGCAAATGACTTTCTTGGTAATAAAATTACTTATGCTAATAAGCAATATTTTCTATCCCAGCAACATTATGCCTACAAATTACTTGAGCAAGCTCATCTCACCGACTGCAAGTCTTTGGCTAATCCCAACTGCACAAAACTGCCATAAAATCTGCCCAATGACTGTATACTATCGGACCACACTCAATACAGAAAGCTCACCGGATCTCTTCAATATTTAACAATTACCAGACCCGATATTGCATACAGTGTTAATCAGCTTTCTCAACATATGCACAATCCTCTTCCTATACATATCTATTTACTCAAACATCTTTTGCGATACATAAAAGGTTTGATTCACTACGGTCTCCCTATTTCTAAATCTAAACTATGTCTTACGACGTTTTCAGATGCTGACTGGGTCGGTGATCCTATCTCCCGCAGATCCACTTCAGGCTATTGCTCCTTTCTTGGCACAACTCTTATAACGTGGACTGTTAAAAAGCAACACACTGTTGCAAGGTCATCCACCGAATCAGAATACCGTGCTCTAGCAGCTCTAACAGCTGATGTACTCTGGCTTCGTCGTCTTCTTCAAGATTTTGGTGTACCTCAACTCAATCCAACAACAATATACTGTGATAATACTTCAGCCATAGCCTTGGCAAACAATCCTGTTTTCCATGCTCGTACTAAGCATATTGAAATAGACCAAAAATTTATCCGCGATCATATTCAGACCAACACAATTCAGCTACTGCCGATTTCCACCATCGATCAAACCGCGGATATTTTCACGAAATCCTTGTCTACTCCTAGATTTCTTCAACTCAGAGACAAACTTACGGTCGCTCCGGACCCATCAGTTTGCAGGGGAGTATAAATACTACAATAAATAATTAAATAAATTCTCTGTATTTTGTTAAATGAGCTGGCTGTTTCTAATAGGTCTTCCTAAGCTACTGTATCTATAAATAGCCGGTACTTACTCTGTAAATCCTGTGACAGAAATAATACATTCTTTATCATTTCTTTGTTTCTCTGTTATCTCTCACGTATCCTTTCTTCTTTCTCTCCGGTTTTTTCACTAATAAAATCTTATAAATAATTGACATATTATGACATAATAAAATATTACATTTATAAAGATATATACTAATTATATATCTTTAATTATATGAGATGTGCATTAAGGCTTCTATATATAAGATGAGATGGCATGTAGCTATTAATTGGTCTGGTATGATCAAGTTGACCCAATAGAGACCTCTTTCTATCTCAGTAGGACTGTTAATAAATGATTTGACCCAACAAACTGTCACGAAATATTTGGGTTGAGTTGACCTGTTTAATAATGGGTTAGGTTGAGGTTTGAAATTTCAACATGTTTAATTGATGGGTGGGAGTTAGGTAGACTCGTGAATTTAAATTTTAATCTAAAAGTGGCCCATTTAATTTTTTTTTTTTTTTGCTTATAAAGTATGCTTTTTTATTTTTGATCAATTAACATAAACTGTATAATAGACATGTTATAGTATTCTTAAATCAAAATGGCTTATTGAGTCGAGTTAGGGTCGTCCAAGTTACCACTAGGTTTGGGTTGGGTCCACCATTTCCAAGTTGGGTTTCTGTCAATTGTATTTAGATTGGGTCAATTTCAATTTGGACCCAAACTTGACTGTTAATCCGTTTTGACACCACTAGAGCTTAGCATGAGCAATTTATGGTATACAGTTGTAATTGCACTCCATTGTATTAAAGTTGTGGTATGTTGTGTTGTAAATTATTCGAATCATAATTGAAACTTTATTTGAACCTTGTTTAAATTCTATTCAAATCATATTTAAACATTATTTAAACCTGATAGAATCATATTTGAACACATTTATCTTTTTCAAACTATGCCTATATCTTGTTCGAATAGGTTGAGATTTTAAGTCAACTTTCTTAGAATTATGAATTTCTTTATATGGATCTATATATATTCTATAATTCTTCTTTTTTCCCTGCAGGCCTAAAACCTCTAGAACCCTAACTGCTGAGCTCTCTTTAGCACCTTTAGCAGGCTCTCAAGCCGCCTGTTCGTGCTGCGGGAATGGGAAGAAACGAAGATGTCCGCTTCATATCGTCCAACATCAAAATCCCTCCTTTTCCTAAATATCATCCTTTCCCCCAACTATCTGCCCTGCCATTTGCCCGCCATGACTTCTCCTTTCACCTTCAAAGAGCCAAAGAATCAATTCATCGATTGGCAGCCTCGTTCACTCGGGCTTGGGGGCGGCCAAATCTCCTATGCTCGTCTTCGCTCGCCTTTACTCGGCCGGAACAGGAGCAGAACCCGCGGCGGCCTCAGCACACGAAAGAGGACGAGGAGCGAGTCCTCATCAGCGAGGTTTTGATTCGGAGCAAGGATGGGGAGGTGCTCGAACGTACAGATCTCGAGGCTGCGGCTGCCGGTGCGCTCAAGTTCAGCCGCCCTAATTCGGCCCTAACAGTTCGAGAAGTGCAGGAGGACGTGCACCGTATAATCGATAGCGGTGTTTTTTGTTCTTGCATGCCAGTCGCTGTCGACACGCGGGATGGGATCAGGTTGATTTTCCAGGTATGGGATTTTCTGCTGATAGAAATTGACTTACCGATTAAAAAAAAAAACTTTCAACAACAACAACAACAACAAAAACATCATGCCTATATCCCACTAGGTGGTTGGCTACATGAATTCTTTGTCTTCATTATATTCTATTAAGGTTAAATTCCCATTTAAAATAAAAAAAATCTGTCAAGATGTGAAAATTTGGGTAACTCCTTATTGTCTGAATAAGGGAATTGTAAGGAAGTTTAATGAGAAAATGGGTGATGTGTGGTGTTTGTTTCGGGATGGATTGGGCGGTTATTTTGTAACTGTTCATGAGGTAGCATTGAAAAATGTTCATCACAGTGCGTTAGCTACAAGTTTGTTGATGATGTATAAATGGGTGTGAGAAAAGTGAAAAGAGGAAACAAGGCTATATATTTTGAAGGTATATTACATTAAGTGTCTTAATATTGGAAAATATCTTATGATTCAATAAAGAAACTATAATTTTTTAGTCTTTATGCACATTTATTGTATTTTGACAAACAATTAGATATTTGATAAAAAATTATAAATAAGATTGTCATTGTATGGAGCAATGAAATATAATTAATTAAATTAAAAAAACCATTTAAATAACATCAATTTACGTTTAAAGGTTTTTTGGAAATGGATGCATACCACTAGTAATTTCATTCACGATAGTAAAACTCCATGTGCACTGGACTTTGAATACATCCCACCCTACCACTAATTTTGATTTAATAATGCACTATAAAGATCGAGACACTTTGAACTACTATTGCCTCATTATCTAGGAAAAGTAAACTAGGAAAGTAGAGAAAGAAATATAGAAGCAGTCTAAAAAATCAATGCTCTTATCTTTGAATCATGTCCAAAAACATGCATGAATGGAGATTTATATGATATCATGAAAGCTAGCCATGATGGAAGTCAATTAGCACCAACGTCCAAGGCATTAAATATTGACACATGAGGCTAGACGTAAGTCTCAAGACATTTTGAGGTGTAAGCCTCAAAATCTAAAATTACGTAAAATAAAAAATAAAAGTTAAAAGTGAATTTTTATATAATACTCAAATATTATGTTAAAGGATGACATATTAACTTTCTATTGAACTATGAAGTAACAAATTTACATATATATGAAACAAAAAATTACACAAAATGTAAAGTGGTAAGTAATAAATTATGTGAAATAGAATTGAAATCTAAATATTACATAAGAAAAATAATATAAAATATATTAATTGCATAAATGTATCATATAAAATCAATTTTAGCCATAAATTTCTTCTTTCTCAGTTCCCTACTCATCTACATTTAATTACTAAAGAAAATTAAAATAATTGACAACAACTCATAAATCATTTGTAATATCAGTACTAAGGGGTTTTTTATTTGAGTTGTCATAACAAATTGGCCTCTTCCTTGCCTCATCCTATAGGGTCCAATATCTCCCAATCAACTTCTTTATTTAATTCAGTCATCTTCCTCTTTCATAAATGATTGTCATCAATATAAATTAAAAGTAATACTTAAATTTTTAGAGAGATGGTGAAGGAGTGTGGATTTCAACTGATCCCTGGCGGCGACAATGATGGTGGTGTCTATGGCAAAGGTGGTGGGCTAGAGTTTGAGGCAGTTAAGAGGAAGTTGTTACAGCTTTGGAGCACAAGAGGGCATGATTTTTTTTGAGTTTTTGTAAAGGATTTAGCTAATTTTTTAAATAAAAAACATACATAAATAGAGCAAGATATATGCCTCATGCCAGCGAGGTGAGGTGTGCCTCAAGGGAGGCCTTAGCTAATATGAGGTGTAAGCCTCATAAAAAAAGCTTGAAGCGTAAGCCTCAATAACACCGGCCAGGTAGGGGTCTCGACGAATCCATGTCGAGAATCCGGTGACGGGACCAAGAACTCCTTCTTGGGGGAGGGATCACCACCTGAAATCCTTCAGGATACAGAAACCCAAAAGTAGAGTAAAAACTACTCAAATATTATTCATCTCAAATATGCACTTATTACAAGACCTTGGCTACCTATTTATAGCCAACAAGGAAGCATCATACTAGGCTACATACTGAATAAGAAAGCATTAAACCTTTATATCCCTATACTACCAAATGGCATTAATATAGCCTGAAGTTTAATACAAATAACGGCTCAGCTCCGGCGTCATACTACCGGGGTAGGAGGAACTTCAGGCTCATAAGAAAATGCCTGATTAGCCACCATAAGGAGGTGGGTTTGGTTGGCTAAACAGGTTTGGATAGGTCCATCCGGTATCGATTTGCCTACCAATCTTCAATTTCTCAACAGCAACACAAGCATATGGAATTGGCTTATCATAATCCTTGGGATTCAAAAACTCATTTGTACCAAAAATGGTTACAGTGGGTCTTATTTTTTGCTTGGCATCGTTGAGCGTTGCCCCCAACCTTGTGAAAATACCACAACTGAGAATACAAACTTTGTCTAGAGGAGTAGATGGATCAAGCTTGGCAAGACAGCCATTGTGAACTACGATGTATTCACGGGATGTAGAACTTCCGTGGAAGTGGTGGCTGAAAGTTCCTTTTGCTGAAAATCTTGATCTTCCATCACTTAAAATTATACTTCCATCAGTATTAATCTGCAACAAATCACACATATTATTCTTTTTTGATTTACAATGCACACATTCCTTGCATTCTCCTGTGAAGATAGGAAGAATATTGTTTCCTTCCTTGAGTCCAGTAACATCCCAGCCATCATGAACACATTCAAATGCAGGAATCATGGCATTAACACTTCCTGTGCAATCATCTCCACCATTATTCTTTTCTTCAATAACCTCTTGAATTGGCTTGCTCTTATCATCATTATTCACAGGCGTATCAACATCAAGAAATTCAAAGAACAAGTCATCATTGTATACGTCATACACGGGTTCATTAAAGATAGGCCAAGATGGCGATTTCGGCAACGAATCTTCAATTTCTTCGAAGCTGAACTGGATCGAGGGTGGGGTCGAAGAGATCTGATTATCTGTAATGCCCTCGTCATTGTCATCGGCTCGTAAGGATCTTCGTTCAATCCTTGACAATCTTAATTTTAGTCGGGCAATTTCTTGTTGAAGTTCTTCTATTTCCGCGTCTTGAAGTGGTCGTTGATGATTCCGGCGAGGTGACATCTTATCGAGGAAACAATCACCACTTAGACTGAATTCCAAGATACAGAAAAATGCAAATGAAATAGAAATTTTCAAATCTTGATAAAAGAAACAAATTCCTAAATAGGAGTGGAAAATAGCCTTCTGGAGAAGGTAATCAGCGAGCTAGCAAACCACAGTTCTTCCTCCTTCCAATTCACTATTCCGTTGTTCTTGCTTGTTGTCTGGCAGGCAAGGAATGCAGCAAGAAAGGCTAGCCTTTTGTGAGTTGCTTGTTGGCTAGCTGGAAGGCGTGGAATGAAGATCCAACTGTTGAAGACGTTCAAACTTTTGGAGAAGTCGGAGCTTGAAGATGCTCTGGTTGGGAGGTTGCCCGAGAGGCTTGGAATAGACAAATATGACTTCAACTTTCTTGTGAGCCCAGTACTTGATGCAGGATCATGTAGGGTATCATGGCCATAACAGAGAAGAAGGGCATTCTTGTTAAACTAGGAAGAAGAATCTTCTTCTTGATTCCGGCTCAGATACCCTGCTTGCATGCGTCCACACCACCGCCTTGTTCTGCGCGATCTCCCACGCTAATTTACTCGTGGACTCCTGTAGCACTACAATGCCGGAGATTTGAAATCGTAGATTGGTCTTGAAGTCCTAGGTGTCTTTGCACTACCCGCTGAAAGCAAGATCAACCTCACGTTCCCTGGCCAGGTTCACGAGCAAAGGATGGATGACGCTTTGCTACTTCTTGATAGTTGACAGAATCTTGAATGTAGATGCAATATTCTGCACTCGTTTCTACGGACAGCTGAACTCAATTTCTTCACCACCTGAAAAATCCATTCAGGATACAAAAAGAAAAACAAAGGATGCGCTAAGAAACGGTTTCTTCTTCTAGATCAGAAAACTCAAAAGCTCTCCCTGCCTCGTCGGCAACGCCAGCATCTTGCCGGCTCTGATACCAAATAACACCGGCCAGGTAGGGGTCTCGACGAATCCACGTCGAGAATCCGGTGACGGGACCAAGAACTCCTTCTTGGGGGAGGGATCACCACCTGAAATCCTTCAGGATACAGAAACCCAAAAGTAGAGTAAAAACTACTCAAATATTATTCATCTCAAATCTGCCCTTATTACAAGACCTTGGCTACCTATTTATAGCCAACAAGGAAGCATCATACTATGCTACATACTGAATAAGAAAGCATTAAAGCTTTATATCCCTATACTACCAAATGTCATTAATATAGCCTGAAGTTTAATACAAATAACGGCTCAGCTCCGGCGTCACTCAAGGTGTTTTTCACTGAAATTGCGTTGAGGCAAGCCTCAAGGCGAGCCTCATATTGCGTAATTTTAAACGATGTCTATACTGTTGCACTGCTCTGCTCCTTGTTGTTCAAAGCTGGGGCGCTCGAGAACATAGCGTTGGGGCGCTCGGGTACACAATGCCCGATTGTGTTGAAAAAATATTTTTGGGTGCAAAGCATCCAAACCCAAGCAGGGGGTAAAGCCCCCGCACCCCACAGTGAACTCGACAAGCATTGATGTTCAAGACAACAAAACAATCAGATTGATCAACACAATCGTATTCTACACATAACAATTGGTATGCATGCAATCAAATGATTGGCTAAATAACTCATTTCCTATGTTTTCTTGTATTAATATCAAATAGGTGAAGATAAATAAGATTAAACGTTAAATAAAGATGGCACAATAACTTATTATAAAGGTGAAGATAGTAAATAAGATTTAAAATTAAAAAAGCTGACACAATAACTTATTATGTTGAATAATTATAATAGTAATTAAAACAATCCTTTCTTAATTTAAAATTTCATACAAATAAATTCAATTAAAAATCAATAACTCAAATTTAAGGATATATTTCAAAGAAAGTAAAATATAAGCAAATTAAAAAAATGTTAAATGTTCCATCTTATTTTTTGAGCAAATTTTATCATGTATATAGTGAAGGTATCTTCTAGTTTTGAATCTTTACCATGGGTAATAGTATTTTAGTTACATATTGCTGAATTTGGTTCATTTTAGTTCATATTTAGTCTAGAGTGCTGTAATATCATACAAGCCTTAGGTCATAATAATGTGAGTGCATTATGGGCCTTGTACTTCTATCATGTCATGTACCACCAAAGATCGAGGCACTTTGCACCAACTATGCTTCTTGTTGCCCATGAAAGTATATCAAGAAGTTAATGTTAAAAAAAAGATAAGAAGAATTCTCAATACTTAAAGCTCTTAGGTTGTGAAATCATATCCAAAGCATAGAGAAAAGAAGATTTTTTTTTTTTTTTTCGGCCTCATGCCAAGCTAGCCAAGAAGCATTTTTTTATAGCTTCATGCAAAGCTAGGTATGAAGTAAACCACCTAACACTAACATCTAAGACATTAAGTATGTAACATTGTCATGCATTCAACAAAATGACTGGCTAAAGAAATGTCCTTCAACATTCACTTTTATGAAATCAAATTGTTGAAGATAAATGAGATTAAAAAAATCAGTAAATCAACTCATAATGTTTAACTAATTATAAAATTGATTCCAACACCCAAGATCTTAAGTTAGTATTGATTAGTTCCTTAATGTTTCAAAAATCATGATTTGGCCATTCACATTTCATTTTGGTTCCACTAAGTCCTCATTAACATTTCTATTGGTTTGTTACCTAGCGACATTTGATAAGTCACATGAGCTCCATTCTGCTATTGGGAGTTTGGTGAACAAACTATTCTTGCCACCTTTTTATCAAAAGCGGAAGCGAATGATATGGAGATCTGGAGACTAATACTAAGTAAGGGAAATGTTGTTGTGAAATATTTGTGAGGAATTTGATGACAAAAGTTACTGTCTCTATTCTCACCATAACATAGGTGATGTAATCCAGATGTATGACCTTGCTAAGTTGAACATTTATTTGCTTGCCAATTCATGAGTTGAGAACATCGACCTTATTGAACATTTATTTTAGTTGATTTTGATCTTTATTTAAAGTGTTTTTGGTACTTATAGTAAATTATGGATTGTATTTTATGTTTTGGTTTGGAAAGGTAGGGGAAGATGTTTAAATTTACTAAAGAAGAACAAATACTAACTATTTGCTTGAAGGGGAAATAAGGGGTTGTTCTTTAGCTTCTTTGTATGAGTAGTGCCATTGAGGCATTAATTTGGACATTAGATTTTTGGGATAGGGAAAAAATTGAAATTATTTTTCCTTAATTTGAAGGAGAGCATCTTTTGGTGTTTTAGATTGATCAACAATTGAGACAAACATGATTACGAGAGTGAATTGGCTAGTTAATTTTTGAGCACATGTGTTTATCTTGTTGCTCTTTGGAGTTGGTCTGGATTGTTTTCGATTGTTATGCATTTTGGCTATTGGATGATCTATGGGAGTGGTCATCTTTGATAAGCACCTAGCAAACTTCGTTGATCCTCACATAGAAATTTAAGCAGTGATATCAAATTATTATTATTTTTAGGATTTTTTGAATGTAGATTAGCTCAAATATTAGAGACATTGACATGTTTACTATGGGATATAGTTTTGTTAGGAGAAGGGACCCAATTTTAAGAGATGTTATATTTGATTTTTAAAATGTGAGGAAGCTATTGTTCGGTTGCTTGAAATCTGTAATATTTTGACATTTTAATTTTATCATGATTCACTCCAATGGTTCTAGGTTTTGATTTCTATTTTTATTTGCTTTACTTTATCCTGCAAGTTGAGCATACCTAATATTTCAAGACGAATTCCAGTGCCCTGATTGTTTTCCTAGTTATGGTTTGTTTCAGCCTTTTAATTGGTTGCTCTATAAAAAATGAATGACGAATGAGGATTTATTAATTTGATCCCAACTTACTTGGTATAAGATTGATGATGATGGTTTTTCTCATCTCATATCTTCGTTTGGAAGAATAATTGAGTTGATCTTAGTGCAATTATTGGTTCATGTTTTTAGCAGAGTAAAAAAATATGTTTATTATAATTCGTTCACATATTTCTCATGAAATCTAATAAATATACGACATGCATTGCTACATATTTTGCTACATCAAATGGGTGATAAAAAATTGTCAAATGTTGAAAAGGTTGTAAAATTCACCAACTTTAATAACATGAAAGAAAATAAATAATTTTGATCTTGTTTAATAATAAGTTTATAACCTTAAAGATTTATAGTGGTGAAGAATAGTCGTTCTCCTTTTAGGAAGATAAAAATCAATTAAAAAGTGTTTATATGATAAGGTGATGGCAAGATAATTTGATAATAAATTGTCATGTTTCTTTCATTCCAAAATGAATGAATTGGTCATGGACCAACATTCAACCATGATTGGCTATCAATTCATATGTAGTGTGAATTCACTACATTGGTTTTGTGGGAAGCTAAACTTTTGGCTATAAAACATTGGTTACTTCTTATCCATTAGTCCAAGCTTTTAAAGTTGTTTGTTACACTAATTTGTCGTTTGTCAAGTGATATTAGATCACGTCATAAGTTCGAACCCTTGTGTAATTCGGCGCCCAAGATGAAAAGACTAATATGATTGTCAAGAGGATATATAATGAATTTCATGTTTCTTGCAATTTATGGTGATTGATTAAGTCATGGGTTTGCTTTTAAAGTGATGAAGAATAGTCATTCTCCTTTTAGTGAAAAAAATAATAATATGTGTATATGTGACATAGGATTTGCAAGATGATTGGATGATTATTTGTCACATCTGTTGCATTCTATAGTGAACAATTTAATCATAGACCAACATTCGGCTATGATTGATGATTAAGTCATTTGTAGCAAGAATTCACTAAACCATAGTTTTGGGGGAAGCTGAACATTTGGCAAATAAAGCATTGGTTGCATCTTATCCATTAGTATGAGATTTCAAAGTAATTGGTTATAATAACTAGTTTTTGATCATATTAGATTAGGTTATGAGTTTGAACCTCGTTGGTGCAGTTGGATTCCCTAGATGAAGACAATCACATGATCGGTCGAGGATAAGATTATGATTGTCATGTTTCTTACAATCTATGGTGATTGAATAAGTCATGTGCTTGCATTTGAACTCAATTCAAATGCATTTCAATTGTGCCGTGGACTTATTGCACCTCTTGATTTGCGGAAATTGGGCCATTGACTAGAAAACTTTGATCTTGCTTTGTTCATCCATTGAGGATTTTGGATTAGTTGTTTGCGCCAACTACTCTGATGTTAACTTGCATTTTAAGTGATTCCAAATTTATGTGGTGCTAGAAGATGGTAATATGAAAGCATAAGTATTTAGAAGAGAAAAGAGAGAAAGATGTTGTAAAGCAAAGAGACACTAAAAATCTTCAGGTTGTTGATCTTGATTCATCATAGCATCATACTGCTAAATACTTTGGGCAAGATGTTGAATCTTCAACGACGAAGGAAATTTGAGTCCTCATACATCCATAAAGGCGTGTAATCTGCAATCTATCACCCAAAAAATTTCATTCATCATCATCTAAAATTTCATGACATTAGGAACTATTTATAATTATCAGCCCTGCTTAAAATGACACTTATCTTTAAACAATTTAAGAAAATACCAAACTTATCACAAATGACATGACAAATTCCATTTATAACTATCTTAAAGGCACAAAACATGACATATATTTGGTTAGTAATACTAAGATTGACATTCAAGAGCAAGCATCTTATGCACTATCAATTCCCTTAGATTGAAAAGAGTAATACATCAAAGTGTGGAAGCAATTTAGGAGGTTTTGAATAAAGTTTGCAAAATTTATCTTTGAAGGATAAATTTGCAAATATGAATTAATAAGAGATTAATTTGCAAAGCTTCAATTTAAAATTAAAAAATAAGGGTTGCCAAAGAAGATAGTTGAGAGGATAATTTGTGTGGAGGAAATCATCATCCTAAATTCACTCTATAAAATTCTCCTAGTTTTAAGTCGCTGACCACTTCAACTGGGGAAAAATAATTAATTTTATTTCTAAGTTATGGTTATCTTCAATTTTTTGTTTTAAGCATTGAGATAAGAATGTGTTTTCAATGCTTAAAACACATCCATTATTTTAATTAGTTTTCAATGCTACTGTAATTTTAGTGTATATAAGATATTTAGGATAGGGTTATCTGAATTAGCGTATTTAGTTGAATTTTGGATAGATATGAATTGTATTATTTTTCTATAAGATGCTATTTTTAACGTTGCAAGTGATTAAAATTAATTCCTTCTCAATCTCTCTCACCTTCTTTGATTCCAGTTATGGCTTTCATCCAATCTTTTAGGATAATGTTTTCTAAATTAACACATTTAGTTGAATATTAAATAGATATGTATTGACTCTTATTTTCTTATGATTATGTCATAGATTGTTGTTTTAAATGTTGTGAGTGATTTAAATTAACTCATTTTCATTCTCTCTCTGTCTAATATCATAGTCTAGGCTTTACTCGAGCTTTACTCGCTTCTTCTATCTTCATAGGCTGTCCAAGTTACGACAAATCCCTATGACAAGTTTTTGAGTAGCAGGTTGTCGACATCTTCCTCTATTTCTCCTTTTAGCTAGGAAACATTCTTTTATCATCAAATTTCTTCTTAATATATCTAGTTCTTTTTCCCATATACTTTTGCATTAGTTCCATAAGTCTTACACACCTCAAATATGAGGTCATGAATTATTGTTGAAAGAAGAATTGAAGATATTTTATTTTATTGTTGAAAAACGAAGGGAATAAAAATTCATCTGAAGGAAGGAGAGATGAGAGATCAATGAAAAATCCTTACTAGGATGGGCACAATATAAAATAATTGCTCCATCCACAACAACATTGACAAAATTTTCTCATTGTAGATTCTCTTGAATATCTTAAATAAACTTTGGAATTTAATTATAAAGCCAAAAGACTTGATGCATATTCTTTTAATTTTTTTGCAATGTGCTGAATCTTCAAAGCATGAAAGTGATACGTATCCTAAAGCATGTGTAAGAGGATGAAGTCCCATAGAATAATAACTCATAATATTTCATACCATAACTCAAAATATCTAATTCATATCGAATTTTTTGATGCATATTCTTTTTTTTTTTTGGCAATGTGCGAAAGCAAAAAGTGATACGAATCCTAAAGCATGTGTAAGAGAATAAAGTCCCATAGAACCATAACTCAAAATATTTCATACAACAACAACAACAACAACAACAACAACAACAACAACAACTTCAAGCCTTTATCCCACTATGTGAGGTTGGTTACATGAATCCTTTTTCTCCATTGTGCCCTGTTAAAAATGAAATTCTCATTTAAATCTAATAAAGAAAGGTCATTTCTAATATTTTCTAACCAAGTCTTTTTAGGTCTACCTCTACCCTTCTTAACATAAGTCAAATCTAATACATCTACTTTCCTAACCAGGTCATCGGAAGACCGTCGTTTTATGTGACCAAACCATCTAAGGCGACTCTCTCTAATCTTATCTTCCACTAAAGCTACTTCAACCTTTCACATATATGCTCATTTCGTATCCCGCCTCTAAGAGTAAAGCCACCAATTTACCTGAGCATCCTCATCTCTGCAACACTTAACTTAATATTATGCTTCTCTTTTAATTGCTAACATTCTGCACCATAAAGCATTGTAGGTCTTACCACCATCGTATAAAATTTTGCATTATGTTTGAGGGGGGACTTTTCTATCACACAACAAGCTTGATGCAATTCTCCACTTCAACCATTCAAATTGAATTCTACTAATAATATCCCCCATCTATTTCACCATCCCTCTGAACAATAGACCCAAAATATCTAAAACGTGTACTCTTATTAATGGCTTGATCACCCAAATCACAATCCCCCACTAGAATTATTATTACTAAAGTTACATTTCATCTATTCAGTTTTAGATCTACTCAAACGAAAGCCTTCAGACTCTAAGGTTGATCTCCATAATTCAAGTTTACATTCAACTCCCTATCTAGTTTTATCAACCAGAAGAAAATATCATTAGCAAAAAGCATACAACAGGGGACAACCTTTTGCAAATGTCTAGTGCGAACATTCATGAGAAAGCAAAAAGATATGGGCTTAAGGCTAATCCTTGATGTAATCCAACTGAAATAGGAAAATACTTGGTCAAATCACCTTGTGTCTAGACACAAGTAACAACTCCTGCATACATATCCTTAATGACCTGAATATATGCATTATTAACCCCTTTCTTTTCTAGAACTTTCTCTAGCATTTCTCTTGAAACTTTATCATATGCTTTTTCTAAATCAATAAATATCAGATCCTTAATATCTAACTCAAAATATTTCATACCATAACTCAAAATATTTGATTCATCATGATGTCAAATTTTGTGACCGTGGATATTTATAATAATAATTATCCTTGATCAAAATAACAAAATTACATTTGAACAAATAAAACAATATCAAATTAGTCCTTAAGTTTTAAACAATAATTATTAGCTTAAAGACATAGACAGACATGCATAGCAAAAAACTTGACAAATTATGGTTGACATCTATAAGAACTTTGCATTCTATGTACCATCTATATGTTATTAATTCATGCTAACATAAAGTACACGCATGAACAAAAGGATAGTTAGACATTTTTTTTTAATTTTAGAAATATTTATAAGTTTTTGAAACATTACAATCTTTTTTTTTTTAAATTAATATATTCATTTAATCAAGCTTTTTGTATTTTTTTAAATCTTGTATGTTCTTAAATTATTTTATGATTTTCAGAAAATTATTGCGATACTTAATTTCACAGAAAGTCAGCTGTTACGGCATACATGCATCTTAAGTGTATCTAAAGAAACCATTTAAAGGGCAGGGTAGACAATTTTCAAATCATACAAAAAATTTGGTATATATAGTGTATTTTACATGTGCAATATTGATCTTGTTTTCAAGATAAATATTTTTTTAGTTTTTTTTTTAAAGAACAGTTGGGCATAATGAAGAAAATGTTGAGTCAATGAGATTTATCAGTAAGTCTTTTTCTTCAAAAGTCCATTAGAAAAAGATAGTGTTAAGATTTTTTCTTTGTTTAATTGTACACATCATATTTGGCAAGTGCAAGAATAAAATTAATATGATATTTTCCAAGTGCGTGAATAATATTATTTTGATATACTAATAAACTAACGAACATTTAGAATTAGAGATCTTTTATTTTATTGTTGAAAAAAGAAGTGTAGATGAATAAAAATTATCGGAAGAAAGAAGAGACTAGACGTCAATGCAAAATCCTTATCTGGATGGGGGCAATATAAAATAATTTCATAAAATTTTCTCATCATAGATTCTCTTGAATATCTTAAATAAACTTTGGAATAAAGTTTTTTCATCATAGATTCTCTTGATTATCTTAAATAACTTTGGAATTTTAAATCCGAGTCTTGGTACATATTCTTTTATGTTTTTTGGCAATGTGTTGAATCCCCAAAGCTTGAAAGTGATACGAATCCTAAAGCATGTGTAAGAGGATAAAGTCCCATAGAGTCATAACTCAAAATATTTCGTACCATAACTCAAAATATTTCATTCATGTCAAATTTGGTGACCCTAGTTATTATTTATAATAGTAATAATCCCTGATCAAAATGAAAAAAATACACTTGAACAAATAAAACAATATCAATTTAGTGCTTAAGTTTTAAACAATACTAATTAGCTTAAAGATAGCTATGAACATGCATAGCATAAAATATTACACAAATTATGTTGACATCTATAAGACCTTTGCATCCTATGTACCATCTATAGGTTATCAATTCATGCTAATGTAGAAGTACACCCATGAACAAAAGGATAGTCGGACATTTCATAATTTTAGAAAGATTTATAAGTTTCTAAAACATTACATTCTTTTTTTTTTTGTTTTTTAAATTAATAAATTCATTTAATTAATCTTTTTTTTAAATTTTCTTTAGACGTTGTATGTTCTTAGCTTATCTTATGATTTTGAGAAAATTATTGCAACATGGAATTTCACAGAAAGTCGGTGCTGTTACAGCATACATGCATCTTAAAGCGCATTTTAAGCAACCATTTAAAGGGCAATAATTAATGGTGGTAGACCATATTCAAATCACACAGAATATTTGTTATATATAGTGTATTATACATGTGCAATATTGATCTTATTTTGAAGATAAATATTTTTTCATTGAAATTTTTTTGGGTGTTTTTTTTAAAGAAGAAAGTTGGACATACTGAAGAAAATGTTGAGTCAATTGTCTACTTAGCAATTTTATTTATCAGTAAGTCTTTTTCTTCAAAAGTCCACTAGAAAAAGAAAGTGTTAATATTTTTTATTTGTTGAATTGCCCACATCATATTTGGCAAGTGCATGAATAAACTAATTTATTATTTGTCAATTGCATGAATAAAATTATTTTAATTTACCAACATCCTAACCAGCTGTTATCATTTCACAGTTATCTGCAACTAGAATGTAGTACCATTACTTTGGATTGATGTGCAACATATCTAACTATCCTTTTAGAATGTTGCGCATTTGAATTATTTCATTTTTGAAATCTTCAAGAATTATTTTGGCATGAGAGGACAATCCGTCTGATGACAACGGCGCTATCAAGTCATACTTTTGACATCAACAACAGGATTAATTAATTTGTTATTTTTAGTAAATTTATGTTTTAGGAAATATTTAAATATTCTTTTAAATTGTAAGGTGTATTTAGTGGTATGTTTTTTTTTTTATTTTTTTTATTTTTTTATTTTTTTATTTCCTTACAATTTTCCTTAGTGTCTTTTCTCTGATAAATTAGATCCAAGTATTCTGAATGGATGATGAAGAACAGTTTTCGTATTCTACGTATCTTTATTCTACAAAATTCATTATTCATTGTTCAGATCCCTCTTCTCTCTCACATTGCCGGTTCTCCTTTCCTCCCTTTTAGTTACTTTCCCCATCTGATCGCCCAGCTCCCTTCCCTTTATTTTCTATTGCTCATCTTACTTCCCTATCGATTCTTTCTTGTTGTTCTCTTGTTGCACATCTCCCTTCTTGTCTTTCTTTGTCTCTCTCTCTCTCTCTCTCTCTCTCTCTCACACACACACACACACACACACACACTCTCTCTATATCTTTCTAGCTGATTTTCTTCTACTGGAAGTCTTCTATCCCATTCTCTATTCCCACCTACGGCTCTTTGCTCTGTTCTAAAAACCATTGCACTACAGCAGTTTTACCTGGTCCCCTGTTTCTACTTGTTTCTGACAACATACACGTCTCCGGACAGGTTTGGCTGGTTTTATTTTATTAAATTTCTGACGTTGTACATGAATTGAGCATTTCTACTTGCTGTTTTCTTTGTAATCCCTTATAATTCTCTTACTTGGTGATTGTCTCTGTTTTGTTGACTGAACATTCCCTGGTCCTTTTTCTCTGTTTGATCTACATATTATCTGCCACTGCAACTGTAATACCATCTCCTTTTGAAAAAAGACTGCTTTTGAACCAGTCTACTGATTATGCTGACATCCATTTACATGCAGAGTGTTAGTTATTATATTCACTGTTTTGTCTCAATTTAGGTTCGGCTGCTACCGTGCTTTATTTTGGTGGTTATCAGATCTTTCATATCTATTAATTTGTCAGTTATAAGGTTCGCTATATTTTATCCGTCGCAATTCGTTCATGATTCAAGTCCTTAATCTCCATGCTTCCTGATCAGAAAGGATAGGCTTTAATCAACATTTAAATGCAGCTAAATAAGTTCCAAAATTAACGAAGTAACCAACCGAACCATATTTGTTTGGTAAAACTTCAATGATAGGCATTCTCCCAGCAATAGTAGTTGATGTACCTTTTGTTTGATTGTAATTTAGTTTGACATTTTATTATGTTGTAGGACGTTCTTTCTGATCATAAATATTTGATTATTTTTTCCATTTTCTAGGTTGAACCTAATCAAGAGTTTCATGGTTTAATATGTGAAGGAGCAAATGTTCTTCCCTCAAAGTTCTTGGAGGATGCATTTCATGATGGATATGGTAGGCTTGTTGATGAGATATAATGCTTGATGCCTTCAAGTATTCTGATTTTCTCATTCTTATTTTTATAGTCTACTCTATGATATCCCTTTAACATGTAAAGTTAGGCTTAAGCAGAATCTGATAATATTTGAACATTATGGAGTGTATGATGATGTAAGTTATGGATATCAAGAGACGACTGTTGCATCTTTGTACTTAACTTGCAGAGAACCTTTTAACATGCATTAGTTGTTGTCTATGATTTATTGAATTGTAGCCTATTATAGTAATAATTTAGACTCTCTAATCTAAGATTTTGGTGTCAAGTTATGCAGGAAAAATAGTCAATATACGACATTTGGACAAAATTATCAAATCCATCAATGGGTGGTATATTGAGCGTGGATTGTTTGGAGTGGTAATTTCTCCCTTGCGATTGCTTCCATTAATTATTTGTGGCATGAGTATGCAGTTATTATTATTATTATTATTATAGTGGCTGGAATTGATTGTTAATGGTATATTGAGCGTGGATTGTTTGGAATAGTAATTTTTCCCTTGCGATTGCTTCCATTAATTATTTGTGGCATGAGTATGCAGTTATTATTATTATTATTATTATTATAGTGGCTGGAATTGATTGTTAATGGTTTTAGCCATATAAAATTAATGGCTTGCTGGCCTACTTGGGCTATTATGTTCGCTATTATTTCAGGTTTCAGATGTTGAGATTCTCTCTGGTGGAATACTTAAACTACAAGTCTCTGAAGCTGAGGTCAATAACATCAACATTCGTTTTCTTGATAGAAAAACGTAAGAAATACATTTTGTTTTCTCTCATGCCAGACTTAAATAGGAACTGCAAATTTTAAGTGCCTTGTTTTTCTGCACCTTTGTTAATATTTTTTATTTTTGAAGTGGTGAGCCAACAGATGGGAGGACCAAAACTGAGACGATACTTCGACAACTCACAACCAAAAAGGGACAGGTAAAAACATTGCCAACTATATATTTAGTTTATGTATGACTTCTCCTTTGTTTGTTATATTTGTCAGGAGATAAGGTTCTGGTTGGGGTTGGTGTTTTGTGGGCCTGGGGTTAGGTGGTAATGATGATGGAATAGGAATAGTGATGATAGAAGTATGTGGATGTGCTGTTTGGTTTGGGGTTGAGTAGATGGATGGTTGGGGAATGTTATTGTGTTGTAGCCGGCAGTCAATTTCAGGCTGCATGAAAACCCAGTAAATTTACCTTTTTAGACCCGTAATATGACTTTGTTTGGTCTATTCATCAAGTGGGTTCCAGTTCAGAATGAAAAATCTTTATCAAGCGGCCTTCTTTAGGGATCCATCTCAGAATGATGTAGAATTTCGATCAAGCAGCCTTCGTCTAGGTTTCAGGTCATTAAGTTGGTTCCAGCTCAATCTAATTGTGCATCTTCTGGTGTTTTGCTTTGTAAGCTAGTGTTGCTTATAGAAGTCTTGTTAAAGACGTTTTAAAGGATTGTCCGAGTTAGGTATCTTATGATTTTCTATTTCAACTTTATCAAGGGGAGTTAATTGCTTTCCCTTTTGGTGGTATAAGACATTTTCTTAATCCAGAAAACCAATGTCATTGGCATTCTATGTTGTCGTGTTGTGTGGTTGGATGTGGGGCTGAGGTGTTGTGTGGTTGGTTGGTTAGATTTCATGTTGCATTGAGTAAAACTATTATTTAGACCCTATGTATGAGGCTGGCGTTTGCCTCTATGTCCTCTGTCAAGGAGAATCTCATCAAATAGTTTAAGATTGAATTCCTGCTCAGAAAGATTTTAAATCTTGAAGTAGCCTTAAGCTGGGTTCCAGCATGCCACGATGGATTATCTCTAGGTCTGAGCTTTAGAAGCCAGAGGCTCTAAGAATCTGCTGCTTGCCTAGCCTAATGGGTTCGTCTGGGTAATATGTCAGATTCTTTCCAATTTCAGAAGGCACAAATGCTATTCATTTAATCACATAACAACTAATCTTAGTCATACAAACCAAACAATATTGGTAGTGCTTTCAATTTATTTAGTTATCAAATGATTCATGCCATTGTACTGTACAAATTGGTATTTTTTTTTGGTGCTTGGGCTGGATCTAGTAGATCCAATCTTTGATTGGCTATAATATTTCCTTTTCTGAGCTTTCCTGCTTGCTGCCTGCTACTAGTTTAATCACTGCTACTACCAAGCTGAACGATTTGTGCTGTGTGGCTATTATATCTTGTTATTATCTACTTTAGTGTTGTGTAGACTTCTGCAGCAGCAGTTTAACTGGCTGTTTCTAAAATAGAGCATGAAGGGTAATAGTTTTTTGTTGATTGAAAACTTGGGAGAGCCCTTCTGAGTGAAAAAAAGACAATTACAATATTACAGAACCAAAAAGAAATGAATGGAAATTGCTGGATAAAAAAATAGAGAATGAGCTGTATTTCTAAAATGAACTAGTAGTGGCTTGTCTTGAATATTTAAAATCATCATCTTCTCTGAAATATGTGCCCCTCGTTCCCAGGATTATAGTCCAAGCTGAAGTAAGCTTGAGATAATGTATTGAATCTTATTGATTTATCATCCTTCATAGTATTTATTAAGCATCAATTGTTCCTCTTACTCCAAGTGTTCCAAAGAGCCAAGAGTTGCAATAGAACATGACGGGCAATTACTAATGACTTAATAATTCTTATAATGTAGACCGGAATGAATACCTTCTTTAGTGATTTTTTGCCTCTTGCATTCCTATGCTTTTTTTGCAACCCATATTATTGATATATTAGAGTTCGTAATGCAACTAGAATGATGCTGTCACACCTTATTTTGGCCCCTCCTTACGGGCAACCTGGAGTATAACAGAGAAGGAAAATCTAAGCATGCCCCTTCTTGCTAACACCCATTCTGAGCTAGTTCTATCATAATTAGATGAGTAAGAAGTAATCTATTTAGACTCTTCTAACATGTCAAGCTTTACACTTAACAAGTAAGCATGTAATATACTTTAATTAAACATCAAATATAATAAAAAAAAAATAAAGAGCTTTAGTAAAACTTTTTAAAATTTATTTACATATCCCAAAAGTCTTTGTACAGACTCCACTTGAACCTCTATGTACACTCAAAATATATATACACCATAAAGGACAGTTACCTCTTTTTGTCTAATGCCCTATGAGCTCATTTCCCTTTCCTGCAGTGCAACCACTACTAATAAGCTAGGGCTCAATGAAATATACAAACAATGTATAAGAAATAATAATAACATTGTTAACAATTAATTTAGAACACATTGAAATTTTATACTGATTATGAAAAATGCATAATATTATTTTCTATCTTGTTAATTGTTCAACACCTTTAGACAAGTCATATGATGACTATAAGCTTTTTGCACCATTTTAGTTTTTCATGTCTTCAAATTCCTAACTTTTAAAATTAAAGCATATCTCTTATTCAAGTTTGGGCCGAATTTCCAACTTTTTGAATTTTGAGAGTGTAAACTTATCTTATCTGATCTTTCGCCTTTACTTATGCTGGTCCATCTCCCATATATAATTTATTTCATCTTTCTAATACCATTCAATTTTAACAATCATACATTGTTTTATTGTAGTCACTAATTAATGAATCAACAATTATATGAATAAATTGAAATTTAAATGCTATCATAAACATAACAATTATGAATTTACAGATATATAAATTTTTTACTATTTTCTATGCATTGTTTGGGTATCACTTCACTTGGAATTCATTCTTGTAGGTTGTTTTTTCTTCTCCTTATATACACTACCTAAAACATGCATTTCTTTATTTACACATGCTAAAACATTCATTTCTTTATGTATACATGCTTATAAATAAATGAAACAACAATATGAATATATTACATATTACCTCAATTGTATTCTTTCTCATTCAACCAACAATCTTTCATTTTCTCCTTCATAATCTCTCTTTTCCTTCTTTCCTTTTTCCTACTGAATTCAACAACCGGTTTCGGCGCACTCAGCATTTAGAAATTCATATTTCAGTAACAATACACACTAATTTTAGCAACTATAACATCGGTTTTCACTATTCCCCTCACTATTTCTGCACACACTATTACAAAAAATACAATTACTAATTTCCTTAGCATTCTACAATCCTAAACTTCCTTCCCACATTTCATTACCTCAGAAATTAGAGACCAAAACTGCAACCTCCCACACACTATAGCCCTTCTCCCATAGCCAACAGCTCGTGGCAACTGCATTGCTTCGTATGCAGGGAGCAGCGTGAAAGGAATAAGGGGAAAACAAAATGCCTTATTCATAGGATGAAAATTCCACTAAGCATTATTATATTCTACTCCTACTCCACTAATTCCTTTCAAAATCTCCACCCAGTTGTTAATTTCCAGCCTTTTTAATCAGTCCAATGCATGCAAGGCTAAGTGATGTGGTTACAGTAATAATAATAAAATAATGAAATAGAAAATACTGAAATATGAATAACAACATTTTTTTTTTAATTTCAATTAACTATGACAGAGATGATAATCAGTTATTCATATAATAGAATTAAAATTTTATTCTTACATTTATTTTGAGCATTTCAGGTATTACAGATGCAATACGTGTCATGCAAAAGACATAGGAATTTCTAGTCAATGGTCACTAATTACACCAAAATAGATTTCTTTAGGTATAAAATAAAAAATATGTGAGCGACAAACAAACATGATAATGAAATGATTGATTAATTCAAAGGGATCAATGGGACATTTAAACCATGAAAGAAATAAACGAGCAATAGTGATATTTACTTTGCAATTGAAATCCCCACAAAAGCATAGTTAACCAAATCAAGACTCTTGCAATACTAGGGACAAAATGATTAAGAAGAAAAAAATAATGAAATAGATCATCATAGAAGAAAAATTAAGCATCTTTTTGGTAAAAAAGATTTCTTCCTTCAGAAGTTTATCACACTTGTACAACATTCAAAAGAATCTCACATCCAAAAGAGATGATAGTGAATGAAGAAAATTGGAATTTCATTAAATAAATGCTTAATAAATTTCATTACTCATGTATCTATTTATAGATTTATCATTCCTAGGTTAATAGATATGGCTGATTTTATTTCAATTTCGTGAATAAGTTTGATTTCTTTCATAAGTTCAGGTATAGTCCAATGCTTAATTTTATTTTCAAACTCCAATTGTTCCTCTTGATCAATTATAAATTTAAATTCATGATTATAGATATATATTCAGATTTAAAATTATCAGATATAGATTCATATTTGAACTATAAATCTTTTTTTTTTACATATTAAACATCTTTTAAAGAATATTAATAAATTGCAATCTCTTCATGTAGATCGAATTTAACAATAAATTATAAGAGATGGTTTTGATTTTTCTTTAGAGACAGTAATCATAAGTGCAGTGGCCCTAAGAAAACGATTGAAATATTTCTCAATATGCATGCTGCCTTATGAAATATTTTTGGTGAATTGTAGTTTATTTTGATCCCTAATTTTTTGCTTAAAGCTTTTTGTGAAACAAGTAATAGTAACATAATAATTTAAAGACATAATATTTAGTCACAAGACCTATAAACTTAGTATAATACTTGAGCGAATGATATTTCTCTTGTTTACAATCCTTAAATTCCATGCAGTTGATCCCTAGATTTAGCAAAGGACAAGTATTGCATTTATTCTAGGTTTCTTATTAGCCAATGATGGCTTTATTGCAACGCATTGCCTCAATGATATGTTGCATTAGTTTAGGCTTGTCACATTTACCTCTCTGGGAATCAGACAAATTATATTTTTCAAAGAAATCTTCCAAATCATCGATCCAATTTGAAAATTTTCTTAGATCATAGCTCTCATTGAATGTTGTAATATGAGTTTGAATATCAAAATAATCATTTTTCTAATTTTCTAGAACCGTAACATACTTGGCTTCATTTAAAATTTCATATTTTGTTATTTTTTATTTGACCAAATATTATTTTTTACTTTTAGTTGACATTATGATGCAACAACCATAGGCTCTAATACCAATCAGTGGAAGATGTCGTAATATTTTTTATGCTCTACTATCTCTTTCTGAATTTAATTAGAGTGATGTTGATCACCCAAAAAATAGGGATTCTCAGATTGAAGATTACTAATGGCATGAAAATCCCTGTAAGTGTAAAGTTGAAAAATATGATAATACAACGCTCTGTAACTTAAAAGAATCCGCGAGAAATTTGAATCATGAAAAATTAACTAGAAAGCGTAAATTCTAATGAAGTCATGTTAGTGGTATCTGCATAATGCTGTGTGCTACAGCATTATTTTTTGTTCTTATGAAGGCGTTTCAATAAAATGATTTTTTTTTTTTTTTTTTAATTTTTGAAAAACGAACTTATGGTTGGTGGTTATTGACAGGTTTTCTTATAAACTCTTTGTAAGCAATCGTGCAATATGATTTTGTTATTCCCTTGGAATATGTTTATTATTTACAAATTTATTTTTGTTATTGCCATTTTATTTCTTATTGCTTGTTTTGCTAATGTTGTTTTTTAGGTTTATAGTTTGCTTCAAGGAAGAAGAGATGTAGAAACAATTTTAACTATGGGAATTATGGAAGATGTGACAATTATTCCACAACCAAGTTCAGGTGCTACTTCCATCCTTATGCTAGTGAATTGTTTTCCATTTATGAATCGAGAGGTTTTTTGTATTTTCGGAAATCTTTTTCTATGTTAGACTAATTTCTAGAGAGGGTTTACTGAAGTATTGGATGAGATGCACAAAGAACTACACAAAAAATGTCAATTTGTAGATTCCTAATTGTCAAATTAAGTAAGGATTAATCATTTTTAATTCAAAATGAGAAGATACATTTTATTCATTCCAAATGATATTTTTAAAGTTGCCGAAGTATGAAATTTCACGAGAATACTATGAACCAATATAAAACTATTCAGTGAATATAATTCATACCACAAAAAGAAACGCACATATTAAATTTGAAAAAAAACTCAATCACATAGAGGTACAAATCGCTAAACAGTTGAGAAGTAAGAGCAAATGATAGAATTCAGAAAGTTGAAGATCTAGCCTCATTATTGCAGAAGGATGATTTTCCGAATTTATTATCAAGACTTATTAGGCGCTCAAAGAACGAAACTTCAACAGCACACTTAATAATTTAGAGGAAACATATTTTTATTTTACAATTCAATATCTCTATGATTTTTATATGACTGGGAGTACCATTTGAAATCAAGAAGTCCAAACTAAGTAATTTTTCATAATCCTCCAAGATCTAGACTAATATTGCAAGTTTCAATTTAGCATATTTGAATTACAGCATGAAAACTAAATTTTCACCTTTTGTTTCAGTCCAAACAGAGTATATCCACCTCTATAATTTTTGATAGCAATTCCCTGCTATTCCCAATTTTCCTAGCTACAATGCTGAAATATGATTGAAACAATCATACAAAACTCCGTAGATGAAAAAAAGTTGAACAGTATTAGAAGGCATTGCAGCTGAAGGAAGGATGACAAGCACCAAATTCCAGCTATATTTGGAAGTTTTGTATAAAGAAGGAATTCAACATCAGGCAAAACATGTTTTATGGAAGCCCAATTCCCTGCTTCAACAGCATACTGAGGAAGTACAAATAGAGCTGCCGACTCAAGGCATGCGAAACACTGATATTTTTCAAATTAGATATTACACATAAAAAATGGAGAATTGGCCATGTGCTGAAACTAGGAACTGAAAACAACTGAACTAGCCTAAAAGTTAAATGGAAACAACTTCTAGAAGTAAACCTAGCCTGAAGCTGTAATCAAAATATTGGAGAACACATCCATTGTCAATAGGATCATCATTATAGATGCGTTCTATGAAAATAAAAAAAATCTACAACACATGGCTCATAACCACTGAAAATCAAAATGCATGTCTCAGTGTTCACTCTCAATGCAATATGTGGATATATAATTTCTGAATTCCATCAAATCTATCTTGAAAAAAATTGTACTACTAAATGAGCATATGATATCCACTGTCGTGCCCTATTTTTATCTCTTTGGACGATCAAGTCATTACTAAGAGTACACATTTTAGATATCTTGGTCTATTGTTTAGAGTGATGGTGAGGATATCATTAGTAGAATTCAAGTTGGATGGTTGAAGTGGAGGAATGCATTAGGTTTGTTGTGTGATAGAAAAGTTCCCCTCAAACTTAGGGGAAAATTCTATAAGATTGTGGTGAGACCTGCAATGTTTTGTAGTGCAAAATGTTGGCCATTAAAAGTGAAGCATAATATTAAGTGTTGCAAAGATGAGGATGCTCAGGTGGATGAGCATCTTTACACTTAGAGATATGATACGAAATGAGCATATACGTGAAAGGTTGGAGTAGCTTCAGTGGAAAATAAGATTAGAGAGAGTCATTTTAAATGGTTAGGTCTCGGTTATTTCAAATTCCAATCCTTTCTTGGGAAATTTATATTGTTCAGCAGTTTTCTTCTCATGGAAAAGTAGAAACAAGTTAGTTCACGGGAAGAATGAAGATAGCCTTCATGTTATTGCAGCTAATGCACTATGTTATGCTTCCCTTTCTTTTTACCATGATCTAATTTCGGTAAACTGGGCTTCTAATCTGCATTTGCTGTTTTTAAACAATTGGAAACCCCCTCCAACCGAATGGATCAAACTCAATGTGGATGCTTCTCTTGCTGAATTATATAGCTGGAATTGGAGGAGTTATTAGAGATAGCAAAGGTAGATTCTTGTTTGCTTTTGGCTTCAAAAGATATCATTGGGATATCTCTTCACTCGAATTAGAAGCTCTTATGGCCTTAAATAAGGTGCTTCAAGAATGGATGTATGATGCTAAAGGAATCATAATAGAAGGTGACAATATCAATGTCATGAAGCATATACCCAAGATATTCAATGAAGGTCCTTCCGTAGGTAATGACCATCTTATTGAGGACTTTTTCTTTCTTAGAAAATTTGGCCAAGTCATTTTCCAATTTGTAAATAGGAAATGTAATAAGTTAGCCGATTGTTGTGCTAACCATGCTAGGTTGGGTGATTTTATTTGGGATAGTTTGGTAGCTACTAACATTCCTCCTTCATTCAACAAATTGTTGAAGGAGGAATGCGGTGAACTTCACTTTGTTTAGTTCTCTTTTTTTTTAGTAATAAAATTGCTTATTGCATTTTCTCAAAAAAAAAAAAAAAAAGGTTTAGGTCTCATAAAACGACGGCCTTCTGATAACCCGTTTTGGAAAGTAGATGTATTAGATTTGACTTATGTTAAGAAAGGTAAAGGTAGACCTAAAAAGATTAGTTAGAAAATATTAGAAATGACCTTTTTTAATTAGATTTAAATGATAATTTGATTCTTAATAGGACACAATGGAGAAAAATGATTCATGTAGCCAATCCCATATAGTGGGATAAAGGCTTGATGTTGTTGTATCATGAGATGTAGCAGAGGCAGATAGTCATTCAAACATATTTCAAACACTTGACTTTTGTTGATGAGGATTGAGTGAATAGAAAATTAATTTGACTGAATTATAATAAAACATACATTATATTTCATAATCTTGATATATTCATCATTTATAATAACATGGATGCATAGATAATTTAAAAATAACTATGAAAATATAATTTTATCTCATTATCCAATATTTCAATCAAGGTTTAAAATTGCGTAAATAAGCCTCGAGGCATTTTTCGTCCGTGAGGCGAGGCTTAAGCCTCGAGGCGGTGTGAGGCGTAAGCCTCACAGACGAAGAATTGCGTAAATGAGAATTTACGTATTCTAGCAGGTAAATAACAGTAAGAGTTTATCATACAATAAAAACATCTAAATGAGAAATGAAATTAGTGGAAAACTATAAAATAGATGCAATATATTGATGTAGACAAGGATTATAGGGGACCCTATATTTCTTGAACACAAAAGACACACAAGAAGAAAACTGACAGAATGAGAAGAACTTAAAACAAACTTTGTTAAATAAACTCAAACGACCCAAAACTTGACAATCACAACAAAAGATGCTAGGAGATTTTAAAGAAATAAAGAAACTTAAAAAAGACGCTATCCTCAGACAACCGTCAGAGCGGGTTCCTCGCATGCATCGAATTTGTAGGTTAAATAAGTAAAGTGTAGCAAACCGATGTCCACCACTAATTGGCCCAACTAGCTTCAAACCGATATTACAAATCAGGTCCAGTGGTTAGCCCCTAACTGTAAATGGACTTGTAATAGATATGATGCAAGATACCTGATCCTAATCAATAGCCACGTCTGTTCAGTGTGTATCCAAAGGGATGACCTAGGTTATTCTAGTAATTTGTATACTGAAGACTGATCTGATACGACACCCTAAAGTTGCTTTACTTTGAGAAGAAGGATACAGATGGAGTGGACACTTGCGGAGAGACGAAAGAGGTTAGAAGCCCGAGAAGAAAGGGTGGAAAGAGCCCGCAGGATTTCCGGAGGGGATGAGAAAAGAAGGTTGGAAAGAGCCCGCAGGATTTCCGAATAAACCCGCAGGTAATAGCAAAATGCTCACAAATATCAACTGCTTTTCTTCACAACAACTTCTCATATATATAGGCAAGAGAGAGGAATGCCAAGAGTCTCATGTATTAATTTCCAGTATAGAAATCTTCCCCCCATGCTTACCAGGAACCAAAGAGACATTCAACAGGCCGAAAATTCAAAGCAGCCAAGCTATGAATTTCGGAAACCAGCCAGCATTAAATCTGTTACGGGAAACATAGGAAACTCACGGCACCAAAGAGCCAAATTCTCGGAAAGCAAACAGCGGGCCCGAATCCAAAGCAGCAAAGCATCGGGAAAAACAGCACAGATCGGGAAAACAAGGCTGGCTGAATTCCCAAAGGAAAAGCATTAAAAACAATAACTTCCCAATGCATTCAAAGCATAGAATTCAGCCCCCAATTGATACAAGCCACGGTTTTCCAAGAGACAAGAAGAAAGGGGAAGGGGAAGGGACAAGGCCACTCCAAAAGTAAACTTCATAATGATGTACCTTTTTGGATATTAATGAGCTACTAAACTTCAGCTCAAGCAACTTAGAGATCAAGCTCAAAACTGAATGCTCCAAAACAGCCAACCCGAGAACCATCAGCAGCCAGGGACCAATCGAGCCAGCAAACCAAAGGTCTACCAAGCCATATGCACTACCTACCATGATCATTGGATGCTTTCCCATCATTGGATAGCTAAAAAAAAGAAAAGAAAACAAAATATACTATTGTTTAACAAAATAAAAAGTACATAAATCCTTGATAGCATCATATATGCATATTATAGCATAATTCAAAGTATAAAACCATAAATATAAATCTATCAAAACTCCCAATGTACAAATAAGAAAGAACATCTAAAATCCAATCATGTCCCATCACTAAATAGGTCTTCAAGGAAGACATCTTCATTTCCAATTGTACCTAAAACCGGTAGTAGAGGTCGTAGAGGGTGGCCGAACACTAGAAGCTCACTAGTGTGAGGCGATGCCAGCGGGAGAGGCGGCAGGAAGGCCGGCCGAGGGAAGCTAGGTCGTGGATTTGGGCTTGCGGAGAACTCCGTTCGGTTCGGGTAGGCCGAATGAAAGAAGTGAGGAAATAGGGTTTTTTTTATTAGGAACTTAAGTGGGTGGGACCCGGCTCTATGAGGTGTGCGCTTCACCCATTATTGCACGATTGGGCCTCTGAGGCACGCCTCATGGATCCTTAGACGTAAGCCTCACTTAGACCCAAAATTGTTTTAGCAATGAGGCTCTTGGGGTTAAATTGCGTAGAGGCGTGTCTCTTATTGCGCAATTTTAAACTATGATTTCAATTATTTTTTACTCCTTAGGGTTTTATTTATAACCTAAAAGAAACTCAATATGTAATTTCCAATTAATTTCTCCAAGTCCTCTAAGAGTTTGCCTAATACTAAGTTTCAATTCAGCAGTTTTGAACTTCAGCAAGGACAACAAATTTCAAACCTTAGTTTTATCCGAAACAAAGAATTTTCCTCATTAGAATTATTAACAACAACTTCTGATTTTCCCAGCTAAATTTTATTCTCAAGAAGGAAGGAAATTATCGAGCAAAGCTATGATACCCATAGATGGAATGAAACAGCCGTGCAAAGCTGTTGGGCATTAAGGACACCATGCACCAATTTTCTTCTACAGTAGAAAGTTCCTTTTAATAAAGGAATGCAATAGTTGCCCAAAAAAAAGTTTTACGCAAGCCCAATTCTCTGCTACAACAATATATCAAAGAAAAGCTCAAGGCACGTGAAACAATGATACTTTCCAAAGTATAGGCTGGAATGAAAATACTGTGAATGAACCTGGGGTTAAAACATGAAATAGGAAAGAACTAAATTAGTGATGTAATGCAGACTAGAATGATGAGTCAACTTGGAGAACAAAAAGACAAAATAAGACCAAACTCGATTCAAATGAAGCTTACAATCAACCAAACAAACATCCGGCCAAACAAAAGACAAAATCAAACGAAACAAAATTATAATATAAAAACGCTATCCTCAGAACAACCAACTAGCGGTTTCCTCACATGCATCGAATGTAGGAGAAATATAAAAGATAGTGCTTAGGGTTGCAAACCGAGGGTCCACCACTGCAAAAGAGTCCAACGTCCTACCAAACTCCTCCGGCAAATGCCTCCAAAAAATCAACCAACAAACAACTTCCAAATGCTCAAGAAGAAGGATACAGGTGGAGTGGAACTTGCGTAGAGAAGAAGAGTTTAGAAGCCGAGATGAAATAGAGAGGAGAAGAGGGAAATGGAACAAGCTCTCAAGCTTTTCCAAGAGAGGAGAAGAAACCCTCATGTTTTTGGAGACTTTTCTCAAGATAATCAACAACCTTTTATGCCTCAAATCAGCCCCTATATATAGTAGCCAAATTGGTCTACTTCCTTTATTTCTTATTTCCTGCTTCCCATTACATGCAACCAAATAACACCTTAGCTGAAAATGATATCAAGTTCTACCTTTTATGCTTCAATTATTTTCATTATAAACTAATGATTTTGTGTGTTATTCTAGATGGACGGAAGGTTGATTTGGTTATGAATCTGGTTGAGCGCCCAAGTGGTGGTTTCTCTGCAGGTGGGGGAATATCAAGCGGGTAAGTGATGGCCGTAGATAGTTTTAATATGTTTGTATACATAAATTTATTCTCTTACAGTTTGATTCTTTGAAGTAATGATTTGGTGTGGGACATGCAGGATTACAAATGGCCCTCTGTCAGGACTCATTGGGAGGTATTTTTTTTAATTGCATCGGTAGTTATAATCAACATTTTTTTGTGGTTACTCTATGTTGACTGTAAGCAAGCTCACTTATATCAATCTATGTATGTTCTCTGTGTTGTTTTATGTTAATTTTTTTCTCATTGCAAGATCATTTGGGTGAAATTTCACTTGTTGAGGTAGCGTGTCTTATGTTTTTTAACAAAGTTTCATTTAAAATTTCATAGCCAGTTAGAGTTTGCCAATCTATGCTTGTTGAACACGGGATAATGTTTTGAATTAGGTATGTTAATGTGCAGGATGTGGATTAGATAGCTATATTACTATATTTATTTATTTTTAAGTAGCATATCAAGGTTTGAACTTGTAAAGTGATGTTGGATGCAGCAGGACTTCTAGAGTTGGATGTTTGTGCGAGAGAGATGTCGAGCCAAGAGAAGTGAGGGAAACCTCAGCTAGAGAGAGAGGAGTTTAGTGAGGAAAGAGAAAATAGAGAGACTAGGGAAATGAGAGACAAAATCAAACCAGAGAGCTGAAGAAAATGCATTCAGTAGTAAACAATAACATAGAGTTTGTAAGCTAGAATTCATGGAAATATCCAACAAAAATTACAAAAAAAACTTGGACAAACGACTTAAAGACTAGTATTAGGATAACAAATGGAATAAAGGACATGAATAAATGCTAAATGACATGATGATCAATGACAAATAAAAGAATGAGATATTGATTAGTGCTTCCGCCTACTTTAATAATGTAGAAGTCGAGTTATTATTTGTGTCAATTTAGGCTTGGGAAAGCTTTGGATAGCTTAGTCACCCTTGTTTGTTTTTTTGTAGATTGTTTGGGGCAAAGTAGATGTTTGTTATTTGGACAACTTGGTATTTGGCAATACTTTTAGGATTAAATTATCTATGGCATTATGAATGGTATTATGTGTAATATTCATTTATCGGTAATTAGAAGTTGATTAATTATTCAAAAGAAATGACTTTTGCATAGAATTTTTCTCTTCGGAGCTTGATTTTTTAATGAAACCTGAGGGCAATCCATTGCTTCTCTTGATCTAGTCATGAGGCCTCTTTTTTTTCCACCGCCTCTTGGCTCTCCTCCATTGCGGCATTTACTCTCTTGATCTTATCAATTTACCTCTCTTTGTCAAATTCTTCCTCTATATTGATTCTTGCCATCTTAGTAGCTCAAGATGGTAGTTCATATTGCACTCCATTTTGTCCTCTTTCCAGTTAACCATGAGGCATGAAAGAGATAGTCTAGTCAGGCACATTTCTCATCAACAATGATCCTAACTTTGCCAACCCTATGTATTGGGATAGAGATAGATATTGATGTTGTGCCCATCTTGAATTTACTAATCAGGATTAAGTGTGTGAAAAATAGTCTAGTTAAATCGTCAAAAAAATGTATCTCATTATATTCATTGATATGAAAGTATGCGTATTTTAAATCATCAAAATAGACTATAAAGCATCTAATAATTTTATAGAAAATTTTTATACACTAGATTTTTCTAATTTACATAATTTGCATTATTTTTTATACTACTTTTCAAAAATTTACATTCATCCATGATGCTGAGGTACAGAATAAGTTCTATCACCTGCCTATGGTTATACCTTCTCCTCTATCTTTCTTGAAAAATATTCATCATAGTATCTAATGAGCTAAATACTTTATAGGATAAATATTTTTGATAGAAAAGGATCAAGATGACCCCTCAACTCTTTGTGAGGGATCAAAATAGTTCCCAACTATTGTGAGGGACTAATTTGGTCTCTCAACTCCTCCAAATGAGACTTTTTTAGTTAGTTGATGGTGTTAAGTATGGGGGTAATTTAATCATTTTAAATTAAAATATTTAATAAATGTAATTTTTAGAAATTATATTTTTGTAAAAAATTGTTATTAACTTTTCTTTAATAAAAAATTATACATAATTTTAGTTTTTGTTTTTAATAATAAAAATCAAAATTTTCTTTTCTCATCTTTTAGGGGTTGTTTATTATAATTATAATTATTAATTTTAGTTATTGTTACCAAACAATTAATATAATTAAAATTTAAATTAAATTTCAATTAATTTTAGTAATTAATTATGTTTTAATTATATTATATTTGTAATTATTTTTTTAATTATATTATATTTGTACTTTTTTTTTGAACTTTTCTTTACCCCTTCTCCATTATTTGTTGCTCTTCGACTTCACCTCCTTTGCTTGATGGTTAGAGTTTTGAATGATTAGCTAAATAACTTCTTCGCCTCCTTCGACAACATCCGTTCCTGTCGGATCCGAAATCACACTTCATCGTTCATCTATTCGATCGGAAGTAATGACGACGATGGGAGATTGCTTGTTGAGAAAGGTATCCATCTTTCTTTTGTTTGCATGCTTCTTCGGCCAAATCTACTGCGATCGGAAGTGACGATGACGGGAGCTTGCTCGTTGCGAAGGTAGCCATCTTTCTTCTGTTTACGCGTTTCTTATGCTAAATTTACTGTGATTAGAAGTAACGACAATGACTATAGTTTGCTCGTTGCGAAGGTATCCATCTTTCTTCCGTTTACATGCTTCTTCTTTGCTTGTTCCAATAATACCCTCTTGCCCATCTCAATTTTCGGTTTAAAATTGAAGGCATGACCAAAATAGTCTCATTTAGAGGAGTTGAGGGACTAATTGACCAAATTGGTCCCTCAAAATAATTGGGGATTATTTTTGTCCCTCACAAGGAGTTGAGGGACCATATTGGTCCTTTTCTAATAATTCTAAAATAAACTTCAAAAAATAATTGGCATGCTTGTCTTTTGAACAATAACATGAGCATTTCTAAGTATAGATATATCTAACATAGTGTAGTAATAAATTTTAAAGAAAAATTGCTTTGATATTTAAATAAACAAATCACTTAATTTTATGTAATGTGCATGAGTATCTATAAGAATATGAAATGCATATATCAATTGTTAAATCATGAAGTGCACTCTATTTATCAATTATTTGCATCATTTTCAGCATTTTATTTTATTCATTTATTATTACTCATTAATTCCATAGAAATGTCAAATAACGCATTGTAGACTTTTTACTCATTTATATCATTGGTCATCAACTAGCATATAGACCCTAAAAATAAGTGATAAAATTTGAACAATCCAAAACATTTCATCATCAATGGCCCTCGACCTCAAGGTTAAATCTTATAGTATCAACTTTCTTGGATGAGAATTGGAAACTCTTTTTTCCAAATGGAGGCCCATCTCGTTAGAATTTTTGTCTCTTTCTGTGTAGATCATCATAATATGTTATTCTATCCACAACCTTTTATTGACTCTTTTTTTTCAATTTAATCTCATCATCATCAACATTTAAAATTTTCTTAGCACTGATATTCACCTAGCATTAATTAATCTATTTAGCATGCATTAAGCATCAACATGATCTATAAAAATTAACATTTATGCATTTAAATAAATATTAAACATTTTTTTTATTAAAATATCTTGAATTTTCTTTTTGTTGATGATAATTTTCTTGTTGATAAGATTTGATAGGTAGTTGAAGGAAAACTTGAATTATGTGGGTCAACCTTAGAGTCTAAAATTTTTTGTTGGAGTATATTTAAAATCAAATACATGGAGTGTAATTTTAGTAGTAGTAGATCTAGTGGAGGGATTGTGACTTTGAGCAATTAAGTTATTAAAAAGAGTACACATGATGCGGACATCCGACGGTGGACGTTAATAAAAGGAAGAGACGAAGATCGACGGTCGAGATACTTCCATTTTATCTTAGTTTATTAATTATATATTTGATTTAATTATGCATTTTCCATTTTTACCCTTAAGGGTCTTGTCTTATGTAAGCCCAAGGGGTAAAGTTGTCTTTTAGTTTCTTTTAAGGCCTATATATAGAGGCCATTGCTCTTGTATTATGCAATGATGGATTAATAAAAAAAATTGTTTCTGTACTTTGTTCTTGAGAACTATGGAGTTCTTAGGAGAGTGTAAGTCCCTATGTGAGGGCAATGAAATACCCACCAACTGCAGGATATGTCTGGGCTCGTGGTTGAAGTCTCTAGGTGAGGGTATCGCATCACCCGTCAGCCGCAAGATGTGTCCGGGCTCACGGTTTATCTTATTTCCCTATCTCCTTCCCTCTCTCTTTTCTCACCTTATTCCAACTCTCGGCCACGACCCCCCCCCCCCCCCCCCCCCCCCCCCCTTCTCTCTACCGTCGGCTCCAATCCCCTCTCCACCACAAGTTTTCGTTTCTCCTCCCCACACCCCCACTCCAACCGCCGGCTAGCGCAGCCTTAAACCCCACCACCACCTAACCTTAACCTAGATCCTAGCCGTCGGCCTCCCCTAGCCTTGTTTCCAAGTTCCTAATATAGTTTGTGCTAGATTTGGAAGGATTATTAATCCAAGTTTGAAATCAAATTCAAATTTGAAATCTTTCCTAATTTAGTATAAGTTATATTTGGAAAGTTTTCAATTCTTCAATCAATCTCCTATTATAATTAAATTAAATACCGATTCTTAAATCACATCTTTAATTTAATTGGTTATATTTAGGAAACTCCTTTGAATTATTTTCCCTCCCACTCTCTCCTTGAAACCGCCGGCCCCTCTCTTCATGCACAAGTTTGAATTTTCAAATTCAAAATAACCTCTTCATTACCTTTCTAAATTAATCTGTTAACTTGAAAAATTTCTAATTTGAATTCAAATTAGTTTGAATTTCAAATCTCTTTCCTAATCAATAGAGCTTGTGCGTCCTCTCTATCCCACTCAGTTTCAAGAGTTTGTTATTTCAGTTTTTTCCAACACTTTATGGATGTCCTTGTTGCCCTCTTATCATTTACTCCAGCTCAGGAGCACTAGGAACATTAGCACCAAACCTAATACTTCCTAAAAGTTATGTTTGTAACCTTCCGGCTTGATTTTCCTCTTGGGTGTGCTTTTACTTGAACTTATTGTTGCTGTAGTCAGTTCCTCCACTCAACAACCCTCTTGCCATAATTTTACAGTAGTGAGAAGGGCTGACAAATTCTTAGTGGATCCTAGTTTTTATGTAGGTTCTCCGCTTTGGATCCTAAATGGATAGAGGACTTCATGCCCATGTTTAGGAGGTTGGAGAAATCCTTTTTAACCCATCACATAGCCATCTTTTTTAGCACTATTGTTTAGTCAAGAACATATATTGTTCTTGATATTATTATCTGTCAAAGTGCTTATTAAAATTTAGTAAGAATACTTGTTGAGTGCTTGGATGACGAATCCACCCAAAGGTTAGCTGGTTTCATTGACTTGATGCATGTCGCCCCAACTTCATGTGGATTTTCAATATTTTTTTTGCTCATTAGTAGCGACTCCTGAGCTCCCATACATGTCAGAAAAACTTACCTTTGATTGCCAACCACCTCGTGGTTCCTGGACATGAGACCTCAAAATTTGTAATTGAAGTCCCATGCATGCCTATTATGCCACTTGACTTGTCAGCTGGTGCAGTGGTCCTTCGAGTTCGACATCCTCATCCTACACCACCTCAAATGTGGTGTAGAGTTATTCGTTCAACCATTACCTGTGGTGACACTTGTGAATCACCCTCAAATCTACAAAATGACAGAACCTTCCCTGTCATTCTCTTTTTAAAATTTCTACCAAAATCTATATTTTTTTTTTATTAAAACTGATGTCATAGACTCATAGGGATTCTTTTTAAAATTTTGTAATGAATTTCTACAACAATGGGTTACAAATTAAGCTCTGTAGTGATAGGTTAGAGAATTATGAGGGTGTCCTAAAATGTTTAGTACTCACGCCATTACATGATCACCTTCATTGCTTGTGTAGACTTAATTAAATATCTGCAGCTTTCCATTTACTTTCCCTACAACTCTAGAAAAATTTGAGTAGGCTCATAAGATATATCTTCTATAAAAGCTAAAAATAAACACAAATTTTCAAAACAACTCGACCGTTGATCCACCTTTTTAATAAAACTAAAATCAACATTAGTTCAATTTGTGTCGTTACAACATAAGTTGTATCCCTTGTGTCTTAAACATTGGACTAGTCAAAAAATACTTGTCAAGACATATTCATATTGCAAGCGTAAGACATGTCAGCTATAAATCAAGTATTACATTTGCATAAAATGCTATCATATGTATATTGGGTTGCCTTGCCGTATGACTCATTTTCTCCTTATTTGTTTGGATTATATTACGTTTCATTGAGATGTGATGACATGAATTTAAAACATGCATAGATGGTGTTACAGGCAGCTCTCATCTAGATATTATAAGTCCATCTTGACATTGGGTTGACATGTCAAAGATGTTTGATAATATTGTTGATCTATGCTCGACATTGGTTTGACATGTTTTCACTAATAATACAATGCAGATGTGCATTACTTTCTCCAAAAAAGTTCACCAGTCTATCAAGGCATTCAGGCAGACTTCGCAAATGTTTATAAACATCATATCACAATATTCACTCATATTAAAGGATCGATATACACAGATTTTTAATAGCCCACGAGCTTCAATAATGGCAACCATTTATGTGGCAAATAAGCCTAAGACTTAGGTTTGACCTTATTAAGTCTCAATTGACCTCCGGGTTATGGTGAGTCAGCTAAACGTGCTTGTTAAAATTTCACACTACTTTAAAACAGGTAAATTCTACTAAAAGGGTGCTTTGCTTATAGGATGAGGTCATAAGATCCTCTAGTAGGTTGATTCCAGTACCTAAGTTATAAATCTCATGTGCGACGTGCCAAAAGCCAATTTTGTAAGCCTTGGCTCTCTGACCAACCCTAAATAACGTAATAAGCCTTGAATTTTAGATTAAGTTAATCATAAACCAAGAACCCAAATGATGTTTATTGGGCCTTTCAATGAATATGAGCTCCATCCTAACTGACAGGCTTGGAAAAAAGTCGTTAATCCCATCAAACTAAATCATATGGGCCATCTCACTTGTAGGTCAAGGCTATAAAACCTATTATTTTGCTTTCCACATCCTTGATGATATACGCCTCATCTCTTTTAATCGGGTTGGTACAAAGCCCACACATCTATTAAATCAAACCATGTGCATTCTAATGGATATAAGCCCTAGCCTAATTAATAGGGCCAACATGAAAGAAAGCAAGCCCCATCAAATTAATCTAGTTAGTTAGATCACCTTGCAATGATTAACATACAATTTTCTTGGTCCATTCAGACCAGTAGTGCTTGATATTGGTGATATGTGCATATATGCTCCAGAAATAATAATTGTTAATTTGTTTCAGAAGTTAATGCTTTCTGATCATCATTTATGGTTAAATCAGAACAATTGATTTAATAATTATGAAGATGAACTTTTTTCGTTTGCTTAAATTTGAATTTTTTTTCTCCTTGCACTTCTGATTACTTTGCTCAAAAAGCTTTCATTTTGGGTCATGTTCCTTCTACAGTTATTTTTTTATATGGTTGTGTCGGCATGATTATTTGTTTCTTTTGGTCTTGTCTTATTGATGGGATACCTAAATCTGCTCATATATTTATTGAATCTAAGATATGCATATCTTTAGAACTAGATTGTTTTAAAAAATCTGTCATCTTTTGCATGCTCAATATTGAATTTTTGTTGCAGCTTTGCTTATTCTCATTGGAATGTATTTTGGAGAAATCAAAAGCTCATCTTTCATTAGAAAGGGGACCAACATGAAAGCAAACAAGCCCCATCAAATTAATTTAGTTCATCACCTTACGAAGATTTTAAAATACAATTTTGTTGGTCCATTCAGACCAGTAGTGCTTGATATTGGTGATATGCGCATATATGCTCCAGAAATAAATATTGTTAATTTGTTTCAGAAATTAATGCTTTCTGATTATCATTCATGGTTAAATCAGAACAATTGATTTAATAATTATGAAGATGAACCTTTTTTTGTTTGTTTAAATTTGAATTTTTTTGCTCCTTGCACTTCAGATTATTTTGCTAAAAAAACTTTCATTTTGGATCTTGTTCCTTCTACAGTTGTTTTTTTATTTGGTTGTGTTGGCATGATTATTTGTTTCTTTTGGTCTTGTCTTATTGACGGAAACCTAAATCTGCTCATATATTTATTGAATCTAAGATATGCATATCTTCAGCACTAGATTGTTTTAAAAAATCTGTCATCTTTTGCATGCTCAATATTGAATTTTTGTTGCAGCTTTGCTTATTCTCATAGGAATGTATTTGGGAGAAATCAAAAGCTCAACCTTTCATTAGAAAGGGGACAAATTGATTCCATATTTCGAATAAATTATAGTGATCCATGGATTGAAGGTGATGACAAGAGAACATCTAGAACTATCATGATTCAGGTATTCTATGAATTCTTTCCATCTCATTGGTTTGGTAGTGAAGCCTTTCTTTTCCTGTTACAATAATTTTTTTTTTATTAGAATTCAAGGACTCCAGGAACTCTTGTCCATGGGGGTCAACAATCTGGCCATAGTGGCCTGACAATCAGACGTGTTACTGCTGGAATTGAATTTAGTCGTCCTGTTAGGCCCCAATGGAGTGGAACGGCTGGTATAATATTTCAGGGAACTGTCATTACTGACATTCTAAGTCAGTGCTTACCTCTATCTATTTTGTGTGGCTTATTTGGCAAATTCATCAAATGTTTGTTGAGCATATTCTATATTAGATCATCATTCTTTTAGGAAATTTCCCTGCAGGTAAGTTTGTTTATGCATTGAGTGGCATAAATGATTTTACACTTGAACATAAACGTTGCACACCAGTATAGCCTAAATAAACCACCTTATGTATTAAAAAAAATAAACCACCTTATTAAGACATACCTAATGGCAAACAATAAGCATAGAACATGTAAAGATAATCTGTTGAGGTTATATAACATGTTTTTGCCATACAACTTTGTGATGAGGTTGTCACTCAAAATCCTGCTCAACAAAAGCTAAGTTGAACATTTAACAAATAGCCATAAGTATGATTTAACAATTTGCCAAAATTATGAGCAAACCACAACTTTTACAAGGAATTATACCAACTCTAACCACTTACACCAAGGAAAAGATTATCAGTATACTTGCTGTAATTTATCATTTTTGCTAATTAACCTACATGAAATATGCGATGATATTTCTATCTATAATTAAACTTGAATAATATGCCTACAAACAATATGGCACATTTGTAAGACACTTGCAAATGAAGCATCCATTCACTAAGATTAAAAATGCATTATCATATGTTTCCTGAACAATCAACATATTCACTTGGTGCCATTCAACTATAGTAATGATCATTGCTCACAATTCTACTAATATATGAGCAAGTCAGGGATCAATCAATAAATGGCTAGTTTGGAATTATTGGAGCTCTTTTGTTAAGGATGGTAGATGTACTTTTATGTGAGCCACATCCTCTTATTCACTTCACATTGATGTAGGCTTCCTTTACTATTTTAGGAATATACACCTTCAACTTTTGTTGGGGATTGAAATCCATCATATTTGATGTATCCTTGAAAGTGTCCTTGTGCTATCCTAGAATCTTGAATGGATCATATGCTTGCTAGGTTATTTTTTCTGCTCCTTTTGAATTTAAAGAAAGCATCATAAGATTTCAGGGGTATATTGAGTTAAAAGTATCCATAGATCTCCTTTTTGCTAGTTGTCGGTGGTTTATTTTAATTCTAGGGAATTCACCTTGCTCATGGGCATAAGTCTCCATTTTCATTACATCCTTTCTTATAGAAAAGGACACTCGATTGAGAATATATGTTGTGCTCTAGAATGGAAGTTGTAAGCTTTTAGATTAGCAAGGGTGGTGGCTTTTTAGCCTAATAAAGAGCCCATGGTTATGTTGTTAGGTCGATATAATAGATATTGTCTTACAAAGTTGAAAGGCTTACAACCATGGTGTTCAAAGAGCTTGATTAGCAATCATTGATTGTCTCCTATTGAGTATCTTGAGTAGACTTGGGCGACAATAAGTGAATGGGCATATCCTCTCATGCTTAGGTCTTGTGTTTGAATTGGAAAGGCATTAGCAGGACAAAGTAGGCTTGATCTTTATTTTGAGCTTTGATGCCATGAACAATGATGGTTTAATGGCTTAGCGTGATTTATTCATATTGAATGTTGCTCAAAGGTGTGAAGTATTGCCAATGTAGCTCAAATGCCTAATATGGTCAATTCATCTATCCATGAGCAAGCCTTGGCCTACCTTAACAAGGGGGTGTGCCCTAAAGCAGACTGGAGGGCATATGTCATGCAATGGGACATACTTTGTGCAACCATAGTCAATATTGGATGTTTGACTTGATAAGTGTCTTTAAGGACTAATCCCATGTCCCTGAGATGATTATATTGCATGGTTATGGATAACACATTTCCACAAGTTGCATAAATAAGGGAGCTTTGAGTTAAGCTTAATTTCTTGGTTTAAGTTCAATGTAATTTAAAGGAATGCCTTCAACATAAGATGGAGTAAGTGTACTTTTTTGAAGGGTTTACTTTACTGAGAAATTTGAAGATAATAACTTATTATATATATTATACTATAGGTTGCCTTTGAAAAGAAGACCTTATATCCCCAAGAAAGGCCAATTGATTTTGAAAAACTTGGGGCTTATGGTATTAAACCTGGTTAGAGATTGAATTTTGGTTGAACGTTCTAGTAGATGGTTGACAAAGGTCATTCGATTTGGCTTTAGAGCAAGGGAGCTTAGCTTGAAGATTTTTTGAGTTGCTAGAAGGGAGTTGACCCAAATTGGTGCTTAATGGATTTGTGTCGGTGACATCGTTAACTTAGTTGGGAGTTAGTGATGGTACTTACAACTCTGAAGATAAGGGAGGGCCAAACACGAAACTTACACCCAAAGAGAGTGTTTGACTTAATGTTTTTTTGGCGATGCACCACTCTAGATGAAGGTTAAGCTTATATGCTAAAGGTTTAATAATGAAGCTTACAATGTTGAGGATGAGGGATGCACGAAGTTGGAACTTACAATTTTGTTGGTGGTTGGCCCAGGGTTGGACTCACAAATCTGTAGAAGGGCAGGGAAAAGATCTTTTGGTTGGTGAATTTTGTCATATATAATTCTAAATGCTTTATGTCAAAACAATGTCAAATATCTTGTCAAAGCATAAAAATGGTTTATCGAATTTCAAAAAGTACTGCACATGTTAATGCGTCACATTGAACCTCTAGGGCATTTTGCTGTTCCTTAAGGTATTTGGATTAGATGTTCTCTTATTTAATGAGGTTTTATCTCTTTTTGGTACTTTGCTTGGCACCCGATCGAGCTAAGTTGTCTTGATATACAAAATTTGGTTGACGTAATTTCGAGTGGCTTGAGTCCTTAAATTCTATCAAATGGTGTAATTTTTTTAGTTTTTATAAACCTTGAATATTTTACAAATATTTTACTCGAGCAATAATTTGATAATTTTGACCATACTTTTGTGGTTGTTAGGGCCTAATGAAATAAAATTACTCACAATTTTTTATGATGGTTGTGTTGAAAATGATTATCAATCAGAATGAATTTTACCTTTTAAATGCCCAAAACCCTTAATAAAATACAAATATATTTAAAATGATTTAAACATCACCCTGATGATGTCCGTGTTGAAAGTGAATCTCAACCGAAGGGATACCATCATCAAAATACAATATGCACTTAGATCAAACCCGATCCTTTGCGAGCAAGTGGACGGAGTTTACAATGTTCAAACTTCAAATAACCAAAATATAAATTATTAAACCTTATTGATGGCTATCTTGAAAGAGAATATCAACTAAATGGGTCTATACCTTTTAAATGCCCCCAAATCCCAAGGTTAATCTCTTAGGAGTTTGGATTTCAATAAAATTATAAGTTTGATATTTATTAAGGTTTAAATATTTAAAATAAAATAAAATTACTTAAAAACTAAAAAAAAAAAAAAAAATCCATCCAATCTCTGTGATAGTTTGTCGAGGAAGATACATTTGAGAATAATTTCAGATCATAAAGAGCAAATATATGATCTAGTTTATCATTAAGATTCATTCGCAAATAATTTTATACCAGTAGAGATGTGACATGTGTTCTTTAACTAACGATTCACCGCCAAATGACACCACAAATAAATGATTATGGATCGGGCTCTTTGATTGGGTGGTTTTATTGCTAATTGATGTCATTAAATTACGTTATAGCCAAAGCTTATATGTTCATCGGTAAATCCAAACTATTGAGTAATGAATCATAGGGTATACTTAATAGGTCATAAAGTCCTCTGTTAGTTAAGGTTGACTGAATGTATTCCCTTAGACAAACTGATGCAATCATAATTTCTGTATTTTCATTATCGAATATTGAATATTAGTTTTTAATTTAGTTTTATATTTTTTTTAGCTATCCAATGATGGGAAAGCATCCAATGATCATGGTAGATTGTGCTTGGGCTTTGGTAGACCTTTGGTTTGCTAGCTTGATGGGTTCTTTGGACTGCTACTAGTTCTCGGGTTGGCTTATGGTTCTCTGTTTGAGCTGAAAATGATGATATGAGGTGGTGGTTTATTGGAGTTGAGCTTTATTTTCTAAGTTGCTAGTTCATTAATGTTGAGCTGAAGTTTAGTTCATTTATTGAGGGATTTATTGAACTACCTATCTCGTTAATCTAAAAAGGTATGCTCTTAAAATTTGATTAATTTGGAGTGGACTTATCTCTTCTCCTCCCCTTTTTCTTCTCACTTCCCTGAGTTGGGTGATTTCCCGTGCTTTGTCCCTTGGGTTTCCGTGGCTGGCTGTTGGTTTCCTGTGCTGGGTGGTTTTCCCGTGCCTTTGCCCCTTTAGTTCTTGCAAATGGCTGCTCGGTTCTGCGGTTTTCTGCTTGGTTCCGTGAAACCCCTTCTTTGTTCTGCTGTGCCGTTTGAGATTTGTTGCTGTGGCTATTGGCCTTTCATTTCCTAAAATCTAATTGGCTTATTTGGAGGTTTATGGCTGTTTGGTTCCCCACTCTTGCCTATATATAGAAGATGATTTTTGAGGGGAAAGGTTGTTGAAAATTATTGAGCATTGTCTCTTTAAAAACCTAAGGGTTTTCTTCGTCTTGGAAAAGCTTGTGAGCTTTGTCCACTTCTTCTCCTCTATTTCGTCTGGGCTTCTTACCTTTTTCTTCTCTACGCAAGTTCTACTCCATTTGTATCCTTCTTCTTGAGCTTTGGAGGTGTTTGTTGGCTGATTTGGGAGTATTTGCTGGAGGAGTTTGGTTGGATGTTTGGACCTTCTTGCTGTGGTGGATCATCGGTTCGCTAGCCCTAAGCACATACTTTACTTAACCTACATTTCGATGCATATGAGGAAATCGTTCCGTCGGTTGTTCTTAGGATTATTTCTTTTGTTTCACTTGATCTTTCTTCTAGTTTTTATCCGTCAGTTTTTGTGCTAATAGATGATTTCTACTATTTGAATCGAGTTTGGTTATAGTTTTGCCCATTATTCTACTTGTTTGGCAGCGCCCCCGGAACAAAATTATATTATAAGAGTAATTTTAAAATTCTGCTTGTTATATATGCTCAATACCGAGCGTACCGAGCATGTACCGCTCAGTACGAGCCAGTACCGCTCAGTATCGAGCCAGTACCGAGCATGTACCGCTCAGTACCGAGCATACCGCGTAATTTACATGTAATTTATATTAATTAGGCTAATTATATTAAAATTTAATTAATATTACTAATTATTAAATTAAGTTAAAATAGATAATTAATTCATGCACTAATTATATTATTAATTATTTAATTAATTTGTTTAATTATTAATATTTTAAATTATATTAACTAAGTTAATCAATAATAACTTAGTTGCGTCTACAGTTTGCCTTTCATCTTCTCTTTTCGTCCTTGCTGTTCGGCTTCGTTGCTTCACAGGAGGTGTAGAGATTGGACGCGTCGCTTCTTTGGCTCCTTCGTGGCTGTTCGACTTTGCTCCTTCGACGACTTTCCCTTTCCTGTCGGATCGTAAGCTACAACATTTTAATCGGGAGAAACAACGGGAGCTCGCTGACTGTGAAGGTAACTTTCTCGCTTTCGAAGCGCTGCCTCGATGCGCCTTGACGCCTCACGCGGTGAGGCGTACGCCTCCATGGAAAAAGGCGTAAGCCTCGCCCGAACGTTCGAGGCTTAAGCCTCAGTTCGCTCGACCTCTGCCTCGATTCGAGGCGCGCCTTGAGGCTTCCGCCTTGAACGCTTTTTTAATCGATGCTGTCACCACATCCGTAGCATCACGAGCCTCTTGCTGATTCAAACTATATACACGTGGCTGAATTGGAGCTGAAGCCACAGAACCACTAGGCTCCCTCTGAGTACCACTAGGTGGTCTGCTCGCCACAGAACCTGATCCACCAGGCCTATCAGAGGATCCCTCAGAAACAGTACGTGGAGGAACTGTCCTCGGCCCTTTTGCTGGTCTAACAAAACTATCAAATCTAGACTCAGATCGTTGATCAAATCTAGCTTGTGGACACTCTGCAATCCGATGTCCTGTCTGACCACATCTGAAACACTGACCAGTCATCCTGTAACACTGGCCAAAATGCCGTCGTCCATAAGTCTGGCACACAGGTGCCCCACTGACTGATCCAGAACTAGTAGTATTGCCACTACCAGAAACTGTAGTGGAGCCTGACTGCCCACTCCTCCTGGAGTCTCCAGAAACAAACCTCTTCTTTCCCGAAAAACCACTACCAGAAGCATCACCACTGAACCTTTTCCTACTAGCAATCCATCACTGCTGAGTAGCCATCAGATCATTTTCTATCAGACGAGCTCTTTCAACAAGCTCAGAGAAATCAGAAATGTGAAATGGTACTAGGGGCTGCCTCAGACTATCTCGTAGTCCCCTCAGAAATCTATAGCACTTCTCAGCAGAAGTACTCACCAACTGTGGAGCATATCGTGCCAAAGCAGTAACTCTACCTCGTACTGCATAACTGTCCTGCTTCCCTGAACTAACATCAGAAAAGTCTCCTACATTTGCTGTCTTGCAGAAGGAGGTACAAACCACGATCGAAATAATTCAGAAAATTCTTTCCAAAAAATAAGAATTCAGTTTACCTTGGAATTTCTCCTCCTATTGGCCTGTCCACCAGCGTTCAGCTTCACCATCTAACAGAAAAATAGCTAACGGTACCTTCCTGTCCGATGGACACTGCATACCGTCAAAAGTCTTCTCCAACCTTCTTAACCAGTCCTCAACTGCTCTGGGCTCAACAGTGCCCTCGAATCTCGGAGGTTTCAATCTCAAAAATATCTATAGATGTCTATCTACATCCTCAGATCGAACAGTAGAGGCTCTACTCTGAGTCTCGTTCATCATCTGAGCAACCAACGTAGGAAACTGAGAAACTGTATCAGAACCAATCACTGGGGCAATACTGTTCACAGGAGCTGCCTGACTAGCACTCTGCCCATCAGTCATATCTATGCCTAGCAGATCCATAATTACATAGAAAATTATGCACATAAAACAACACAATAAAAATCCAGACAAACCAAAACTACCCCGACAGACTTACAGATCAATTCCTATAGCTCTGTCTTACATTCCAAATTCCAAAACTAGGGCTCTGATACCACTAAAGTAGTGTCACGACCCAATCCGACCGGAATATATCCCGCTCGCATCGGGCCGCGACAGAAATTAAAATCCAGGATCTAGTCTTGGAAACTTGCTTTAGAACTTTCTTCCAAGTATTCTAACAAACAGAAACACAGAGCTGCTATAAACTTCAAATATATAGAACAATTCATCTATATTTTCTTTCATCAAATAATCATATACAATACAGTGCATGACTGTAGACAGAAAGAACAGAACAGAAAAGCCATGACTGTACAAAAATTAAAAGTATAAAATACATAATCACTGATCAGACACAGAACTGCTAGTCCAAGACTACACTCACCAATCAAAATCTTTAGAAATACGCATCAGTAAATACATCAGAAATCATATAGATACTTGATTAAACGGAAATGAAACTATTGATACAGAAAAACTGAATTCATTTCATATCATAGAACATTCACGTCAGATTTCACAACAAACAAAATCGTACAGAACAGACAGAATCGTACAGAGCAGACAAAATCATACGGAATAAATAGAATCATATAAATTAAATAGAATAGTACATAACATATGTCAAATCAGATAAAATCACATTTCAGATATCACATTTCACATATCACATATCCCTGACCCCGACAGAATCTCGACGGATTCTGGTCTCTTATGCCTCCCTTCTCTGACACTGACAGAATCTCAGATTCTGACCCCTTATGTCTCCCTTTGTGCTTATAGCACAAGAACATAACAGATATACAGAATTTTCAGAACAGAACTTATTTTCAGATTTCTCAGATTTTCCTGACATAGATAGAATCTCAAAGGATTCTGACCTCTTATAACTCCCTCCTGATATCACAGCACATCAAAACATTCAATTCAAAAAATCGGATTACGTCAGAAAATCGTCAGTGGCATAACGACAGTATACGGAATTTACACAGAATGCACAGATTCAGAAATTCTCCAAATTATCACAGATAATACACAACATCATTATAAGACTTTTATTGTATTGAAGTAACATTTTTCAACATCATGATAATTCGTTATTCGGTTAAAACACCGTAGAATTCAAAATACGCAGAGAAAATCTTCCAGAAAATACTCAAAACGTGTAAAAACATCATCTCAGAGATACCAAAAGTTACGCGGTAAAAAGTTTATCAGTGCAAAACGAAACCAAATATTCGCTAACGGAAACAAAATTTGGAATAGAAAAATCATCAAAATCCTCGTTTCTGAAAATTGAGAAAGGCGGAATGTGCCTTACCTCAAGTCAGTCAACTTTCTCAACTGCAGCTATGGACGGAAACAGATAGAAGTCGCCAAAAAATCACTTTTTCTTGTTTTTCCTTCGGTTTTCTCTCTCTTTAAAAAGATCTCGATTCCATATATAGCCATGCAGATTGTCCCGGGATGATTTGCCCTCTGGACGAATTTCGTTCAGACGAAATTATTATCGTGTCAAGACGAGTTGCTCTCGGGAGAAATTTAGTACGGACGAACCTCATTTCGTCCTGGGACAAACCTTCCAGCCAGAATTTCTTTCACAACCTGTACTGATCGTCCCAGGACGATCCAACTTCGTCCTGGACGATCCTGGAAGGAAAACATGAAAAATGAGCTTTCACAAAACATCTGGTGTGAAAGTTAAAACTTTTGAAAATCAAAATGCTGATAAAGGAAAAGGGATTATGGGTGCTATGACGACTGATCAGCCTAGATTAATAGGATCATGTTATAAATGCGGGCTTTATGGTCATCTCTCTGCCACTTGAAGTTGCTTATTTGATTTTGGGAAAAAAAATTGATACTGCTTTTTAAATCCCTAAAGAAATGCAAGCTTTAATTGATGAGTTTTCAGATATAGCTCCCGATGAGTTGTCAATTGGGTTGCTTCCTATGCGAAATATTCAACATCATATTGATCTAATTCTTGGAGTCAGTTTGCCTACCTTCCTCATTACAGAATGAGTCCTTCTGAACATGCTGAACTTTTTAAGCAAGTGACTGATTTGTTAAAAAAGGGTTTGATTCAAGAAAGTTTAAGTCATTGTGTTGTGCCTTCTTTATTAACATCAAAAAAAAGATGGAACATGGAGGATGTGTGTGGATAGTAGGGCAATAAACAAAATCACCATTAAATATTGATTTCCACTTCCTAGACTGGATGACATGCTTGATATGCTAGGTGGTGCCAAAATCTTTTTTAAAATTGATTTGAGAAGTGGGTATCATCAAATAAGAATAAGGCCTGGTGATGAATAAAAAACTGCTTTTAAAACTAAAGAAGGTTTGTATGAATGACTTGTGATGCCTTTTGGGCTTTCAAATGCTCCGAGTATTTTTATGAGAACTATGAATCATGTTTTGAAATCTCTTATTGGAAAGTTTGTTGTGGTTTATTTCGATGACATTTTGATTTATAACATTCATCCTTCTGAACACTTAAATCATGTAAGGCAAGTGTTGCAAATTCTAAGGGAACAATATCTTTTCATCAATCTTAAAAAATGTTCTTTCATGACTTCGAGTTTGACATTTTTGGGTTTTATTGTTTCTGCTGAGGGAATAAAGGTGGATCCGATAAAAATAGAAGCAATTCAAAATTGGCCCATTCCTAAAAACATAAGTGAGGTGAAAAGATTTCATAGTTTGGCTTCTTTCTATAGAAGATTTATAAAGAACTTCAGTTCTCTGATTGCTCCTATTATTGATTGCTTGAAAAAAGAGATTTTTAGGTGGACACATCAAGCTGAAAAAACTTTTGAAATCATCAAGGCAAAAATGAGTCAAGCTCCCATTCTTAGCATGCTAAAATTTGAAAACATTTTTGAAGTTTATTGCGATGCCTCTCATGTTGGTATTGGTGCTGTGCTTAGTCAAGATGGAAAACCTGGTACTATTCGAAAATTCGATTCTATTTTTGTGGTGGTAGATCGTTTTAGCAAAATAGCACATTTTATTCCTTGCAAGAAAATTTATGATGCTTCTTACATTGCTGATTTTTTTTTTAAAGAAATTGTTTGTCTTCACGGTATTTCTCGTACTTTTACTTCTGATCGAGACACTAGATTTTTGAGTCATTTTTGGAGAACTCTTTGGGCAAAACTTGGGACCACTCTTCAATTTAGTAGTGCGTATTATCCTCAAACTGATGAGCAAACTACAGTTGTCAATCAAAGCTTAGAAAATTTATTAAGATGTCTTGCTGGGAAAAAACCATCCCAATGGGATTTAGTCTTGCCTCAAGCTGAGTTTGCTTACAATAATTTTGTTAATCGTTCCACTGATAAAACTCCTTTTGAAATTATTTATGGACAACATATTCCTCACATTTTAGATAGAAACTGCTTGCCTTTACCTAACAAAACTAGTGCTGAAGCTTTTGAGACTTTTAACCACATAAAGACTGTCCAACAGCAAGTTCTTGAAAAACTCCAAAAAGCTAATGTTAAGTACAAATCTACTGCTGATAGACATCGAAAAGAAGTTATTTTCAATGAGGGTGACTTGGTTATGGCTTACTTTCGTCGCCAACAATTTCCTGTTGGTACTTTTAGAAAGTTAATCAGAAAGAAATTTGGACCTTTTCGTGTGCTTCTAAAAATAGGCACTAATGCCTATATGTTGGATCTACCTATTTTTGTTGGCACTTCTCCTGTATTTAATGTTTATGACCTTTCTTTATATGAAAGAAATTCTGACGATTCTGTAGAAATTGAAACTTTGCCACTCTCCACTTCTTTGGCAAAATCTGAAGAACAGATTGAAGACATTATTGATGTCAGGATTTCTAAAACTAGACATGGCGAGCATAAGAGATTCTTGGCCAAATGGAAGAATCATCCTCTGACCGATTGCACTTGGATGGATGCTCATGAGTTAAAGCGACATCATTCTGATCTTTTTCAGAAAGTTACTGAAGCTTTCTCATCTGGAGATGAGAATTTCCCACCAGGGGGGAATTGATGCAATCATAATTTCTGTATTTTCATTATCGAATATTGAACATTAGTTTTTAATTTAGTTTTATATTTTTTTAGCTATCCAATGATGGGAAAGCATCCAATGATTATGGTAGATTGTGCTTGGGCTTTGGTAGACCTTTGGTTTGCTAGCTTGATGGGTCCTTTGGCCTGCTGCTGGTTCTTGGGTTGGCTTATGGTTCTCGGTTTGAGCTGAAAATGATGATAGGAGGTGGTGGTTTATTGGAGTTGACCTTTATTTTTCTAAGTTGCTAGCTCATTAATGTTGAGCTGAAGTTTAGTTCATTTATTGAGGGATTTATTGATCTACCTAGCTCATTAATCTAAAAATTTATGCTCTTAAATTTTGGATTAATTTGGAGTGGAGTTGTCTCTTCTCCTCCCCTTTTTCTTGTCACTTCCCTGAGCTGGGTGATTTCTCGTGCTTTGTCCCTTGGGTTTCTGTGGCTGGCTGTTGGTTTCCTGTGCTCGGTGGTTTTCCCGTACCTTTGCCCCTTTGGTTCTTGCAGTTGGCTGCTCGGTTCTGCAGTTTTCTGCTTGGTTCCGTGAAACCCCTTCTTTGTTTTGCTGTGCCGTTTGGGATTTGTTGCTGTGGATGTTGGCCTTTCATTTCCTAAAATCTAATTGGCTTATTTGGAGGTTTATGGCTGTTTTGTTCCCCACTCTTGCCTATATATAGAAGATGATTTTTGAGGGGAAAGGTTGTTGAAATTATTGAGCATTGTCTCTTTAAAAACCTGAGGGTTTTCTTCTTCTTGAAAAAGCTTGAGAGCTTTGTCCACTTCTTCTTCTCCTCTATTTCGTCTGGGCTTCTTACCTCTTTTTTCTCTACGCAAGTTTCACTCCATTTGTATACTTCTTCTTGAGCTTTGGAGGTGTTTGTTGGCTGATTTGGGAGCATTTGCTGGAGGAGTTTGGTTGGACGTTTGGACCTTCTTGCTGTGGTGGACCCTCGGTTTGCTAGCCTTAAGCACATACTTTACTTAACCTACATTTCGATGCATGTGAGGAAACCGTTCTGTCGGTTGTTCTGAGGATAACGACTTTTATTATTTCTTTTGTTTCTTTTGATCTTTCTTCAAGTTTTTATCTATCGGTTTTTGTGTTAATAGATGATTGTTACTATTTGAATCGAGTTTGGTTATAGTTTTGCCCATTGTTCTCCTTGTTTGTCTTTTCTAACTAGTGTGCTTGCATCACAAACATGTACTTTAGGTCTACAAGGTACCCTTAGACAAAGCAACCCATAACTTCCAACCATGATTCTTAGGCCCAGGTTGAGATGTCTGTCTCTTCTGACTAAGTAGACTTATGACCATGATAGTTTGGGATGACAGAATCATGTGATCTTGATTGGGCTCGTCATTATTCCCCCATCATCCTTTTTAAGTATATGATAATAAATTTCAAATCCTAGAAATTTAAAAAATTTCAAAATTTAAACCCAAAAGATGCTAGTACTATACGCTAGGTACTTAGTATTTATCTAATGACTAGTTTTAATTGAATATTCTCTCGCATTATCTGGATGGGTAATTGACCATAGGGCCTTGTGCTTATGAGAAATCGAACCCTAGATCATAAAGTCCTCGCAAAATAAGGGTGCAATCTGCGTGTAGTGTCTTATAATCCGCCTTATGAAAATTTAACCCATAACCTATTCTTATAAAACTCTGTCCGCCAACAAAAAAAGCTGTAGAGAGGCCAGAGTGCGAATTTTCAAAGTCCACAATTCATGCATGTAACTCCAAAGTAGTGTGGTCTCTTCTAAGTGCTTATTTCTGCAAAAGCAAATGCAAAGTTAAAGTACTGAATTATAAGCATAAGAAAAATAATCAGGAAAAATATGATATCAAATGACATCTATGCTCAGTGTAAGGAACTAAGCTACCTTCATGGAGGGAGCTTATTTATTTGGCTCTCTTTTTTTGTATTATATAGGTTATCATATGCTCTACATATATTAACCCACATGCTCTCGCTTATCCATAAAGGTCACTTGCTCGACTTGTGAATATTGATAAACAAATTGCATAGGCGAGTCGACCTTGATTTTTTAAAACCTTTTTTTATTTTATTTTTGTGATGGAGCAGTCACCTAAAATTGTTAGGTATGACATAAAATAATGTAAAATAATAACTCAAGTAAATTAATTAAAATTTAAATTTTATAGTTACAATTATATTATCTCAAATTCTCTGAATCACTTGTAACGGTTTCCGCCGGTATTTTCTTCCATGATACAAAAGATGTATCAAACTTGCTCCTTATAATATCTCTTATCTTATGAATAGTCTGCTTAGATGGGCTAAAGCTATAGAAATTAATAAGGGGTGTTCTTATAAATAAAACTTAATATATTTAGGTAACAAAATAAAATTTAATTGCATACTTACGTGCCCCCATCTTGCTCAATATATATGCTGCCATCCATACTCGCCGAAACACCCTCAGGCCTTACCTCTGTAGATGTAGAAGGTCTAGCAAGATTTGGTTGTGGTGGAGTAAGTTGAAAGGCTTGCATGAGATGGTGTTGGTGGATGGATCGGACAAAATGGAATGGCTTGCGCAAGATCTGGTGAAGGAAAATGTGAGTTGTGGTCTACAGAATTTGGAGCAGAAGGTGTAGCTTGAATAGGGACTGTAGACTATGATCTTGACGGTCGCTCAGTACAACTGGACCCTGATGGGCTTGAAGTTAGCTTCTTCCGTTGACCAAAAATAGATGTAATAGGCCTATTAGGCAGCTCATCCATATATGCTATTTATAACCAAAAAAATAATAAAAAAGGTCTCAATGTAGAATATAACAGTTCAAAACATATGAAGTTGATGATTGTAAGCTAAAAACATATAATTAAAACACATACTTAGCATTCAAAATCATAATTCAATGGCATAGTACTTGAGTTTACACTTCGTTAATCATTAGAATTTTTTTTAATAGCCAGTGACAAAATTTGTCGAATAATCTTGACATGAATTCTTTTTTTGAAAACAAATATTTTTTTTTTCACCAACACATAGTCATATATACTCGAATAATACAATCAAAATTAAAATTTCTTACCACACATAACCCACATATACAAATTTCCTACACAAGGAAAATAATTTAACTCTAACCTAAGACAATAATATATTGTTAGAACAAAAATTAATAAGGTAAAAGATAAACTCAAATTTAAATAAATATCCAAAAAAAATCTAAACCTAAAAACTTCAAACTATAAGTTAACAAAATCTAACTGGCAAAGTCTCAAATTGATTGAAATTTTTGATACAAATAGAAATTTACCTTCAAATCTATGAAGAAATTGAAGAAAATCGAGCAAAAATCACTTCCACAGGTAGGGTGAGGTAGGATGACCAAAAGGGGACGAAATAGGGGAAATAGGAGGCTGCTGTTCGTCAAAGGAAAAAAGAATGGCGTCGGAGTTGGGTAGAATTATTTTTGTCTTTTCTATCAGATTTTCTGGCAAAAATGTCCGCTGAATTTATATTGGTTTTTTTCGGCGTAAGTTTGTGCCAGAAAATATGTTGAAATGGCTGATTTAATTCTGGCATCCATTTCACTGGAAAAATGGTTAACCTTGGCGACCGTTTCAATTATGCCAATATCTGGAGGGAAAATTGTACTTCGCTATAGTCTTGGCAATCCTATCACTACTCAAGGTGATTCAATTTAGAGAACAATCATAATAATAATTATATCCAATTTTTAAGGCATAAATATGAACCTTTATTTATAATAAATTGTCCTTATTAACAAAATAACCTCGAATATTTTAAATAATACACTGCTAATCTTGAGTGATAGAATCCCTTATAAATTATGTTAAGATGAGCAGTAATAACAACATGGCCATTGTAAACAATTACTTGATTAATAACACGTAATCCATGATGTTCTGTGACTACACATAACCAAGGATGGTAATCCGAATTTAGAAATGAAGCTTAATGATAATTCTCCATAGAAGGATAGATTTCCAGTAAAATTTTCAAGTTCTTCCTGTGGCATCTCCTCTCCAAAAACGTCTAGAAATTTCTATATTCCTCCCCATTATGGTGATCTATGATTTTCAGGTTTCTATAATTGGGATTACTATGGACGAAGAGCTAAAAAAATTAATAAAGATATTATGATAATGTACTCAAAATTTGGTAACTAAGTCTCGAAAGTATTTTTAACCAATAAATAAGGTTTTAACAATTATTGCTTCTGATATATACACCATTGTTGGAACAATGCTAATTACTCCATTTTTTTGCGATTATGAGTAATCAGTTTTGATTTAATAGAGCTTCTTGAATTTTGAGCTAAGTTCTTATTGTTGCTCTTCATGGCCAACAAGGTATCTTGCCCCTTTAGTCACGCCGTCAGCATCATTATGCAATAAATTTGCCACACTATAACAATTGTACCTCATATGACTAAATTTTAAATAAAAATATATGTTTAAATTTCATTTTGTGTAATTCTTTATATAATATTTATGATATGATTGTCTTTTTATTTTCATATCTTGATTTTTTGTAGAATTGTTTCTTTTAGCATGCTGGTGCGCGTGATGATAAAGGCAATCCCCTCATCAGAGATATTTATAATTGCCCTTTAACTGCAAGGTAACTTGATTTCTTCTAAGCTTGATGCTGAAGATATATTCACTTAAAGCCAATCCATTTTTGATTCAGCTATGCATTCCTACAAGTAATCTGTCGCATTGAACTTGTAGTTCTTCCATGCAGCGGCAATCCTTATGATCAAATGCTGATTTCAAAACTTGAAGGTGTTTATACGGGCTCTAATGACTATGGATCTTCAATGGTTAAATTTCTTTTCTGACATATTATCTTACCATCTTTATAGATTGCACTTGGTCTATCTATTTCCTTTTCTAAGCGTGGTTCAATGTTCATGCTGCAGTTCTCATTCAACGTGGAACAGGGGCTTCCAGTTCATTCAGAATGGCTATGTTTCAATCGAGTTAGCGGTCGTGCCAGACAATGCCTAGAAGTGGGCCCATTACGATTCCTTTTAAGGTTTGATGTCTTCTTCAATTGTCTTTATGAATTTTGGCACTTTTAGCTGTTTGTATGGTTGAAGCCAGTTGATGAGGAGAAGACAGTGGTAGATGTTGACCTTCACTTCTAATTTTGATTAAAGAAAACTGAAAACGTACATTACAACCATACAAATGTATTATCTGCAATTATGTTGATCAAGTAGTCTGGCACATTAATTCATACCACTCCAACTTATATTAAGAAAAAAGAGAACAGCGATATCCGAATTGGTGTCTAATATCTCATTTAAACTCTCGTATTAATGGCCTCCTTGCAAGGATATTCTAAATACGGAAATGGTTAAATTTTGTTGGCATTTATTGTTAAATGTGAGTCTACTTTCCTTTCACATGCTCATGCAAACATTTATCTGTGCGCGCCAATATATAGATAAATAGATATGGATTGGTGTAATTATTCATGAAAGAGATTGTATGCAAAGCATGGGTATTACGTCCCAACATCTGCTGGGATAAAAGCCAGAAGCTGCTCATAAGAGTCATGTATTTGAATCATGGTTTCTTTGGTGATTGTCATAGTCACATCAACAGCGTGCAGAGCTAAGGATTTCTAGGTTCATGGTAGTGTATGTAAAAAGAATGAACTAGTATAAGATTCTAGTAATGGTAATCTCTATTATGATTGCAATTGAATTAATTTGTTAATAGAGAATATTCATTTAATCAGTAATTTATTTGACTTAGTGCACGACTATCTCTAGTATTCAGTGATTATCCTTATTTGTCTTAAGGTTAAATATTATTGCTTTAAATGTCATTTGATCTTTAGGACTTCTTTAATATAGGCATGCTTGTTTTTTTCAATAAGGTCTATCTCTATAAATAACGACCAAAATCTTGTAATTGAGTCAGTTGAAGATGTAAAGGAAGTTTTTCTTTTGGTTGCCCCTTTGGAGGTTGATTCCTACTTCAAGGGATTTCTCATTTTTACTTTCTCTGTTACATTCCTCCCTTTATGTTCACACGGCTAATTTCTTAATCCACTTCTTTTCTTCTTTCTAGTTCTTTTCCTATGTCATATTATTTTTTCTTAATATTTCAATGTTTTATTTTTTCATAGGTAGCTAGGCTTAAGATCGAGAGGAAGGTAACAAGTGAAAACCTGTTACGTGCAGGCCTCCTACGAGCGAAAGTCACCTGCCCGGTTCAGGAGAATCGAACCCAGCACCAATGCTGAGCGGGAGCTAGCAGAGCAGGGAGGGGGGTTCGTGTCACACCCTGGGTCTGGAAGGCGGTACATACCGACAACACGGGATGCGATGAAGGAATATAAACACTTGTTTTGTATTCACAAAGTGAAACATGCATATACAAATGATACAACTGGATATATATATATATATATATATATATATATATATATATATATACTTATATATTAGAGTAAATAAAATAAGTAAATTAAAATGTCAATTCATTAATAAAATGCAAATAACTAATACATCCAAATAGCAGTAGTTCTGATACAAGCCAATTAGAATATAAATAGAGCAAAAAGTAGGAAAAAATTACCCAGCCTTCAGAATAAAAAATATAATAAACTACTACAAAATAATAAATATAAAAAACAGCCTACTGCTTACCTTGCTCCTGAGATGGCGGTCCACAAAACATGCCTGAAGGATCTACTGTAAAAAGAGACAACAGGAGAGTTTGATAAATCAAACTCAACAAGTAAATCCTATCTATCAATGAATAAACAACAAAGGGGTGGGACATGTAGTATGAACAACAACAAAAAGGGAGTAATAACTTATAATCACAATATAAAAAACTATCATGAGATATGCTATCTTTTATACAAAATATTATGGTATGCATGTATATATGCCAATTAGCTATTGATGCCAAATCACTTTAATGTTTACAAATGCAGTACACTAGGTATCATTGTACCTCACAATGACCTATAAGTCATTTCTTTATTTTAATTCAAATCTAATTATATGTTAAAAAATTCATATGTATATAATTATAGTCGGTTTATCAAATACCCCCATCATCAGGAAGGTAAACACTAACCTAAAGAAATTTAGTGATTTCCTATAAAGTCATCACTCTGGGTTCGTCGACCCGGCTAGCCAATAACCAATAAGATTCTACCGACATACACATCATTGCATCCAAGCAAATAATTTTCCAAAATTTTCATAAATACTTCTCAATAGATTTTACGGTTTCAATATGATAAACGTTATTTCATAAATAGAAATTTTTTGCCAATATAGCATTTATTGCATTTAAATGAAAACACATGCATGAAAATTTATTAAAAAGAAAATAATGATATATGGGAGTTTATGCAGCAATAAATTAAGAATAATCTACTTATGAAAATTTCTAGTTCAGTATGAGCATTAAAAGATATTTACAAGTACTGGTAAATAATCAATAAACTTTACAATAATGATAGGACGACAATCTAATTCAGTAGTCCAAACAACTTGATACAATTAATGCGGATTTTTCCCTTAACAAAGAATGTTACGTTTATTCAATAATAAATAGTAGTTACTTGCAGTGGGTGACAAAAACTCCAACTTGATAGTGGTTCGCTCGATTCCACCAAGTAACGATCCTACAAGTAGTGAAACCAAAATAATATTAGGCATGTTCATCGATGCATAATGAAGAATATCCTAATTAACATTAGCCACGACATAATCACCAAAATTAATTATGAAATAATATGATCTAAAAAACTATAGCCTAGGATTTGATTAAGTAGAATGTCAAATTTAGATAAAACTTCCTCTCCAAAGTAATACAAAATTCCTATGAGAAATTTAAGGCTATGCGAAATATAATACAATCAAATTTAGCCTTGCAATAGAAACTGAAAAAATTCTTTCATAGATTATTAGAAATATAAGAAGGAGAAAGAGGGAAGGAGAGGGAAAACTTACTATATAAGGAGAGGAGTTTGAGAAGAGTTCGCTGAGAGCTGCTATTACGAGGAAGATATGAAGAAGGAAGAGGAGGGAGAGTTTGACGGCTGTTGTGAGGGAGAAAAGAGTAAAATGATGCCCTAAGTTCACTAGTGGGTTTAATTGGTGAGAGGAAGGTCGCATGGGCTGGAGGATTTTAAAAGGCGGAGAAATCACGTTATTTGCATGATTGGAGAGAGGAGAATCACATCCGCGGGGCTGCTAGTTCTGTTCACGAGCGAAAGGGAGAAGGTCCGCTTGGTTCGAGTGCAAGGCGGAGGCTTCGGCTCGGTTCGATCTCGCGTGAAGAGCAGATCGCGCATTGCTTGGGTCACACAAATAGCTTGGATCGGCCGGTCCTAGCATGGGATATCACAGTTCGGCCTCCCTTGTGGGGCCTGGGAAATATCTGATTCAATATGTTAGAAATAGAAATAGCTGGAGAGATATTTAGGAAAGTTTTAATTATAATTGGGGGGGATTTATTTAGGAAAGAGATCCAAATCAAATTTAAATTGAGGGAATCAATTAAGGAAAGTGGCTGGTTAGGAAGCAATTTGAGAAGCCTACTTAGGGCTAATCATATTGTATTTTTAGATTGTCTTGGTTTGTGTTTTGATGTAGTTTCTTTTCTTTGAGGGCTTTCTAGCGGCATCTAAGTTGATTGCGAGAGTCGATCTACCTTTCTAATCGCAGATCTTCTGTATCTTGCTTTCATATTGAAGTTATAATCCAAAATCAGTCATTATTCTGAGAATTGCTGCTGTTTTTCTATTTTTCTATCTTTTTTTTCTATCTTTTTTTTCACTTCCAATGCATATCAAAACCTCAAGAGGAAGAATCAACCCCTTTATTGAAAGCCAAAAGAAAAACTTTCTTTATTATATCTTCAACTGACTCGATTACAATACTCTGGGTAGTGCTCGTGAAATAAGCCTCTTTGAAATTTGGAAGTGACAAATTATCCCTAAACAATAAGAAGTGATGAAATAATCCTAAATTTGAAATGACATTTAACCCCCCCTAGTAATTGATCTAAAGAAAAATAAATATGATGACATGGTAAATTAAATAAGATTTAAAATATAGATTGGACAATGAATTTATGTAAACTTGCACTGCTGCATGGTATTATTTAGATTGCTTAAAAATCAAAATTCAGGCTACTTTTATTCATATAAAATCTCTGTTTGTGGTATAATTAACTGGATGATAGTATATAGTGTTCCTTAAGTTTTGAATAATGTTTTAGATGAATCTTCTACCAAACTTTTAATCAAATCTATTAGGAAAGTCTGCTTCAAACAATCCAATAATTTCCTACTGAGATTTTTATCTTCTGTAACAAATTTCTTCTGTAACATTGTGTATTTTTTAAGGATCTTAGCAAATGCTTCCTTGAGTAAGTCCTGTCTTCAAAAGTTTTATTTCAAATGCCTCCACTAAATTCTCAAATCTTTTGTTATCAAAATGCATCTTTGAAAACCTACTTCTATTTCTCCACATTATTTATCATACTTATGACTTAATGATTTTTTTTTTCTATTTATATCTATCTCATAATGTGCCTTCCAACTATTTGGGGTCAGTGTTATGAATTCTTATTCTTCATTTATTCCTGTTGGGTGTTGTCTAAGATGTTAAATTTATATTTTCACAAATCATTTTATATTTATATCCATGTAATGTGAAGTCTACCCCTTCTCCTTAATCCTATGACAATAATTTTATGAGCTCATTTTACTTGTGCATCTTCTATCATTCACGTCACATGTTCAAATCGCCTAAGTCCATTTTTAATTGCCTTATTTTCAATAGATGACACTGCACCTTTTTTTCTAATATAATCATTTCTTAATTTATCTTTTTCTAATTTTACCACACATTCATCTTCACTTTCTCATTTTTATTGCACTCAACTCATCTTAACATTAGTTTTGTTATTGTGTTTTTTAAAATTTACCTTTAAGTTTTCATAATTTTCTCTTATCACACAAAAATCTCAGGGCACTTTTCCATTTTAATCTTGCAATCTCAACTCTATAAGTCTTATTCTCATATATATATACTTCATAATATTGTTCGTTATGCTAATATACAATAATTTTTCTTAAGGATTTATGTAAATTCTAAAAGTAACAACCCATCTTTATTAATCAATATCCTATTATTTTTACTTTTAATGTACTTAATTTGAACAAGATTGATAGATCTCTTCTCACTTGATATAAATTTATTTTATAAATTTGGTATAGAACATATAGATGTAAAATATATTTTATCATATAACATAAATTAATAATAATTTACATTAAATTTATAAACTTATGGTAGAATTAAATTTATATTAAATATGTAATATAAATTAGTGATAATTTATATTAAATTATATGATTCTATCTAAATTAAATTTAGATTAAAAGTTAAATTTAAAATTTGAAAAATCTTTAAATTTAAAATTATCATATTATTATGAGTGGAAATTCTTATAATTATGAGATTTGATATTTTAAAATAATTCTTTTAATTAATTATGTAAGTTTTATGTTTCATTGTGTTTTATTTCGTTTAATTTTTTGTCTCATATTTGGAATGATAATATTATTATTATGTTAATTTTATTAAATTTTAATTATATTATTATTTGTTACGTCATCTTGTTCGACCGGTCAAATCGGTCAAACTGCGAACCTCTCTTTCCGGTCCGATTTTCACAACCTTGATAATAATAACCATATGTTTCTCTTCACTCTACCTTCAAGTCTCTTTATCAATATATAATATATTTCTAGTCTCTCCGAATATTTTTGCAACAACCCTCTTAATTAAACTAGCTATCTATGCTATATTAGGTTGATTTCAATTGAAAAATTCCAATTTGCCTGTCTTGACGATCTATCTTGAAAGTTTAATCATTTTCCACCTTTCTAATTTTACCAACTTATCCTAAAGTCATAATTTCTTTTGATTATTATTATTTTTATACTCTTAAGGTATAAATTCATAACTATTATCCTATATCATGTACTCAAACTTTATTGCAATCATCTTACAATCTTTGCAAGAGAATTTTTTTCCTTCAAATGAAGAATCTATTTGTGATTTGGTGACTCCACTCTTGAAAATAACCTAGTATTATTTTAGTTTCGTAAAGTATGCATTCGCCAGTGTAAGATTATAAGTTGTTGCTAAATTAAATTTATCTTCTCCTATTACATTTCTATCTCCTATTCGTTAATCACCATGTATCCTCTTTTAGTTCATCCTACTGGAATCTATGACTTTGTTTGGGCCAACTTTATTACTGCTTTCTAAAGTAATTTTCTAATACAAAAATTTCTTGTACTAAAAAGATGCTTTAAAAAGCTATAAAAAAGCTATCCCAAATGAAGCATATATTTTTATTTTAATAATCTCCAATAATTTTATTTTCAAGTATGTGCTATAATTGTTCATCAATCTCTTCCAAAAGTTATTTTTTTAAACCTATTAACATACAAATTTTTATATTTCTACTGTTTATCCTCTAAGTAATCATATTCCTATTGCTAACCTTTCTAAGATACGAACTTAAAACCTTCTTCAATATCCTCAGTTTTTTTTTTTCCCTTCATTTTAGTGTTTTTGTAAACAAGTAGTATTTATTCTTCTTATTATAGAATCTGCCATTTCTTTTGTTTTAGACTTAGACATAGTCAACCTTTACTTATTTCTTACTACAATCAAGTTAACTTGTGATGCATCACTTAAAGGTGATGTCCTAGCCCACCCTTGCTTACTTTCCACCTAAATTTGGTTTCTATTTAAATCATTATAACTTATAACCTTTTCCAGTATCCTTGGTTTGTTTCCGTTTGTTTTTTTAAGTTTCCTGTAAGCTGCTGTTTTTATTCTTTATCTCATCATAGAGTCTACCGTTTCTTTTGTTTTCTATTTAGACTTGGTCAACTTTTACTTTTTTTTTTACCACAACCTAGTTAACTTGTGGTGCATCTGATAAGGGTGATGTCCTCCTTGCTTTCTTTTCATCAAAATTGGGTTCCTATTTAAATCATTAGAACTTATGACCTTATCTAATATCCTTAATTTTTTTATTTGTTTGTAGTTTCTTATATACCAGCAATAATTGTTCTTCTTATCATTGAGTCCTATATATTTTTTTTCTTCTTTCTAAGTTACTAAATTCTATGTGGTAAATGCAATCTTATATTTAGACTTGTCAATTTTTTTGCTTAGTTTTTACGGCAATCTTGTTAACTTTTGGTGCGCCACTTTAAATTCACCATGTTTGGTTTTCTATTTAAATCCATCTTTAATAGTAATGCTCTTAAATTGGCATTACCGTTAGATATTTTAGAAAATTTGCACAAAATTATGTAGTCTCTGTATATGACTTCACAGAATGCAAATGCAAATGGTGCATGGGCATTTCATATGCGTGTTTGTTTCAGTATTACCTCTGTACCCATCCATACATATGTGGATTTGATCTTCAGTATTGAACAAACAGGGACCCTTGTGTGCTTTATTAGAGCATATTCAAGATTCCAAATGAATTAATTTGGAGAAGCGCATATTGAAATTCTTAAATTGATCTATAATTTTGTAGTTATGGTTTGAAATATAGTTTTCTGCTAATCTAATCCATTTAGTTATGGTAGCTACTAGTCTAAATAGATTTAGGAAATCGCTGCGTTATCACATTATTTATGTAATTATCTTCACTTTCGTGAAAGAAAGAACGTGTTAGGATTTATTGAACATGTATTAAAGTAATATTTGATATATATTTTACTTGCCAATTCTGTAAATATTTTTCATATTTTTCTTTGAGAGTCAAAACTGAATTTTGTCTAAGTAATTTAATATTATAGTATCTTTGTCATCTTTCCGTAAGTTCAGCTAATATATTACTTGTGGAACAACTTTAAGCCTGTTGGAAATTTTATAAGATATAATCATTACCTTTCAGCTTATCCGGAGGCCATGTAGTGGGTAATTTCTCTCCTCATGAAGCATTTGCAATTGGAGGAACCAACAGTGTAAGAGGATATGAAGAAGGTGCAGTGGGTTCCGGACGTTCATATGCTGTCGGGAGTGCAGAAATGTCTTCCCGCTTGGTAAGTTTTTTTGATGTTTTCTGTTGATGTATATTTATTATCTGCAAATTTTATAGCAAATGTAAACTAAATCTTTTATTTGTAAACGTATCTTTGTTCATGGTTATATTAGTTCTTAGTACTATCATAAATATTTAAAATTTGCTAACGAAGGGCATAATATCTCCTAATTAGTTTTATTTTGGGAAGATATTTAATTCATCTATAACCTTTATGATGGTCAGTTCTATGGGTTCTGATTGGCAATTTTAAGTCATCTTTTGTGTTGGTCAAATTAGGTTTGCTTTTAAAAAACACACTTGGGTTTGAATTGTATGGATTGTTTGGCTCCATGATATCAAGGCTGCCTCTCTGGCTCTAATGAAAAGTTAATTGATTTCTTTCCTACACACTCTTCTTTTTATTATTCTATGATTCACTTAACAAACTTTTGATAGGAAATACTTGAGTTCGCAAGTAACCCTAGGGTAATACTTGAGTTCGCAAGCAAACCTAATCGAAATTGATGGGGAAAACAACAAGAAAACTGCTGTTTTCAGCAGTGGACAGCAGCCAACATAGGAAAACAGAGAAAATTTTGAAGGAAAAATCAGGAAACAGCTTGTATTCCACTAGTAGATTAATGAAACTAACAAACGATACAATATTCTTCAATTCGAGAGGAAGAACAACTCTTTAAAACTCTCTAGCAAAGCCTAGAGCCCAAAATCAAGAGGAGATCTCAAAATTTCAGCGAATCTGAAGAGGCCCCCAAACCCTAGCCCCTATAGATTAATTAAAGCTAAAAGAAAATTACAAAATCCCTAGCAGTCACTAATTCAAAATTTTCCTCCTAAACACCAAATTACTTAAGTGGAGGGCCCCATAGAAGCTTCTGCCCCTCCCCTTGATCTCGCCCCCTGTTTGGGCCGACAACAATAGACCCAAACTGGTCCTGGTTGGACCGGTTGGGTGGGTTCAGCCGTAACAACTTTCCACTTACCATAGATCTTGTTGGAGTAACCATTGAGGTTGAACCTTTTTAAAGCATCATAAGTAGAACATAAGATGTGGATCTTACTATATCATAAATTTTTCTCCCTCTCTCTTCAGTAGGGGAGCTTGAAAATGTTATATAGCTTTTGAGATTTGTTGAATTCTTGGTATATTTTTTTTTTATTGATGATACTGATACGCCCTAGGGTTCCCAAGTTAGGGTTTGCCCTAATGCTCTTCCAAAGATGAAATTTCTCCTCCAAATCCAAGAAAAAATCAACACAATAGGGATGAGAGGAAGAACAAGAACCTTTGCATTCAAAATCCAAGAGAAACAAGATACAATTTGTCCACTTCGAGAAGGACAATGTCTCCCACTACAAATCCTAGAAAAAATAAGAGAAAGAAACTAAGAAGGCTAAGAGAAAACTCAAATCTTGCGTAACCCTAGAAATCCCCCCTTAATCCCTACTTATAGCAAGCAAAAGACCAAACCAAACCCACTAGTGGGCTGCCCAAACTGAACCGCCCAGCTCAGGGCTGACCCGAGCCAAACCGGTCCAGAAATGGACCGGTTCCGCTCAAGCCGAAGCCCCCGCTCCGCTCTGCGTCAAGCTCCGCACCCGCGTCCCTTCGCGCGATCCTTCGGCAGATAGGCCGACGTGGCCCTCCTTTCCGGCCGCTTCCGAGAGCTCCGGGGTCGCCGGCCCTCCCTCTGCCGGTCGGCGGCGGCCCGCATCAATACTCCCTCCTTTAAAATTAACCTTGTCCTCAAGGTTAAAGAATGTAGATTCCTCGGTGGTCGGAAACCCACATAGGCTAGGGTCACCCTGTAGCGCCACCCTCCGACCATTACTGTTGTATTTAACCAACAACTTCTCCCAATTGACCTCCATGTCTCCTAAGGACTGAAGCCACTGCATACCCAAGATGACGTCGGCGTTTTCCAGATCAATCAGCAAAAAATCTTGAGTAACTACCCCCCTTGCAAGATAATAGTGACTCCCTTGCATTTCCCATAAATACGGGCCTTCTGATCTGTGCATATGGTCACCTCTACCTCTTTACTTGCTATCACTTCAAGACTCAACTGTTCCGCCACTCGATAGGCCAAGGAGTTGTGAGTGGCTCCACTGTCAAACAAAACTCTCACCTTGCACCCTTCAATTTCCCCCTCCATCTTCATGGTGGGATGGAATGGTAAACCTTCCATCGAATTCAGACTCACTTCTATCATATCTAGGTGAGGATGCTCTACCTCACATAGCTTTTCCATTATTGCCTCTTCATCCGTGTCCTCATTTGAATCTCCCACCACTATCACGTGCAGGGTCTTCTCTTTACACCTATGCCCAGGTGCAAATTTCTCGTCGCAACGGTAGCAGAGGCCCTTGACCCTCTTCTCCTTCAATTCGGAGTCAGTCAGTCTCTTGAACTCTCCTTGGTTCATCACAGTGGTGGCTTTCTCCTGTTTTACCTCCTCTGGATGAGTAGTGGCAGTCACCTTAGGTCCTTCGAGCATGAGTGGTGAGCGATATGTGGGGTGAGACCCCCCTGATTTCCGTGTCTGATCCGCCTTCTTCTTGTCCTCAACAAGCTGAGCGGTCTCCATAATTCCCACTATCCCACGTGGGTTGACCACCCTGATGGCGGCTTTGATGTAGGGTTTCAACCCTTTCATGAAATTCCCCTCCATGGCGTCATCGGGCATTCCCCTCAATCGCCCAGATAGAAGCTCAAAGCGCTCCCGGTACTCTGCCACTGTGCCTTCCTGAATAAGAGACATGAACTGTTCATAATGGGTGCCCTCACTGGACACTCTGAACCTGTGCAGTAATAGGTCCTTGAACTCTTCCCAACTTCGTATAGGTTGTCGCCCCTCAATCCATTGGAACCAAGCCAATGATTTCCTCTCCAAGCAAATCGGGACAGCCATCAGCTTTTCCTCCTCCGTGACGCCGTTAACGGTGAAATATCGCTCCAACCTGTAGACCCATCCGTACGCATCTTCCCCTTCGAATACGGGACCTTCAACTTCCTCATCCGTGTATCTGTCCGAGGAAGATTCCTCCCATCTTCCCATGGCCCATGCTGAAATCCCTCCCACTGAGGTCTTCCCCTCCACTCCCCTGGATACGGGGTCTGCACCCCCCTTCTTGGTGGTTCCCAAGGGGCTCGGCCCCCCTCGTGTGCGCCTCCCGGTTGTCTCGGCCAACCACCCCCGACCTCTCCTGTGGCTCGGCCCAACTCCGGCGGTCCTCCTGGACCTCTCGGCCACCCTCTTTGTGGCTCCTAAGTGGTGCGACCCATCTCTTGCACTCCTCTTGGCCTCATCGGCCACCCTCCATACGGACCGTGAGGGTCACGTACGGCTCCTCCCCCTTGGCTGGCGGCCCCCTCCCACGGGGCACCACCCACACCAGATGCCTCCCACCCTTCCCTTGACCAAGGCTCTTGGCGCGAGATGTGAGGTGGTGCTTGCATGGCTTCCCCCGGTTAGCTTGCTCCATCTTCCCTAATTGAGAAATTAGGGTTAGGGTTTGACATCGGCGATTTCCCCTTTTCCTTCGGATTTGATTGAGCAACTTGGGCGTCTACCAATTTACGGATCATCTCTTCCATTCCCCCAAATCTCTCCTCTAGGGATGAGAATTTTCCTTCCAACGACGAAAGCTTCTCTCCCACTTCCTCCTTCAATTGGCTCATCTCCCCCTCCAAAACTTCTACCTTCTTTGATGCCATGCCGTCTAGGATCGAGAGCTCTGATACCAACTTGATACGCCCTAGGGTTCCCAAGTTAGGGTTTGCCCTAATGCTCTTCCAAAGATGAAATTTCTCTTCCAAATCCAAGAAAAAATCAACACAATAGGGATGAGAGGAAGAACAAGAACCTTTGCATTCAAAATCCAAGAGAAACAAGATACAATTTTTCCACTTCGAGAAGGACAAGGTCTCCCACTACAAACCCTAGAAAAAACAAGAGAAAGAAACTAAGAAGGCTAAGAGAAAACTCAAATCTTGCATAACTCTAGAATTCCCCCCTTAATCCCTACTTATAGCAAGCAAAAGACCAAACCAAACCCACTAGTGGGCTGCCCAAACTGAACCGCCCAGCTCAGGGCTGACCCGAGCCAAACCGGTCCAGAAATGGTCCGGTTCCGCTCAAGCCGAAGCCCCCGCTCCGCTCTGCGTCAAGCTCCGCGCCCGCATCCCTTCGCGCGATCCTTCGGCGGATCGGCCGACGCGGCCCTCCTTTCCGGCCGCTTCCGAGAGCTCCGTGGTCGCCGGCCCTCTCTCTGCCGGTCGGCGGCGGCTCGCATCAGATACTCTTCTTGTTGATAAGATTAGAGAGGGAGTTGATGAAAAACTTGAATTATGAAGGTCAACGTTGGAGTCCGTTGGTTTTTGTTTGAGTGGATCTAAAATCAAGTATATGAATTATAATTTTAGTAGTAATAGATCTAGTGGTGTGGTTGTGATATTGGGTGATCTATTCATTAAAAAGAGTACATGTTTTAGTTATCTTAGGTCTATTATTCAGTGCGATGGTGAAATATATGAGAATAGTACTGATAGAATTCAAGTTGGATGGTTAAAGTGAAGGATTACATTAGCCTCATTGTGTGATAGAAAAGTACCAATCAAACTTAATGGAAAATTTTATAAGATTGCTGAAATTTATTAAAAATTTTGTTAAATTAATTAAATTAAAATTAATTAATAAAAAAAAGTGAGGGAAAGCCCACATCATGCTCGCATAGATCGCCTCCTTCCCCATGTTGTTGTTGTTGCCTCGGTTGTGTAAAAGGAACGAGGAAAATGAACAAAAAAAAGTTACGCTCACTTACGCTTGAAGCTTGATTGCTCTCGGCACCTCTTAGCCTTAGCTCTTGATCTTCTTATGCTTTAGTGAATTCGATCCTGTCGGAGGCAATATCCCAATCCGCACATACCAGTGCGATACCGAACTCTTCCATGTTTTGCTTGCGAACATCTCTCGAGCCTTACTCGAGACTCCCACGTCTTTCAGCCATTCCGACTATATCTCTCGACCGCAACCAGACCGCGACCATGGTTACCCACGAGCCTGAGTGCCAAAGCCGAGCTTGCCGTCTGTGATGTCTGATTTTCTTTTCCAATTCTGATCGACCCGCATGATTCCTGAACTCCACCCGACTATTTGCAGCTTGAAGCTGATCACAACACTCGCACGAAGCCGCATTGCATGGAACCCCCATGAAGCCACTTCACACACGAGTATTCTCGCATGAACAGCCCACGCCTTTGCTTCTTACACAAGTTTTCAAATCCGAACGTAAGCATGTCGCCGACATCTCCAACCCGTTTTGATTTACTCTAGTATACACTGCCTATACACCCACGAGCAAATTCGTTTGTCCGTCTCCCTCTGTGATCACGCCTTACACAAGTTTGCTTCTACCCAATCTTCCGATTGGAACCCAAACTCGATCAACCTCTGTTGTTTGAAACAATGACTGAAAAAGGAAGAGAGGTTTATTATTAAAAATATATATTATAATTATTAATAAATACTAACAATTAATAATAATAATGATTATTATAACTATTAATAGTATTAGTATTATTATTAATAAATGCTGAGGCTGTAAATCGCTGAATAGGAGAACGAAGATTTATTTCAAGGTTGATATGCCCCCCGAAGTACTCGGCTATCATTTAGATCCAACTGAATGGATTACAAGGGCAAGTGCCCTCCCCTAACCTCCCCTCTCGGGTAGGTGTCAAAAGGCTGTCGAAAATTCGAAAAAGTGCTAAAATATCGTAAACATCAAATTGGAGCATCGAAGACTAATTCTAGTGTTGATGTTAATCCCCTCAAGCCCTCAATCATTAAATTTTATCTGGTTGGGTGGACTATAAAGGGAAAGTGCCCTTTCGACTTCTCTTCGCGGGGAGGGGATGCCCGAGGCTACCGAAAGTTAATATCTAGTTTTAACTAATTAATTCATTTAATCTAAATTTGAATTTAAAACTTTAATTTAAATTAACCCAATTAACCTTAAGCTCCTTATCTAAATTTAATTGATTAATTAATTAAAATAAAAATCTAAATAAATAATGAGTAATTAATTAAATTAAAGAATTTTAATCAAATTAAGATCTAATAATTAATTAATTAAAATAACTTGAGAATTCATTTAATTAAAACTTTAAATTTATTAACTGATTAAAATTAAAAATTAAAATCTTCTAAACCAATTAATTAAAGTCTAAACCTTTAAAATTAATTAATTAATAAAAGTAACCTATGATGCATGGACACGAACACGGTGACACGGATATGACACAACATGGACACAGGACACATTAATTATTGAAAATATTGACACAGACACAGGTTGAACATAATATCATAGTTTTTATATTTTAAAAACAGTATATAAAAATTGATTAAATATAATTTTAAAAATAATTTAGAAATAATAAGTTATTTAACTAGAATTTGTGCTTAAAATGATTAATATTATAATATCGAGAGTTAGATTTTGATCTCGTTGATCAGTCATCGAGAGAGGAAATGGCAATGCTGTGAAGAGTCGTGCATTGATGTATGCAACAAATATTGAGCATCAATGTGGAGAGGGCGTTTATCGTCGATATTGAGAGGGCGTTAGTCGTTGATGTTGAGAAGGCGTTGGACAAAAGATGAGATGTCAAGTTGTGCGTGTAGAAATTGTTAGCATTGAGCATCAATATAAAGATAGTGTCAGACTTTGATATGGAGATCATTTTGAAATATTTATGTTGTAGCGATGTCAGACGTCGATGATGAGATGACATCCGACATTATTGCGAAATCAAAGATAACCCACCAAAGAGAAATAAAAATGTGAATATTCGATGAATAGAGTATTAATTACGGGAGATTGATTTGGTGTTGTGTATATGAAATAAGAAATTTAATTTGTATATTTTAAATAAGTAAAAATTTTAAATACAAGAAATTACATTTAAAAAAATTTATAAAATATTTAAGTTACATATGTCTGACACACGTGTCCAATTCGTATTTAAGAGTGTTTGACACGTGTCAGAGGATTTCCGAACGTGTGGACTGGGGAGCCAACTAACCATCTAGGCATTTTAAAATCATGAGTTCTGTCTTTAATGAAAGAGTGAGTAAGCATGTTGTTTAGTAAGTTTGAGGAAATGTGGCCGACATCTATAGCAGATCCTAATTGACCCCTTGACTTATGTTGGGTAGTATAAAACTTGAAATAAAAATGCAATTAAGCTTTAAACTCATTTAAATTTATTTCTAATACAATGCATGCTAGTTGAATTAATGAATGCTTAAATCAGAATGAAGTAGTTTTAAAATCAGACTTAAAAAATAGATATTATTCTAAGGAATGCACAATATCCCCTTAACATGACTGCACCCTAATAGATCAGGTGGCCTGCTAGAACCTACAGACAGGGAGGTGCCTAACAAGATAGAGAAGAATTCAATATGTATGCATGAAAAACTCTCGGTGGTCCGAGCTTACTTCTTAAGATTATTAGAGTTTCTATATGAGCTTAAAAATGTTAATTTAAATTAAAGTAGAAATAGTTTAAGCGTACCCTCACAAGCCTCCGATCATATTTCAAGCTAAATTGAAGATCGACATGCAAAATCGTGACAAAAACTACTAAAAGAATGCAATCCTAATCACAAACTACTAAATGCATTCAGCTTAAGCACAAGAGGAAAGTGTCTATGCAAAATCTATAGCCATCAAGATAAAAGAAGATTGTAGAATAATCTAAAACTATTAATTTTTTTGAGTCATGTATTCTTATATGTATCAGTTACACGATTGATGTGAAACAACCAATCACATACACACGAGAATGTAACTAGGATCATTTAATTTTGAAAATTGTGTAAAATCATTAATCAAGTTAACTTGATCTTTGTAGATTGTATTGCATGATAACATTATTATATTGACAATGTGTACGACATTTTTAGTATTTTTATAAGAAAGATCAAATCGTATTGATCATTGAAAATAAAAAAATTAAAAAGTTGAAACTCATCATATTATACAAATCCTATCATACTAAATGATAAATAATATGGAAATTTTGTAATCATCATATGCTCCTTTTTTAATTAGGTTAAAATATCCTATTGTATGATGATATAAGCAATTAACCTAATTAAAACATGCATATCCAAGTTTAAATTAAAAATTAAATCCAAAAAAATATTGTATTGTATCATTCATATTCATATCATATAGGCCGATCAAATATAAGCAGTTTTTCAAAAATCAAATCACTTTAATAAAGTAATCTTACTATACAATTTATAACATACAGTCCGATCAAACAGATATGCTTTTCTCCCAAATCACCTTAATGAACTAATTTTACTATATGATTTAGTTAAAATTTCTTATAATATCATTTAAGAGTTTCTAATTAAAGATCCTTAGTATAAATATCCTTCTATTAATGTTAAAATATAATTTTTGAGATTAAGGCTGATGTTACTTGAAAGCTTTTGAGGAGAAAAATTTTCTTTGCTACCTCTCTTGATTATCATTTCTTTGCACCATTGAAAAGAGAGATTTTTATGCGAGCTTTGCACTTTGGTTGTGTTTCTCTAATCATGTTCTTAATCTTTGATTTGATATTCCAAAGTTCTCATTTAAGAACTATTGTACGTTGATTCTAAGAGACCTGTTGAACTCATGGAGATTTCTTGTATTGTGGAGACTAGTCGGTGGGCTATGGTAGTTAAAGTTTTTAGGAAGAGAAGAGGTGTAAGGGTTTCTCCATTTCCTAGTGAAGAAGAGAAGCTTCTTTGACTTGTGATGAGCAAAAGGAGAGAGTTTAGTGGAATTCTTAAGTAGAGGACTTGGAGAGAAAACATAGTCTAGTAGGGCAATAACAACAACAACATCAAGTATTTATCCTACTAAGTAAGATCGGCATAGGCTAGTAGGGCGAATCATTAAAAATTTTATTTACATCTCTTTTTTTTTTGCACTTTGTTGTGCTACTTACGTTTTTTGTGATGATGGCAGTTGGTTATTGCTCCGATCTTCTCTTGCAATGTGAAGAATATGAAAAATAAATTAAATACTTGTTGATCTCTTTTTTGCTTTAAAACAATATATACACACACAACCCAAAACTCTTTAATTTGCCGCATACTTCATGAATTGCATGTTAAATATGGCATTGTCTGACTAAGAACTAAGAACATCCCCAACCTTACGGAGTGTCTGATCATTTCCAATGGTAATATATATTTAAACTATGTTATAATTACTAACAATTGTAAGCTATAATCAATATAGGATTGGTCTTCAAATTTCTGTGCTTTCTAAGAACTTCACTTAGAACTGCTGTTCGCTACTGTGATCTCAAAGTATAAAAATTATTGCCGAGATATTTAATTAAGTCAAATTCTTGAAACATGAGCCAACATTAATGCAAGCTTATAGACTTCTGAGTGGCAAAACTATATGGTGCTTTATTTCTTGTGAAGGATACTTATGAATAGCAAATATTTGATTTTACTTTTTATAAGCTTGACGATGAGAGTATTTATTATCCTCATTTTTCTGGTAACTTCCAATTATATTTATTAGCATATGGATTTGTCATGTCATTTAATTTCACTGAAGCCTCTAATTTTTGTTGCACACTCTTTTTGTAGGTTGGACCCGTGGAAGTTGTGTTGTTTGGTGACTATGGTAGTGATTTTGGTTCAGGCTCAACTGTTCCTGGTAGGTCTTGTACCCTTTATGCTACCAATCCATTTTATATGCGGTAATAGTAAGAAGAATTTTATGAAAGTAGTGATTTACACATAAAAGAGACCCATAACCTGCAGCAACTGTACAATATTGCAAAAGTGTTTCTGCCATACATTCTGTTATATTTGTTCTTCTTAATTAATTTGATGCCGCTAGTTTTTAAGCATGCATATAATGTGTGAAAAGATGCAACATTAGCATTCATTACGAGGGCGGGCATACCTTTTTCTTAGTTGTCTGGTTGAACAAATTATTTTTAGCTATAGTAGTTTTCTGCAAAACATATTAACTTTTTTGTATTCAGTAAGTTCTGTTTCTTCTAGCTGAAAATTGAAGTCATTTTAAATGTCTTTAGAAGCGGACACCGAATCATGAATATTTTCAGTACTGCAAGGGGGTTTGCCTAGCTGCATGTTTCTACTTTCAGTCTCAAATTCTAAACCATTGGAGGAAGTGAGCTAGAGTGATTCAGGTTGAGTTTGGTTCAACTCAAATTAGGAAAGCCCTAGGGTTCATCTAAGGCATTGATAGTTCTTTATCTTGGATATACTTCCTTTATCGCAATAGATTATATTAGCTTCTACACTATTAGCCACCTTGGATGGCAACTATTTTAGATCATTGACGACATTTCTGATATTGGGGTTTTTGTTCTGATCTCTCTTTTGAATTTTCTCTTCTTGCCTTGAAGATAGATATAATTTTCTTAGCTTGTGGAGATTTGAACTCGTTTGTATTCAAATATATCAATGAAAATACGCCAAGGAAACAAAGTATATCTACTATGCTTGCATTGAACTTTCAAGACGATATTACCGTTAGAACCTGTATGGATAGTTGAATGTCATTAATCTAATTATCATTTCTTTGATGATCAGGTGATCCTGCTGGCGCAAGGGGAAAGCCTGGCTATGGCCATGGCTATGGTGTGGGCATTCGCGTTGACTCCCCATTGGGGCCCCTCCGTCTGGAATATGCCCTCAATGACAAATTTGCGAGGAGGTTCCATTTTGGAGTCGGCCTTAGGAACTAAAAGCCTCTTGATTTCCCTCTCCAACAAAATTACCTCAGGCTATATCATTTCATTTCATTTTTTTTCTTCCTTATGCGGTTCATTTGGCTTCATGAGAGCATCAGCAGGCGCACCAGTAGCAAATTCTCATCCATCCATCTTGTTTTACTTAGTTCAGAAAAGTTGATTATTTGTGAAGTTCCTTTCATTTTTATTCAATTTACCTTAATGTGATTTCTACCTTTTGAACTGTTGCACTAACCGTTGGCCGAATTTCAGTAATAGCATCGTAGAGGCGGGGAAATTTGGTGCAGCTTGTGGAGGATTTGGATGCAATTTATGTTCCAAATAGTTTTTTTTTAGAAAAAAAAAATTAATTTCTATATTAAAAAATAATAAGAAATCCATCCCAAATGGGTCTTTAATCTTTAATCTGTTGTCACAAAGTTACCATTGCGAACATTTAATTCATCCATCAAACACTTCTTCATCATTATATAATGAAAGCGGGTTGATGTTTATCTAAATCATGTTGTAAACCTAAGAGAGATGGTGAATTGGTGTATATTAAAATGATAAATTTGTGTGAAAGTATTTTTAAACAAATTTTTTTTATTTTTCTATTTAATGATGAAGTTGATGTTTATCTATTTTTCTTCTGAGTAATGAAGGAATCCTACAGTATCTTTCGCATCAAATGGCAACTTTTACCTAGCCTCCTTGGCTAGAACCAAGTATCCTACCAAGACTCATCGGAGCAATTTTTTCCAAGAATTTTTACAATAATCTTGAGAAACTAGGAAGTAGGTTGGACTATATAAATCTCTCACCCTTTCTTTTGGTCTGTCCCAAAAAATTTCTCCAATATGTCTCCTAATACTCTCTTGAAAGCTTTCTCCAAAATATCATGCAAGCATTCTAACTCTCAAATCTTCGTCTAAAACTCTCTTGAAAGTTTCACTTCAAGCTCACACAAGCTTTCTAGCTCTTAGGAAAAACTTTGGTCAAAAAGATCTCTCACTCTTGGGCATTCATGTTTATATGATGGGTTCAAAAGAAACCCTAAAAACACTTTATTAATATTATCCTTCTGATCTAACATTATGGATAATTGATCGTATAATATGATTAATACAATTAGCCTGAAATTATAAAAAGTATTCTCTATTTGATCAGATTGTATTTTATGAATCATATAATATGATTAATTCTATTGGCTCAAAAAAATGACATGAATGCATTAATCTCACTTTACAACTGTAGGATTTCATTTCCCTTAAGTCAGATTGTAATTAACATGATTTTCCCTGAAGATAGTGTCAGGGTTTAATGATCAAGGGTCCCTACTTCTCATGAGTACAAGCACTCATAGTTAATTATCCCTCTTAACACGTAAGAGATAACTCTCGATTAAGGATGAAATAATTTTTAGTTAATTTAGTCTCAATTGTGGGGAAAATGGAGGTAAACCCGATCAAAATCTCATGGTTCCGTCGTCTCGGCTATACCGTAGATTTTAATCTATCAATACTAACAATCATTGACCGTAGTGTCTAGGGAATCTAATTAGCAGCTATGTGTTTCCACCTTTTAGGGATCCCGAATAGACTGAAATGGTTAGATATAGATTTTTTTTGTTTTAATTTTATTGGGTGTCTTGGGATTTATATCTATTAGAATACCCAAACATTGATTTAGTTTAATATTTATGACTTCATTTAAAAGTAACCGATGAGTTTGGATTAGAGGGGGACTAATGGTTTATTTAGGAAGTAATCCAGGTATTTAAATTTACGTTGGAATTTACATCTTTAGTTGAAAGTAATCCAGGTATTTGATTTAGAATGGGGCTTACTGCTCTATTTATTAGTTCCCCAAAGATAGATCCTACAAACTAACTCTACAATAAGGTTGCCCAGGGATTTTGTTTATATTTGGGGTAGGTCTTATTATTTCTCTTAGGAAGTTGCCTGAAAGCGGGTCTTGCATCAAGTACATGTTAAAGATGTCAAATTTATTTTTGAATGCTAAAATCATTAATTATTTTGGTTTGATTTTAAATTAACAATTTAATTTTGAATCTTTTTTTTTATAATATTTCTTGAATTTTGATTAATCAATTGATATATTTAATCCCAATTCAATTACTCACCAAATTTTAAAAAGTTTTAATAAACTTGTGGAGCAATTTCGAGGTCTTGAATTTGAAACCATCCCGGCCGGACCTATGGTCGACGACACGAGATCTTCATTTTAAAATTATCTCGACCGGACTTAAAGTCGATGGTGCGAGCTCTTCATTTTAAAACCATCTCAATCAGACTTAAAGTCAATGGCACGAGATCTTCTTTTGATTTTATATTAAAAAAATCTGATTTGATTTATAAAAAATTAGATTTGAAAATTTTTATTTATGAAAATCTAATTTGAAATCAATTTTATTAAATAAAAAATCTGATTTGAAAACACTAATTTAATTTATTAAAAATCTGATTTGATTTATAAAAAATTAGATTTGAAAATTTTGATTTATGAAAATCTAATTTGAAATCAATTTTATAAAAAAAAAAATCTGATTTGAAAACACTAATTTATTTTATAAAAAATCTGATTTAAATAAAAAAATCTAATTTAAATAAATTAGATTCATAAAAAATACGATTTGAAAAATCTGATTTTTAATAAGACTTATAAATTTCTGATTTAAAATCTATTTTATAAAAAAATCAGATTTGAATAGCCACATTAAAAATGAGATAAAAAAACATTTTTCACTTATCTTTTAAGTTATTGGAAACTGAAAGTTGCAGGCAATGAGGATGCCATTGTCACAGGTCATAGAAATGTAATATGAGTAAATACAAGCACAGAAGGATATATTTGATATTTGCCTAACAATAGGCATGCAATATTTCTGTTTTAGATTGGAAAAGAAATCATTAACTAGCCGCCTTCCCCTTCATTTTTCCCTAGCTGCCATTTTCTGGCTTGCCCTTCGCCGGTGGCACCACACGCTCCTCTCCACATGGATCCCTCTTCCCCTCTCCATTTCCCCCCGCCTGGCACCTCCACCTCTATACCTCTTGCTGCACCTCTCATCCTGGACCGACTCTGGTCAAACATTATTTCTACTCCATAAATGTCTAAGCCCTCTATCCCGATTTCTCTCATTGAAACTCCGAAAGAAATTGTTCCTTTTAACAAGGATTTCACAGATTCAGCAGTCGCGGAATGGAACCTTTCTCTGGTTGGATACTCTGTCGATAAACGTCCCTGCTACGAATCTCTTTTTACTACTTCTTCAAAGGTACATTTTCAGCTTATTGCACTTAACAATGGGTTCTTTCTTTTCAAATTCTCTAATTGAGTAGATTATGATGTGGTATGGTCCAAATGTGTCTGGTTTTTCCATGGAAAACCCGTCATCTTCCAAAAAATGGACCATAAATTTTCATCCAACCAGAGAAAACTTCACATCTGTTCCTATATGGGTTAGAATACACGACTTACCCTTGGTATGTTAGAATTTTGAAGGAATTTCCAAAATAGCCTCTAAAATAGGAATACCCATTGCTATTGATGCGTTAATTGCTACTAAAACTAGGCTTACATATGCTAGAATTTGTATCCAAGTCTCCACAACTTCTTCATTTTCAGAAACTATTGCATTGAAGACATAATTTTTAAGCTTAAGGTTCACTATAAATGGGAATCTTCTCCATGGTCATTCTGAAATTCTCTAGCTCATCCTTCGACACACTGCCCCTTAAATCCTCAAACTTAACAGATCTTCAACCAACTCACAGAGGCCGCAACACCTCTTGGCAACCCTGCAGAAAGCATACCTTTCGTCTACCTATTTCCCAGGAAAAATCCTCCACTGTTGTGTCAACCTTTCATCAGCCTGTGCAAGCACTTTCTACCTTACCCTCCATTACCAAGAGCCCTGCCAGTTCCTCTCTGGTATTTGTACCCCCCCCCCCCCCCCCCCCCCCCCCAAGTCAATATCCCAAGCAACCTGCCATCTCCCGATAAGAACTTGGCATTTGATGAAACACTTGACAATGGCAATACCAACTCCATAAGCTGCATTAATTCTAAACACATTCCGACAGTTATTTTGTCTCAAACCTCCTTAAGCATTACTACACCTAATCTCAACTCACCCACAGATGTCAGCTCTAGAAATATGGAAACATAACCGATCATTATAGGGAAATCTTTTAATGTCTTGTTAAAAAACTAATTTTCTACTCTTCAAAATAGTGAAGAGCATCCCCACATTTAATCGGACCCAACTAATAATCCCCACATTGAACCCCCTCAAAATTCTAATATCAAAAACTCTAATACCACCTTTTCCAAAACCACTAGGGGTTAATGATCCAAAAAGCCTCCCATACCCACTTCCAAATCTAAATGATTAATCCCTCTATAGCAGCTTGGAATACTAGAGGATTTAGTTCCTCTGATAAAGTGTATTATTGGAAAAGGCTAGTTCAATCTCACCGCTTGGATATGAATTGCATACTAGAAAATAGAATTCAAAATTCTTCTCTTGAACACACCTTTCACAACCAACATAGGGTGTTTGATTTGGAGGAAAGCATTTTGTATGGGACTTCTAAGCCGTTTCTGCTATCTGTCATTTATGCTTCTAATAATGAAGAAGATAACAAAATCCTTTGGGATGATATAAGATCCCTAACACCTTCTAAAAGAATTCCTTGGACCATTATGGGTGACTTTAACTGTTGTTGATACCCTTCTATTAAGTTGGGAGGTAATGCTCTTCATCAAAATCAGCTTAGTGATTTCAATGGTCTCATTTTTTATCCTAACCTCAAAGAGTTGGCATCAGTTGGTCATTCATATACTTGATATAATCAGAGAACTATTAATCCCATTCATATTAAGCTTAATAAAATTTTAGTAAATGATGATTGGATGGAGAATTATCCCAACTCTCACTATGTGGTAAAACCTCCTACGTGCTCAGATCATTGCCCCATTGTCCTTTTTCCTGGGAATAGAGAAGTCACTCATCATAGATTTCTCTTTAGAAATTTCTGGTCTAATTCAAAAGAGTTCTGGTACTTATTACTCTCTATTTTCACTGGGAAAGTTAGTGGACAGCCTTTTGTAGCTCTTTGCTCCATGCTTAAACAGCTCAATTTTGCCATTAAAGGAAAAGAGTGGGCTAACTCAAATTTGATGGCTGAACAACTTAACTCTCTGTATGAAAACAAGATACATGTATCAATCAATTGAGCTTGGATTGCAACATTGAAGAAGTCTCTTTGACTCTTAAAAACATTAATCTCCAAGTGGTAGTTGTCTCTTCTCATTGGCTCTCATGGATTTCTTAGAGAGCTAAAATCAAATGGATTTCAAATGGAGAAGATGATATCAAACTTTTATATTCTAAGATTAATATCGGAAGGAATTATAGGAGTAATGCTATCTCACTTTCTATGTCCAATACCTCCATCTCCTATACTGAAGTGGTTAATATGCTATATCTCATTTTCATGATCTCTTCAATCCTTCTAATCGGCAATCATTTGACATCAACCATTTTATGGTGGGTAATACTACTCCTCATGAATATCATTTTTCTCTAACCATTCCTTTTACAGAGGCGGAAATTAAAAAAATTGTTTTCTCTGGAGCTTCTTACTCCACTCCAGATCCTAATGGTTTCGACTTTGAGTTCTTCAAAACTACTTGGTTAGTGACGGGTCCTATGGTATGCAAAGCAGTAAAGTCTTTTTATCAAAATGCATGCATACTTCGTGCAGCAAAAGCCATCGCCATTACTCTCATCCCCAAGACTAGTCATGTTATGGCTATCACTGACTTTAGACCCATTGCCCTGTGCAACAATATATACAAAATCATTGACAAAATAATAGCTGCTAGAATGAAACCCATTATTCCTCTTATCATTCAAGGTAATCAGTCTATTTTTTTTTTTACATAAAATGATCTCCACTGATAATGTCATTCTTGCCCAAGAAATCCTCTTTCATTCTAGAAATTCAGCAAAACTTAAACTTATGTGTGCAAAATAGGATATTAAAAAAACAATTGACATTGTATCAATAGAGTTTCTTATAGAAAGATTAGCCAAAAAAGGCTTCCCTAATATGTTCATCAAATGGATTTGTGCTTGCATCAAGGATGTCTGGTTTTCCTTATGCATTAACGGGGCTCTTAATGACTTCTTTCCCTCCAATGCTAGGCTTAGGCAAGGATTCCCTTTAAGTCCCTACCTTTTCTACATAGTCATGGATGCCTTATCTTGCCTTTTAGATAGTCCCATCAATAGTGAATCTTTTGAGGCTCCTCATTTTGCAGGAAAACAGAATTTCCCACCTTATGTTTGTCGATGACCTTCTTCTGTTTGGGAGATGTGATATACACAATTGTGGTATAATTTGTAAGTTGCTTGATAAATTTTTTGCTGCCTCGAACCTTGAGGTCAACTTTGAGAAAAGTTTAATCATTTTATCTACCAACTGTCAGTATGTAGATAATATCATCTATATTCTTAATATCCCTCACACCTCTTGCATTACTTACCTTCGAATTCCCTTATCCCCTTACAATCCAAAAATTTCAGATTTCTTTAAACTCATGGGAACCGTTACTCACAAACTCTTTGGGTGGAAAACTAAGACTTTATCATTTGCCGGTAGATTACAATTTTTGAAGTTCACTATTTTGAATTCTATAGCTTACTGGATCCGTGGCTCCATTCTTCCAAAAACTATTATTAAGAAAATAGAGGAACTTTCTGCTAAATTTTTTTACTTTGGGGATACTGCGGCTCACAAATTACATATAATTTCATGGAAAACACTTATAAGCTGAAATTTTTTGGTGGTCTTGGGATCCCCTCCTTATATTTAGTGCAATTTAGTTACACTTGTGCTCTTATTGGGAAATTATATGATGGGAGCAGCCCATTATCTTCTTGGCTTTTACAACACTATGTGTCCCCTTGGAAGCCTTCTGTCACTAAGGCTTCTTCTTTTTGGATTTTTTTTGTAAAATTGCTACTATGGCCAAGACAAATTACAGCTTCATGGTATCTTATAAGGCTCCAATTTTTTTTTATTGGGATCATTGGGTAAATGGTATGTTACTTAAAGAGGTCCCTAATATGTAAGCTTTCCTAAACTGCTTTATGGTAAATGCTAGAATTTGTGTTGTCCTTTGTGAGCATGGTTGGGAACTTCCTGCTGATTTACCGGTTGTTCTCTTTAACTTGTTATCCTTTGTTACTATTAATTTTGGCATCAACGATTGCATTATATGGGGAAATGGGGAAGTTAATCACAGCACCTTCATTAATTTACTTTACATAAATGATAGTATGGTTACTTGGCACTAATTTGTATGGCACAGATGCTTCTCCCTCAGATACTCTACTTTTTGTTGGATGGCTCTGTTAAGTGGCCTTAAGACGGTAGATGCATTTAATTTAAGGGGCATTTCAGTGTATCCTTGTTACTTTTTTTGTTATTCTGATAATGAAAGTGTTACACATTTGTTTTTTGAATGTCCCTACTCCTTTTTTGTTCTTTCCCAACTCATTCCTGGGATAAAAAATTAATTATTAAGACCTAATATTCTTCAAGCTTTTGAATGCACTAGTGGGACTAATAAATGGACTATGACCTTTTACCATCTTATTATATGTTGCATGGTATATCACATTTGGAGGGAAAGAAATGATAGGAAGTTTGGAAACTCCTTTGCATCTTCCACTACTATATGCCTCAAAATCAAAAGTGTTGTTTTTGCTAAGATATTGAAATGGAAATGTGGAAGATCTCTTTTGGATATGTTATTTTTTTGGCTGGAGGTTAATTCGGGTGCTATTTTCAGCAGTTGCAATGGTTTCTTGGATATGGATGAGTTTGTTTATGTGAGCAAGGATGATAGAATTGCCTTTTTTCTCCCTTTTGATGGCAAAACTGGGGGCTACTGCAACCAAGTTGTTAGAGCACCAGCAATTCTTGAGCTCGTGATGGGGGAAGTATCTATCTGAATGTATTTCTAGTTTTTTGTGGTTGTTTTTCTGAGGTTATTTTTTGTGGTGGTATAATTTTGTTGGAGTTATAGCTATTTTTTCCTTAACTCCTTGTAGGCTTTTGTAGCCTTTTTTGCCTGATGCTTTTGCACCTTTTTTGGTTCTTTTTATAGGCTACACATGTAATTTATTTCATTTTAATGAAAATGGGGTAAGCCCTCAATTCTTCCAAAAAAAAAGAGGAAAAGACAAAATCCACGTGAAGCATAGGGATGGCGTGGTTTTTTGAGGCGTTGCTTGGAGTTGTTTGAGAGAAATCCAGAAAAGGTGGAGGGTTCCACATGAAATATGAAGTGAATTTGCAGGCTTAGCGACGTGATTTACCTATGGAGGGGAGATTGATTTTGTGGCTGGAGGTAGGCTCGTGTTTGCTGGGGCGAAGAGGAGAGGCGTTAGACATGGAGGCTGGTTCGCATGAGATACTGAGAGACAGGGAAGAAGAAGTTCGAATGCCTTCCCCAACTGCTCCTACCTGTTGTTTTAAAGAAATGAGGGTAATTATCTTGATTTAAATGAAGAGTTGCTCCATTTGGAAGCAAATCGGTTGGGGTGGGACCCTGTAAAGGCTGTTTCTCCCAGGATCGTTCGGGATGATCAGGGACGTCGTCCAGGACGATCTGTACAGAATTGTGAAGGAATCTGCCTATTCGTCTGTACAAACCTGGAAGAGTCGGGACGAATAGTCGGGACGAACCAAACCCGAGGGTTTGTCCCGGGACGACGAAATTGGCATTTAATTTTGTCTAGACGATCTGTGTATATGGGAGATTGTCCCGAGACGAATAGGACATCGTCTGGGACGATCCTGTGTATTAAATATCTGAATAGTGTCGTTTTGAAGAGAGAGAAAGTCCAGGAGAGAGAAAAACTGAAGGAAAAGAGGAAAAAGTGGATTTTTGAGCGACTCTGGTCCGTTTTCGTCCGTCATCGTAGTTGAAGAAGTTGACCGGCACGAGGTAAGACACATTCCGCCTTTCTCAATTTTCAGAAACAAGATTTTTGACGCATTTTTTATTCTGAATTTTGTTTCCGTTAGCGAATTTCGTGTGTTATTTTCTACTGCTTCAGGTTTTACCGCGTAACTTTTGGTATGTTTCTGAGATGATAATTATACACGTTTTGGATATTTTCTGGAAGATTTTTGTCGGATATTTTGGATTTTGCGGTGTTTTAATTGAACTGTAAATTATCAGGATGTTGAAAAATATTATGTTAGTACAATGAAAGTCTTATAATGTTGTTGTGGATGTTCTGTGGTAATTTGATAAATTTTTGAATCTGTGAATTTTGTGTAAATTCTGTATACTGCCGTTATGCCGCTGATTTTTCGTACGAATTCTACTTTTTTCCTGAATTGTACATTGAATGAATTGATTAATTGTATGCTATCAGAAAAGAGTTATAAGGGGACGGAATCCTAAGTGATTCCGTTGTCTGGGTCCGGGAAGGGAGACATAAGGGGAAGTTCTGAAATCTGAAATTTTGTATATCTGTTCTGTTCTGGTGCTATAAGCACAAAAGGGAGATATAAGGGGAAGTTCTGGTGCTATAAGCACAAAAGGGAGCCATAAGGGGAAGAGCAGAAGTTCTGAAATTATCTGTTCTGTAAAGCTGTAATGTGATTATTTCTTCTATGACTTCTGTACGTTGTTGGTTATTCTGTACGATCCTAACTGATCTGTGATTTGAAGCTTTATGATCTCTGATTTGAACTTAGATTTAGATATGACTTCAATTTTCCGTATCCGATATTTGATTTCTGATTGAGCTTTTATCTGTTCTATCTGTTATATGATTTCTGTACGATTGTTCGAATTCTGTACGGAGAATTTTCTGATATGTTTTCTGATGTGAGTTTCTGATTATTTTGAATGGTGAGTGATGTCTTGCTGAGCTGTTAGCTCATCCTTGTTTTCTACGTGGTTTTCAGATTCTGGGAAAGGGAAGGAAGTCTTGGACTAGAAGTTCTGTGTCTGATCTGAGATTATGTATTTTGTACTTTTGATTTTTGTACAGTCATGGCTTTTCTGTTATGTTCTGTTCTTTATGTCCGTAAGCCATGTAGTGTATTTGTATATGATTGTTTTGAGGAAAGAAAAGATAGATAAATCATTCTGCATTTGGATGTTTATAGTAGCTCTGTGTTTTTCTGTCTGTTTAATACTTGGAAAAAAGTCTGAAGCAAATTTCAAAACTAGATCCTGGATTTTCGAAAGTTCCATCGCGACCCGATGCGAGTGGGATCCATCCCAGTCGGGTTGGGTCGTGACAGACCCGCTCAAAAGAAGGTATTTTGCTTCAGAATTTCTTTGTAATGTGCTTTTTTAGTCAACAAATTCATGTTTTTGACTTAGAACATTAAATCATTCTATGCAAATGAAGATTGTCCGAACAAGCTCTTTATTTGTTCAACTAGTACAATAGGGATCATACAATATAAAATTACTCTGATTTAGGTCGTAAAATATGTAAAAAGCATATTTAAATTTTGTATTGTACGAACAAGTTCATATAATATGATTAGATCAAATTTTGAATTTTATGTGAATCATCGATAACTATTTTTTTCACTCCTATGATCATTAGAATTTTTATTATTTGGGCCTTATCCAGCCTTTTAATTTATTATTATCATAATTATAAGACAAGAAATTTATTTATGGGCAACAAAATTTTCACATAACAAAATCAAAATTATAATCCATATAAAAGTCTAGTTAAAGGGAATAATAATATAATTTGTTTGAGGCAACATAGCCCTGAAGCATAGAATTATAACTAGTGTTGAACCAACAAGAGGTTGGCATGGGGCAAATCAGACTTAAAATTAAGCTACAAATAGAGAATAAATTAAACCTGAGTATTCAATAATAGTTGGGAAGCCCATAATTACTAGATAAAGGAGCTGCAACAACTAAGAAATCCAAGGCAACAAAAGAAATAAAAGCCATTGATAGTTAAAATCATAATTTTTTTTCTTTTAGAAAGATACAATAGCAATAACATTAAAATAAAACCTATTGCAAACTAACAATACAATCACATTCCTCCTTTAACATATGAAGAAAAAAGAGGAATACTGTACATTCTAATATCATCCCAAACAAAGTTACAAGTAAGAGCAACATTAGCATTTAAATCTGCTAACTAATTACAATCTCAATAAACAAAACTAAAAATAACATTATGAAAATCTTTAAGGAAAACAAGCTCTTCCATACAAAGACTAGTCTTCAAACCATTCATATTCTTCATATTACCTAGAAAGAATTTGATGACATTAATATTATCCCCTTCAATTATAATTCTTTTGTATTGCAACATCCACTCTTGCTTGATCGAACTCAAGGAATGAATAGCTAACATCTCCAACCTTGATACATCCCAATATACACCACTAAAGCCAAACTCCAATAAAAACCTTCCTTTATAATCCTGGAAAACTCCCCTAACACCAGTCAAATAAGATGGTAGTAAAGAAGCATCAACATTTAATTTTATCCAATCAGGAAGAGAGTGCCAACAATTCTTGAACAGTCGATCAAACTGATTAACACGCCTAAATTAACCATAGCACAACCAGCTGAAGCCGAGAGAGAGAGATGAAAAATTAACAGAATACACAACAATAACCAAGCTACTATCAACATTACCACCATGAATAGCTTTATTCCTATACTTTCAAGATAAATATATAGCAGTACCATAAAGCTTGACCAAAAGCACATTCTTGGAAGAGAACCGCTCCAACCATATGCAACATTCATCAAAAGAAACAAAAACCAGAATATTGAATCCCTATTTATTCAAATTTGGATTACCTAAATGAACTTTAAACAAGTTACCGCCACATGCTCATAATCCTCCATCAGTATACATCCTCTAGGACATAAATTATCTTATGTTAATCTTCTATGAACCAGAAACTAGAATGTAGGAATAGCTTTATGAAACAATTCCAAATTTGGATGCAGATCTCTAGTAATGCCCTAGAGAAAACCAAAAATTATAAATTCTCATATGAAGTATAAGTTAGTGATGATAGAGGATAATTTGATCTTCAATTCCAAGGACAAGAACCTCCTCATGGTTTGAGTTGAGCCTTGGATCGCCTAGGTGAGAAGAAGAGTGATTTGTGGTTGTGGACAAGATAGGCTCAACGATTGATTGATCATGGTAGGGAAAATTGAGGGCTCGTTGAGTTGGTGTTTTCTTGTTACTGTTTAGAGAAGATGGTCACTTTGGGAGAGCGAGTGTCTAAGGTCTCCTAGAGGAGGAGCAAGTAATTGAAGCAATTGTCCAAGTATGTGGAAAGTTGTTAGCCTAATGAGGACTATTCACCCAATGGAGGGCGAGCTCCTTAGTAGGTCTAATAGAGCCTAGTGATTACTTCTAGGCAATTCGTCCCTTGTAGTTCCCAATTGAGTAGCACATCTTGTAATGTGCATTGCATATGTGGGCTCCTTTAATGTAAAATTTCTCTCCATAATTTTCCAGCTACCTATTAAATACTTAAAAAAATCATGTGAGTATAACTATCATATCTGATTTCCCAAAAATCAATTTTTAAAACATTCAATGAAACAATTCATAATCATTATATTAGGGTTTGTTTGGGATGACTGTTGACCTCTATATTTGTTTGAGTGCCCTTGAGGGCCTTTGATTGATTTAATCAAGCACCGTTAAATCCAATTTGAGCTCGAATCAGCTCAAATTGAGTCGAATTGGGCTCGATCAGGTTTGATTAAGCCCGATTAGTCCGCCTTAGTCGCATCGAGTTTGTTATGATTCGACTCGTCATTTTATTTAAATTTAATTTGGTTAATTTGAGAAAATCAAATTAAATTCCAAATTGACCTGAATCGAATCTAATTCTGAGCTTGATTTTAATTTAATATGCTTAATTTATTTTTTATGAGCTTAAATTTATTCCTAAATAAAGCAAACAAATTTGAGGCTAAATCACCTCAATTCCCTGCTAATTATCATTAGGATGAATCCTAGCCGTAAATCTAAGGCCTTAATTATTTAAATACTCTTTTAGGGCTTCATGAAAGGGGCTTGCTTTGATTCTCTCCCTAGCTGCTCTCAACCCTAACTTCCTGGTGTGAGTGCTCTTCCAACTTCTCCCCACCTTCTTCCACTCAAATCCACCGGTCAAACTCCACCAGCAGCGATCCTCCGGCGAGATCAAGGCTAGATCGTCCAAGGCCTTGATTTGGTTGATTTAGAGTTCGTTTGTTCGTGGTTTCAACTAGAGAAACATACAAGGACAATCTACAAGCTCAACAGTTTGAAGACCTCAAAGATCTAACAGTAAGAATTTCTTAAAAAACTTTAGATCTAGGTCACAACACATAGATCTAAATTATTTTTCATATACCTCATTTTAGAATACGAAATCGCTCCCCCACAAATGCTCTTCATTCATTTTATTTGTGTTTAAATTTCATCATGTTTGGTTGTCTCGATCAAGAGAATGAATCTTCTTCTTTTGTTTTTTTATTATTTTTTAAGGATTAAAAATAAAAATAAAATTATTTTCAAATCTATAAAAAAATACATATAATATATTATTTTCTTCATGATTTTATCCTCTTTTTTTAAAAAATTAAAATCATTCTTAAATATCATATACATTTTAAATTATTTAATTAAACATAGTTTAAGTATTTAATTAATATTTAAATTAATATTATATTAAATATTTTTATAAAAATAAAATATTTTTCATTAAGATGTTTTAAATAATTATTTGAAAATATATATTTAAAATTATATTAAATTTATATTATTTATCCTTTAAATATTCATTTGATATTAATATTTATTAATTAATTTTAAAATAATAATAATAAATATTTATTTATTTCAAGTTGTTTTTAAAATCATAAAATCTTTTTAGTATTATTGTTATCATTATTTATTTAAAAAAATATTAATTATGTTTAATATTATTACTATTTTTATCTAATTCTTAATTAGGTAAGCAATTAAATATTTAAATAATTAATTAATAAATAATTTAAATAACTTCTAAAATTTTAAAACATTATTTTCATTAATTATTTTAAAATATCAGAGAAATTATGTTAGTTATCTAAACTTAAATTAATAATCACTTTTCGTTTTTAAATTATTCCAATTTTATTAATTACCTAAATTACTTAAATAATAATTAATTAATTTAAAATTTAAATACTTTCTAAATTTATTAAAAACTATTTTCTTATTAAATCATTTTGAAATATGAAAATTATTATTATTTAATTCGAATTAATATGAATTAATAATTATTTTTTTATTATTTTAATTAATTAAGTAGTTAAATTGCCTAATGAATAATTAATTAATTTAAAAACTATTTTTTTTAAATTTGTAAAAAAAAATAATTATTTTTTTAATTATGTTAAGATATCAGAGATTTATTATTATTATCTAATTTTAAATTAATAACTATTTCTTATTTCAAATACTTTACTTAATTATTAATTACTTAATTAATAATTAATTAATTTAAAATTTATTTACTTTACAAAATGATGAAATTTAATTTTTTATTAAATTAATTTAAATTCCAGAAGCTTTAATATTTAATTTAATTATTATTTTTAAATATTATTTATTTTTTTAATTATTTAAGAAATCCCTTTTTAAGTACTTTAAACTTTAAAAATTCTTAACTATTTCATTTTAAATCAAATTTTGACGTATAATACCTCGTATTTTTCAAAAAAATATGTATTTTTATTTAAAAATATTTTTATAAATAAAAAATTATTTTTATGTCATATTTCTACATTATTTAATTAGATGGCTATTTAAATAATACTTAAAAATTAATATTTTGATTATTTTGAATTTACAAAATTATTTTTAAAGCCCTTTTTAACCTCTTTAAGTGACCAGTAGATTTCTCTTATATTTATATATGTATTTAAATTGAAATATTTTGAATTATGTTATTTTTTAAAATTTATATATTTAATATATGTGTTTTTTAACCTATTTTAAAATTACATATATTATTAAATTTTTAATTTAGAGAGATCTACTTATGAAATTTTAAATATAGATCATTTATGTGAATAACATTCATGGGGGAATGGATTAGGAATGATTTAGTTCTAATCATTCACTAATCACATCATTCAGCATGCTTACTTTTCTTTTATCATACCTTGCATGTATATGATGCACGAGCATTTAATTTAGGCTCTCCTAATTCTAAGGACATGGTGTGTTTACTGATTTTATATATCCCATGCATTGTTACCTTGAGGTTTAGCATAAAACTTCATTTTAAATCCCTACAACGTAGTGACACTCTAAGGACAATAATTAAGGACCCGTCTAATAAACTTAGAAAAATTTTAGGAGCTAGGATAGATCCCTGATTGACATGAAAACTTTAAAATTTAAACTTAGTGACTTCATAAATATCTCAAAATTTTCTAGGAATTTTAAGACCCCTTAATTAACTAACCATAATTTACCAGATAAATAGAGCCCGATAATTTCTAAAAATTACAATAAATCCATTTTTAACTCAAAAATTACCCATAATAGCTTGAATTGTTTAAAATTTAGTACTTAACCTGATATAAATAGGGCTCCTTAGTTTTACCTTAGTTTGACCCTTAATTTCAACTTTAACCAAAATAACCTTTTTGCCCCTAATAAATTAATAAAAATTATTAAAAAATATTAAAAATTCCAAATTTTTTCCAAACACTTGGAAACACCTCCTTAAGTTATTTCTAAATTTTGGGGGTGATTCCAATCAGTTTGGAGCTGATTTGGATCAAAACCATAAAATCAATCCTTTAATTAGATAATTTAGATAATTCCATAAAGAGCCAAACTTTAGAAATTCACAACTAATTGTAAAAAATTCCAAATTAGGAAAACTCACTTGCATTCAACTCAAATTAGGGTCTAGTATTTATAAAAAATATTATGATTCTAGAAACTAACATAAATCTAAAAGTCAATTTTCTGGTCAACCTCAGCCTATAGTCTAAGGCCCGAAACTTAGAAAATTCATCACTTTGCCTAGGAAACTCCAACTCCAGCAAACTACATGTCTAAATACTCATCCTAAGTCCTAGTATTTATCTAAAATGTTGGGAATCTCAAACCTAGCCTATTTCCTATAGTGACCTTTTGGACCCCCTTATCTTAGTACATAGGAGGACACAGAACTTTCCAAAATTGGCTAATAAAATTTAAACTTTGAATATCACTACCCTAAGCATTAAGAGGTGATCAAAAAACTAAATTAACTAAAATAGACCCTAATATATTAATATTTAAACTTTAAATAAAATTTTCTTTTCTGGCTTTCAATAAACCTAAACTTTAGGTAATTTTAACTAACTTCCTAGATTAGTACATATTCAAGCCACCCAAGCCTTATACACACATAGAATTATTTGCTAGGGCACCACTTCTAAACCTAGGCTAAGCTAGTGTTTACTTTTTCTACTACGTGTTGGAGCTTTCCGATGATTTCACTGCATGCTGTGATGAATTATTGGCGTATTTGCTTACTTTTCTTGTACTTTGTGGATGGATGTGATGAGCGATAGATTTATCCTTAGGTTAGGAATGACATATATATGTATTTTTCTTCTTGTAGGTGGCCATGCTCATGCAACGCTAAAGTGGGGGGGGGGGGGGGGGAATGTCATGATTTCTCATTATGTTTTGTGCAGGTGCTTGCTCAGTCCCCCCTAAATAAAATGAGGGCTAAAATCATTAATAATAATCACTACAGGTGTTACAGGTGGACTGCTTAGTCCTCAATAATTAAGAGCATGGCCAAGCATGGCTGTGATGTGCATTTTATTTTCTATATAACTGCTTGAGATATTATAACTGCCTGGGATTTTTATTAGGATAATTTTGCACGCGATCTTAGATTTATTACTTTCTATTTAATGTAATATATTTGTAATATTTTATAAAGAGTTATGAAGATGAATTTTGAGTGGGATATTCTTATCTAACTCGAATTCCAAAAGAAGAAGACATCCTCAAAGGAGAGAGTCTTCTTCAATTTGGAAGATCAAGTTTGGATGGCTTTAGATATCAAAAGAGAAAAGGCAATACCCCTTTTCAAGGGAGATTGTCTCTTCGTTTGGATATTCAAGTCACGACGGATCCAAGGAGTCTAAGGAGGAGAGTTCCAAGAAGTCTAAGGAGGAGAGATCCAAGGAGTCCAAGGAGGAGAGATCCAAGGAGTCTAAGGAGAAGACATCAAAAAAAGTTGAAGAATTGAAGACCCAATATCCCACTCAAAGTCATTTTTGTCAGTCATAGGCTTAGAAATTCGAGTTGTTGGTAGTGGTGCTCGGCCACTTTACTTTTCTGCAGACCTTAGTTTATAATTAAAGGGCAGTTGGCCTATGGACATTTATTAATTAGTTTATTTATATTGATTTGTTTTACTTGTGCTGTGTGCCCCTAGGGTTACTTGCTTTTCTTAGTTTATTATCGATCTGCATGCCATATTTTGTTTTAGCCTGGATATCGTTAAGCTCTCTAAGGACTAAAATTTTTCTTTTACTCATAACACAAATTTAATATTTAAATTTTAAATAACATAGAAATCTAACAAATCTAGGGAACTGCCGGAATCGTCTAAGGTCGCATGCATATTATTGCATTTCTTCTTTCTCCTTATTTGAGACACTTCCCCACTTGCGGGTAGAGTCTGGATAATCTGGCCTATGAGGATGAAGTGCCAGACCTGGGGAAGTCTAGTCTCATTCTAAAAATTATTTTCTAATAAGTTTGTTTTTAAAATCTAAAGCATTCATGATTTGACTTTTCAACTAGCATTCATTGCATTAGAAATCAATTAAAATAAAATTTTAATTGAATTAGTTAAGAGCATCTACCAATATAAGTCCAGGACAAATTAGGAAACTCTCTAGATGTCGGTCCTATTTTCAAGAAACTTACCACCCACCCATCTTTCATAAATGTAAGATTACATGATTTTAAAGCGATTAGGTGGTTAGCTAGCTCCCTAATCCAGGCCGGGGTATGTCCAGGTTTTGCACTATATTAGTTAGGACACGGGTCTTAGTGTGAGTAGAACCACTAAACCCAACTTAGATTTAGGATTCGAGGCCACTACACTCGGTCTCATAGTATGCCTAAATAATGGGTAGGTCTTTTCCTTTCAGGGATTATAAATCCTACTTATCTGTGTCACCTGGATGACGCCACCTCCATCCTTCTCTCATGTATGTGATTGGATGCTTGACTTCATTTTATCCAGTTTCTCCTTAGTACTGTTGACCTCATTATTCAAGGTCAATTTCCCAGAATTCATCTCTAGCACCTAGGTCTTCCTAGCCTAGTATAGATGTCAGCCCCCAATTCATTAAAACTTAAACAACGTTCCTACCCATCTTTCATAAGAGACTAGACACATGGTTTTAAAGCGCCTAGGTGGTTAGCTGGCTCCCCAATCCAGGCCGGGATAAGTCTAGAATTGCACTTCATTAGTTAGGTTCGGGTCACTATTTTATAGTACCCAAATTAGATTTAGGTTCTGAGGCAGATTCTTTTTAGATCTTAAGTCCTCGCCCTCCTGGAATATAATCTCAAATTTCTAATAAAATGTCAACTAAAATATAAAATTTTCTCTTAAAATGTAAAGCCCAACATAGGGTAGACTGAGGTTGCCTCTGAGCTTCTCAGAATCCGGCACCTCCTACTTTTCTTCCTTTGACTCGCTAATAAATGTTCAACATTGAGCTTTCTCCTTGAAAATTTCTACATCTGTTCCTTGTCTTCTACTTTGTAGTCAAAAGGGTATGAAATTACTACTTTAATCGAGAGTTTTCTTAGGAATATTCCTCCTAGGATGTAATTAACTATAGGAGCTTGCTCCTATAAGGATTTGAGAACCCCAGACTAAAATAAACCTTGTTTTATTCGTATAAAATAAGGGAAGAATCTTTGGGAATGTAGATATTTTTTTAAAACCTTATTTTTAATTTTGAATAGACTTGTAGAATGTTATTATTATCTTTTCAAATAATATAATATTATACTTATTATATTCAACTTTAGAAATAATGAATTTTATAAAACTCATTCTTGCTTTTGGATATCTTGAAGAATATTATGTTCATCTTTTAAGATGATATAATATTCTTCTCGCCATATCTAAATAAAAGAATGAATAAACTTTTTTTTAAAAATCGTATTTCTATCTTTAAACATATTCTATAGAATTTCATGTTCATCTTTTGAGATGATATGTTATTCTTTGAACTATGTTTGATTATAGAAATATCAATTTTCAAAATCCTATTCTGATATTGAATCCATTGTAGAATATTGTGTCGGCCTCTCGAGACTGTACTTTATTCTCAATGTATTATTCGATTACAAAATAGGAGAAAATCAAAATCTACGTGGTGTGACACAATTTTTTCCACCAAGGTTTTTCTGGCGACTCTGCTGGGGATCAATCCTCTCTCCATCTTTAGCAGTTTTTTATACCCTTTAATCGGTAGTATACTTGTGCTTAGCATAGGTTGTAACTACCTTTTATTCCGCCGGTTATTTTATTCATTTCATTCTTGAATAGTTTGGCCGGTATCTAAAAAAAAAAAAATTAGAGGTCTTATTTTGGACCTCGTTAGAAAATTAACGGGAGCTCCTTTGTAATGGTCTTTTTGTAAAGTAAATCTCTATGTTAATTCGAATGTTGTAGTTACATATTTTTGTAGCTTAATATTTGACTTAACACTGGGTCCAAAATCTCTTTGCCCAATCTTTAGTAATATATATAGTTACTTTTTTTAGTAACTTAATGTATTATTTGGATTGGGTTTGAAAAAATTTTAAATCTTCAAAATTTTAAACTTCTATGTCCTAGCTAATATGTTGCACTTATATATTTTTATAACTCGATATGTGGCTAGACAAATCTCAAGAAAATTTGAGCTTTTAAATCAAAGTTTTCTCCTTATTTAAACCAACATATTATAATTATATATTTTTATAGCTTAATATGTGTGGTATGAGAGGGTCCAAAAGCTCAAACCTTCAAATCAAAACTTTTTGCTTGTCTTAATAACATATTGTAGTTACATGTCATTTGTAGCTTGATATGTTTGTTATGACAGGGTCCATAATCTCATATATGCAAGATTTTTAAGATTAAATTCAATTTGATTTGAGAAAAATTTGAAGGTTCAAATACAAGTCAAGCTTATAAAAAATAATTTTTGCTAGAGAAAATAGCAGGTTGATTTCTTTTAAAAAGAAATTTACCTCTATCTTTCTTAAATTGTAATTAAAACTTCATTGGGTTGACTCCTCTAAACACTTAAAGAATAAGACCTATAATTTTCAATGCTAAAATAAAAATGTGTTCCCTCCCTCCCTCCACTTGGGTGGATTAACGCTTTAGATGAAGATATATCTAATCTCATTTCCTTTTGGAACGTTAAAGCACAAAAGTTCAGCTAATTTAATTAGATTCCTTGCAATCGTTGAATTAAATTTAATTATTTTTTCAAATTTTCTATTCAACCATATTATAACTTTTCTAAATTTAGAAATATATAATTATCGGTTGATGTGTTAAAATTTAAAAATTATTCTAAATTCCCTCACCTTTAAACCTTCTTGTAGGTTAAAGTTTAATATGCCTATAAATCCTATTTTCTAAGAGTATTACATGGATACGACGATTTGTCCTCTACTATGTGGTTTAACTCTGATAGATTAGAGATTTTATGGCATGTGATGAAAATAAATGCCTAATCAATTACATAAAAGCTTTTATTCATCATCTGAAGTTTTCTCTTATGATAATATTTTTAAATCAAATATTAGCTATGTTTACTCTTGGCTTTATTACTCCATTTGAGAAAACTCATGAGCAATTCTTGTTAAGATTGATCATCTTAAATTGCTCTTTCAGTCAAAGACTTGGGATAATTCAAGGTTCCTTATTAAGGCTAACCCATGATATAATAAACATTTCTTTGTCATCTGGCTTTTTCTTAAAATTAATTGACACACCTTGAATTGATACCGAGTCAGGTGATTTTATAACATCTTTAATAGTTTTTCCTATTCAATAGTGATAAAAAAAATATCATATTTGGGTTCACCCATTATGATATCAATATGTATCTTCTTTTGAATTAAGATTTATGTCAAATTAAAATTAGAGGAAAGGAAAGTTTTGTTCACCTCGTTGTTATACATTTCATAGGCATCTTGCAAATTGATGAACTTATTTCATAATTATCCCATTCAAGTTATTTATTCATACTACAGGATTGGGTCCGATTTGTAGATCCATATTCCTTATATAAGAGGGTTAATTTTCTACTCTTATACTTGGAAGATGATTTTACAACTAAAATAATCAATTCAAGATTTAAATAAATGAAGCCTTCTAAAAAAAAAAGGTGAAGAAGGTAAATAAAAGAAAAGAAAAAAGAGACACATTCATTAAATGTGTAGCAAAAAAAAAAAAAAAAGGCTTCCCTTTCTAAATCTTGAATATCATAGGACCTATTCATCCTTTACTATTTTTATCACTTGACTTTGAGAATTGAAAATTTTGGTTCATCATCAAACATTGATATTCTATTAGATGTAAATTATAAATATCATCTACAAGATTTGGAAATATTAAATTTCTATCTCCAATTTGATTCTCTTTTGATATAATTCTTAATTTAATGAAAACATAAAGAAGGAAACCCCAGTTTTGCTTGTAAGGAGCTTTGATCTGGGTTAACAAAATCTAAATCTCGAGACCTCTCTAGTTAGCAAAATTGAGTAGGTCAGTTCAGATTTTCAAATCATTATCAAGAAAAATCATATAGATGATCAATCTAAATGAAATTATAATAGTGCTGGTTATGCATTGTTGGGTTTCACATATCTAACCTAATTAAGATGCATAAACAAACTATTATCCAAATATCTTCAACTCTCTTTTGAACATCTTCCAATTTGAATGAGATTCTAGATAAAGTCCTGATGCTAGATGATCTACAGTGATATTTATAGATATAAAAATCACTTTCTTTGGATTCAAAATTTTGAAACTGAACTAAAGGACATCCTTTAGTTAGTTTTGAGATGATTGTCTAATGTTCTCATTCACTATGAGTAGATGTCATGTCTGAATTATAAATATATCATTGACTAAACTAGGATGTTAGAACATGAGGGGTTCTATCCTTAGTGATGTCAATGATATCTTTATTTGAATCTTTGCTAAATGCCAAATCAAAATCAAACTACAGTTTGACCTAGTCCATTATTGACTAATCTTGAATGTTAGAATTGGAGGGATTCTATTCCCGATAAAGTCTATGATGGCTTCGTCAAATAGATATAAAATTCAATTCAAGATATATCTCCACTTTAACATAAACTAGAATCGGATGTTAGAGTCTAAACAACTCTATCCCTATTAAAGGATCTTTCTATAGCATTGAAATTCAAAATCTTTGAAACTATATTTTTCTTTAAAGAAAATTGTTAAGTTTTGGATATTTTGATTAAACTCATTATGGTCATATTCAAACTATTTAATTTAGAGGGAGTCAACCAATCCTTCGTTGAGTTTTTGAATCTTTTCCAAGTCATTTTGATTGGGTGAAGATGATTAAAACTTAAACGATCACAGTCAAATATCATAAGAAAATTATCAAATAAAAAATAAAGCTTTCACTTTTTGATGAAAATCAAACTTTTCTCAATCATTGTGAGTATTTGATATTCCTTAGTATTTTCACTATAAAGGATGCTCAAATATACTCATTGTTCTATAACAACTCATGCAAAAGTTAAAATTTTCTAAAGGAAATTTTATCATGTTGCATTTAGTTCTCTTAGAACATGTAAACAAAGACTCTAGAAAATTCATATTATTTTCTTCGAGTTAATCAAAACAAATTCAATCATAGAATCAATCTTTAAATAAAATCTTGCATTTCTCCTTTGGTGGTCGAGATGCTTTGTTAAGTCTTTACTTATCAAAGATAATCAAACTACTCCCCTTTTATTTTCCTCACATATGATGATCTGATATAAAAACATATTCCCTAGTGGATTATTTGTAAGTTATAAAGATCATTTATAATGAAGGATAAAACAAAATTTTAATCAAAAGATTTTCAAGTCTATCAATCGTCAGAATGTTTTTTTTTCTTTCCCTTCTAGAAAATGACATCTATAAAAGCTTATGATCTATAGTAGAACATTTGCAAGTTGTCAATGCCATTTTGATTGAGGGAAAAGATTCAAAGCTTTAAAGAAATCAACTTTACTTTAAAAATTCACCACCCTAAAATCTGTCATTAGGTCTAAGTCCGCTTTTACGGCATCCTATTGGCATTCCGATGAGAAGTATAAGCATCCCTAGCGGCATCTTCTCTTCATTAAATTTTAAATCTTAAATTTGTCATTAGGTATAAGTCCTCCTACGACATCCTATTGACATCTTTGAAGTTAGGAGTAAGCATCCCCAATGGCATCCTAATCTTCATCCCGAGGAGAAGTACAAGCATCCCTAGCGACATCTTCTCTTCATTAAATCTTAAATCTTAAATCTGTCTTTAGGTATAAGTCCTCCTACGGCATCCTATTGACATCTTTGAAGTTAGGAGTAAGCATCCCTAGTGGCATCCTAATCTTCGTCCCGAGGAGAAGTATAAGCATCCCTAGCGGCATCTTCTCTTCATTAAATTTTAAATCTTAAATCTGTCTCTAGGTATAAGTCCTCCTACGGCATCCTATTGACATCTTTGAAGTTAGGTATAAGCATCCCTAGTGGCATCCTAATCTTCGTCCCGAGGAGAAGTATAAGCATCCATAGCGGCATCTTCTCTTCATTAAATTTTAAATCTTAAATCCGTCTTTAGGTATAAGTTCTCCTACGGCATCCTATTGACATCTTTGAAGTTAGGTATAAGCATCCCTAGTGGCATCCTAATCTTCATCCAGAAGTTAAGTATAAGCATCCCTAGCGGCATATTTTCTTCATTAAATTGTAAACTTTAAATCGATCCTCTATGATTAGGTGTGAGTCCCCACACTTAGGCTTCCTTTTCATATGATCTTCTGATCCTCTAAGGTTAGGTGTGAGTCCCCACACTTAGGCATCTTTTCCTCACGATCATCCGCTAGAGTTGGAGAACGCCCCTCGTGGCACCATCCTAGTGTAAAACTTAAAATTTTTTAAACCTTCCTAGATTAGATACAATCTTTTCCATAGGTTGCTTTCTTTTCTTAGAAGACGCCCTTTAGTTCGTTGATTTAGGTGTAAGTGCCCACTTAATGGCATTCTTCCTCTTGAACTAGAAAGAAGACTCTAGACTTATCAAAATTATTTTCAAATCAAAATTACATCAACTCTTACATTCCTGTCAAACTACATTAAAAAAAAAAAACACATTTAACTTTTCATATCTTCACTTTACCAAATGATACTAATATCTTTAATTATTATTTGATAAAGCATCAATGCCGACATCAAATTTCAAATCAATTCATCAACTTGAATATATATAAAATTTTCATCCTAATTTTCTATCAAACATCAAAATTCCTTCAATTCGTATACCCTTATCCTCAACTTCAATTTTGGATCTAGTTGATCGTTTCAGTCAACGCCAATACGCACGATAAACTTTGGCAAGTTTATCATGCCTATTGGGGGTCCATTTGTTGACCTCATTATTCGAGGTCAATTTCCCAAAATTCATCTCTAGCACCTAGGTCTTCCTAGCCTAGTATAGATGTCAGCCCCCAATTCATTAAAACTTAAACAACGTCCCTACCCATCTTTCATAAGAGACTAGACACATGGTTTTAAAGCGCCTAGGTGGTTAGTTGGCTCCCCAATCCAGGCCAGGATAAGTCTAGAATTGCACTTCATTAGTTAGGTTCGGGTCACTATTTTATAGTACCCAAATTAGATTTAGGTTCTGAGGCAGATTCTTTTTAGATCTTAAGTCCTCGCCCTCCTGGAATATAATCTCAAATTTCTAATAAAATGTCAACTAAAATATAAAATTTTCTTTTAAAATGTAAAGCCCAACATAGGGTAGACTGAGGTTGCCTCTGAGCTTCTCAGAATCCGGCACCTCCTACTTTTCTTCCTTTGACTCGCTAATAAATGTTCAACATTGAGCTTTCTCCTTGAAAATTCCTACATCTATTCCTTGTCTTCTACTTTGTAGTCAAAAGGGTATGAAATTACTGCTTTAATCGAGAGTTTTCTTAGGAACATTCCTCCTAGGATGTAATTAACTATAGGAGCTTGCTCCTATAGGGATTTGAGAACCCCATACTAAAATAAACATTGTTTTATTCGTTTAAAATAAGGGAAGAATCTTTGGGAACGTAGATATTTTTTTAAAACCTTATTTTTAATTTTGAATAGACTTGTAGAATGTTATTATTATCTTTTCAAATAATATAATATTATACTTATTATATTCAACTTTAGAAATAATGAATTTTATAAAACTCATTCTCGCTTTTGGATATCTTGAAGAATATTATGTTCGTCTTTTAAGATGATATAATATTCTTCTTGCCATATCTAAATAAAAGAATGAATAAACTTTTTTCAAAAATCGTATTTCTATCTTTAAACATATTCTATAGAATTTCATGTTCATCTTTTGAGATGATATGTTATTCTTTGAACTATGTTTGATTATAGAAATATCAATTTTCAAAATCCTATTCTGATATTGAATCCATTGTAGAATATTGTGTCAGCCTCTCGAGACTGTACTTTATTATCAATGTATTATTCGATTACAAAATAGGAGAAAATCAAAATCTGCGTGGTGTGACACAATTTTTCCACCAAGTACCCTAGACCCTTTGAATGCTGGTGTGAACCTTGCATGTTGACTGAGCTAAATTGAACCTTTATTCCCCTTGAGTTGGACTTCTTAGTCTATACCCTTGTGCCGATCCCAATTTGGGAAGGATAATGTATGATCCTTAATTGAGAGTCTTCTCAGGCTCCGGCCTGGGATATAATTAACCACGGGGGCTTACGCCCGTGGGAAACTTGACCCCACATCTAATAAACCCCGCTCGAGCTGTTGTATCGGGTGGGGGAAACCTGTTTTGATCAGGTCGTGTATATTACTACCCATCGGGGTGCGCTGGTGAGAGCCGCTATCCTGAATGGTTAGTCATATGCATGGTCTAATCTACCCTTCCATTGACCTGTTCGTATCGAGTGTAAAGGCCTACGATCATTTTATCCTACGGGATAGTGCGGCCGTACCCTTTGCTTTTGAACCCAACGAGCAGTGCTTTTTCGGAGGTCCATAATGACTACAGCTGTCAGTAAAATAGGTTGTGAAGCTATTATAGATAAAGTTGTTTTATGAAGTTGTGATACATAAAGCACTTGATTTTGTTTGAAAAATATAATCATCAAACTAATTTGTTATAGTTGTATAAGATCATTTTAAAAGTTTGCCCTCATTATAAATAAATTACTTTCACAAAATTTCTAATAGAACATAGGAAAACGTATAAGAAAAGTTATATTCGACAAATATGTAGCCTCCTGTGTTCATTCATCTCATTTAAATCTCAATTGAGAGTTCCAAATTTAACCTAGTTCTGGAACTAGTTTTGGTAGAGATGATGTCAAAAAAAGAAAGAGTGGCTTCATCAATTAGCTGGGGGATGTAAATAAGCAGAGCTTTGACCTAATTTTCTTTAATATAAACCCGAGAAGAAGACTTTGATATTTTTAATGTCCACTATTTTATTTTTTTACTATTTTTTCAACAAAATTCTTTTTGACCTTCTTCGTGACTTGATAGAATTTCTGAATTTGAAATATTTTAGAGTGATATGAACGATATTAATTCAATATTTTTAAATATAAAATAATAAGCCACCTAAATGATAGATAAAACTTTTAAACCTAACAAATTGCTCTCATGCAAGTAGCTATGCAGTAAAACTTGAAATACTTAAAATATTCTCAGGTTCTTTTTAATGCATGATTTACTAAAATGCCATTCATATCAAATTTTAATAACCAATTTGAATAAGAAAAATTTCCTGCCTAGTTAACAGTTGAACAACGCCTTCAAAGAAATTGGTTTAGAGCTTCTAATTCATCTTATCTAACAATGCAAATGTGATTTGCTCCCATAATAGGATCATCTCCTCAACACCTTCATCATCTATTAACTCATTATTTGTTACGTTTTTATCATTATTTAAAAATGATTGGTCAATTCAGTACTCTTATGCTTTTGGAGGTATATATAATTAATATTTATCACAAATATTAAATTCTAGATCATATCGAGATGGATGAAGACACATGTATAGTTGTTTAATACCATTGAAACCAACACTATTTTCACTTGCTTACTCAACAAATATGTTCACATATCACGCTATATAATTTATTTCTTCTTCCAAACGCCAAATGATATCTCAATGAAACTGCATAATGAAGAATGCCACTTATTAAATATTTCTTGCCTCTCACTTACAAATTGACTTCCACTTTGAAAATTGAGAATATGGTATCGTGTACCTAAACATTGCTTCAAAATCCCACACTACATCAAAAATCTAGCCTCCACATGATAATATTTACCTGTTTGAAGTGTGCATCATTTTCTTAAAGAAACATTCAACATTTTGAAACTTTGCAATATTAACAACTAGCATACAGGTGGCATAGGAAAGTTATGGTCTTGATTATATATAGTGAATTTGATAATGCAGTTGTCATGTGCACTATGCTCTCATCCTACCATTATAAAAGTGAAACACAAATTGAAGTCACTAACTATCATTATATTCTGTGTCAGTGAACCACATCATTTTACATAAACCACCTTTTCAATATTTGGAAAACGTGCATCTATATGTGTTCCATCAATAACACCAATACAAATATAATTGAGAAGTGTTAGTCAAATATTATATAGTTTTATAAGCATTATTCCATATAGTAAGCATACTTACCTTGAAATATGATTTGTTTTGACTTTCATACTATATCTTCCTTGATGTATTTTGAAACCTTAGATCTTTTATATTGTTTATTTTACTTGATAAACTCACTAAAGCCTCTAATCTAATAGAGAAATACCTACTAATTATTTTGATTGAATGTTCAAATCATTCACAGGTCAACCTTATTGATTCGTTATGTGATAATATGTATAATGTGATTGCCAATACTTCTATCATTGTAGTCCTTGATGAACCATGCAAGCCATGAGCAATTTCTAAGTCATACAAGATATCCATAAAAATTTATTGACATATATAAAATCCTTTAGGATGACCAGATAGTTGGTCAGAAATCCATTTATGTCCATTATATGATGAGGTCATGTCTATGATTTAATAAATATATATTTCATAATACTCTTTTATGAGGCATAAAACAGCTAATACAATTTTTTTTGTGATGATCCTTCAGTAGCAAGTTATTTCTATGCACATTATAATCCATACTTGTATAAATACAACAAAGCTAGTAAGTACACGTATCTATTTACTAACTTTCAATTCAAAAAAATGTACCAACAATTTTAGTTAACATTAATTACATAAACATCATTGTAGTTTATGAAATATATGTAAAGTACTCAATGGAGAAGATAACATAAGCATCTTATAGTTTGAATTAATTCTGCTTCTGATCATGTTGGGATTAGAGAAAGATTTTTCCAGTAGGTAAGCTTAATTTTCTTTACAAGATATGAAAAATATTTCATATATAGTATTAGGCATAAACTTTGGATTATCAAATATCATTAAATCAAATGGCCACAACGGCAAAATTAGTCTTTTTTTTAAGGGTGGACAGATAGAATTATAAAATACATCAATTTTCTGTATGAAATTGAAAAAGGATTTTTTTTATTAGAATTTGAGCAACTGTATTTATTGACGGTGGATAAAATAATTAAAATGCTTATTCTTCTAAGAAAAAAAATTTCAGGATGAACAATTGCCCATCATGAACTCTTCCTAATTCCACCCCTACAAAAGGCAAATTATTGGGTCAGGTGACCGAAGCCATCTCTCCGTTCGGTCGTCAATAGAAATGCGCCATCTGTCAGTCGTTTTTTTAATTTAATATTAACGCTTTATGTCTTGTCAGAGTTAGCGACCCGACCCAATAACGCTATTCATTTGAACTTTTAAGCTTTTGCCGCCCTATTTTTTCATTTTGAGACCCGCGAAAGATGCAAATATGTGCTGCCGTAGAAGAAAAAACGAGCCAGAAAATTGCAGAGAAGAAATGTACTGCTCAGTGAAGAGGGAGGTGGAAGAGGGAGTGCATGAATCGGAAAGGATGCATGAATCGGAAGGGCTGGTGCATGAATCGGAATCGGAACATGTGCATGAATCGGAATCGGAACCTAACTTAGCCGGAAATTCCTCTGGTTTCAACATATCGGTAAGTATCTTAGAAAAACGAGTTAGAAAGTTGTTTGTAAGCAGAATAAATTTCTTAAGCAGAAAGTTGACGTAGGTTTCAGCTCATTATTCTTAGGATTTTTGATTTTGCGATTTTTAAGCAGAATAAATTTCTTTTGTCGAAAAAGTAAAAAATAAAAAAATCTAATGTTGTTGTTGCTTAGCATTCATTATTGATTTTTAGGATGAAGATGATAAATAAAAGAATGCGCTATAGTTGCGCTATGGTTGCGCTATGGTTGCGCTATGGTTGCGCTATGGTTGCGCTATGTTTGCCCTAAGGTTGCGCTATGGTTGCGCTATAGTTGCGCTATAGTTGCGCTATAGTTGCGCTATAGTTGCGCTATAGTTGCGCTATACTTGCGCTATACTTGCCCTTTACTTGCGCTATACTTGCCCTTTACTTGCCCTTTACTTGCCCTTTCAGGCTGTATACAAAGATGAGACAGAAGCATATGAATGTTTTTGCACTTATGCTCACGATAATGGCTTTAGTGTCCGAAAGGATCATCACAGTTTTTGGCCAAATTCTAGGAAGATAAAATCGAAGGACTTTGTTTGTTCAAAAGCTGGTTTAAAAAAAAGTGATGATCATAATTCAGGGAAGAGGAAGAGATTCATTAGACCAGTTGTCAGAACTGGTTGTCCAGCCATGGTGAGGTTTGTCACTGATGAAGACGGTTACTGGCATGTCAAAAGATTTATTGAATCCCACAACCATGAATTAGCTAGCCCAGCCGACCGACACCTTTTAAGATCATGTAGGAATGTTATTGAGGAAAAAGCTGCCGTGCTAAAATCGATGACAAATGCAGGGATTAGAATCGTTGATGCATATGCCTACCTTACAGAGGAAGTTGGTGGATGTGAGAATGTCGGATTCTCTAAGAGGGACGCCTACAATTTGATTCAGAAGGAGAAAAGAGCAAGGATTGAAATTGGTGACACTAATTCTTTGATTCAATTATTTAAAGATCGACAAGTTGAGGACCACATGTTTGCATGGGATGTTCAATATGATGATCAGGATAGATTGTTAAATTTTTTCTGAGTTGATGGCAGAAGCAGGATAGATTATGAATGTTTTGGAGATGTGTTGATTTTTGATACTAGTTACAGGCTGAACAAGTATAATTTTGTTTGTGCGCCATTTGTTGGTGTTAACAATCATTGGCAGAATATTTTGTTTGGGGTTGCTTTTTTGTCAGAAGAAACAATTGAAAGTTTTACATGGTTGTTTAAAGTATTTGTACGAATAATGGGTAATAAATATCCAACAACAATATTCACTGATCAGGACCAAGCTATGGCCAGGGCCATAGAAGTTGCATTACCTCACACTCGTCATAGATTATGCCAATGGCACATATTTAAAAAGGTTCCATCAAAAGTTTCCATCTACAATAGCAATAATAAAGTTAGAGGACTCTTCCATAAGTGTATGAGGTGGTGTGATTCTGCGGAAGTGTTTGAGGAAGCGTGGGATGAAATGATCAAGGAAGGGAATCTTCATAACCATGAATGGTTGCAGGATCTTTATAAGATAAGGAGAAAGTGGTCAACTGCTTTCAACAAGGATTCCTTTTGCATGGGCATTTTATCAATGCAGCGTAGTGAGTGTACTAATAATGTGTGTCATGGCATTTCAAAGCCAACAAGTTCATTAACTGATTGTTTTCTTGGCTTGGAAAAGGTACTGATGAATTGGCGGCGAAATGAGCAAGATGAGGATTACAAATGTAGTCAATCTGAAATTGTTTCCGTGATAAAGAATAGCTCAATATTAAAACAAGCTGCTAGATATTACTCAAGAAGAATATATTCAATTTTTGAGGAAGAATTTATAAAGGCTGTGGGAGAAATGAGTATAGATTTTGTCTCGACTGATTCTTCAAAGTATATAGTCAACTACATAGAGAAAAAGAATCAAAACCATCCTTGGGTTGTTCACTTTGATGCAACAGAAGGTAACATTCAATGCAGCTGTAAGAAGTATGAAACCATGGGATTGCTGTGTTCTCATTGTTTGAGGGTTTTTAAACAGTTGGATATGGCTAAATTCCCTGAGAAGTACTTATTACTTCGTTGGTCAGCAAGGGCTCGACAAGTTTTTTATTCAGGTTACTTGCTTAATTCTCAAAGAAGTAATAATTTCCAAAGTGGTAGGGGATTCATATTCAGAAATCAGGTGAGCAGGTTTGCATATCAAATGAGCACGGAAGCTCAAGGGAATGAAGAGGCAGAGGAGTTTATTCTTTCCTCATTGCAAGACATGTATAAAAAATTATACTTAATTCTTGGTGGCAAGAAAAGAAATCAGAAGGATGTTGCTAGTTCCCAAGGTGGAACTGCAAATTTGAAAGATCCTCTAAAGCGTAGACCTAAAGGCATATCAAATGCAAGACTGAAAAGCCATTGGGAGAAGAAGAAACGGCCTAAAAGTAAGTTTTTAATAATTTGTTAATTATTTAATTCCTAATCCTAATACTAAAGCTCTAGTTTCTTACAGATAAGAAACCTTTGGTGGGGGATAATCCATTGGAGGAACCTTCTTCAACACAACCTTCTTCAACACAGATGAACTTTTCAAGCATGCCTGAATGTTTCAGTGAGGAATATATAACCGGCATACCATTATGCCAACCTGGAGCTGAATACACCAAGTTGATGATGGATTTTCTTTCTTCGGAGTTGGAATTTAATGAATTTGCAATGTAATAATATTTATTTGGACTTAATGATTTCATTTATTGGTTGTAATAAAAAATTTTTTATAAATCATGCACTATAGTTGTTTGTTTGATATCTATATGAAGATGATATCAATTATTTATTTGGACTTATGTAATTTGGACTTATGTAATTCATTTATTGATTTCAATTATTGCTTTTTAGGATGAAGATGATAAATAGAAAAACTTAACTTGTTTGATATACTAGCGCTATGGTTGCGCTATAGTTGCGCTACAGTTGCTCTATGGTTGCGCTATGGTTGCGCTATGGTTGCGCAACTATTTGCGCTATACTTGCGCTATACTTGCGCTATGGTTGCGCTATACTTGCGCTATACTTGCGCTATTGTTGCGCTATAGTTGCGCTATACTTGCGCTATAGTTGCGTTATGGTTGCGCTATGTTGCGCTATAGTTGCGCTATAGTTTAGCTATTGTTGCGCTTTACAGAATACACATTTTAAAAGTTACAGATTTTAGAGAATGCTCATTTATAAACAGAATATAACAGAATATGCACATTTTATACAACAATCAAAAACTATATAAAAACATAATAAAATGCACATCAAAAAGTATATAAAAATATAATAAAATGTACATTTATAAATCATGGACAATATTTACAACAAGTTACAGATTGTTTACTTCTTTGTTTGTAGAAAAAGAAAATATGCTAACTCTGCCCTAAATTTAGGCATATGCTTTTGCCAATCTTTAAGAGCATTCCAGTCTGTTTTTTTTCTTTGCACGGCCTTTTCCATATATTTACAAACGAAGATTCTGCAATCGTAGTCGTTTGATTGTGTTGGAATTCCACGAACCGCCTGGACATTCCATTTCGTAATATCATTTACGTATGGTATGATTGGTTTTGATGATCTCTCTTCTTTTTCATCATTTTCTCTTTTTCTCTTTTGAGGTGGAGGTGGAGTTGGAAGTATTGGCTGTTGTGGGGGTATTGGTGATTGTAGAAGAATTTCTTCGGCCAATGGTGGAGGTGGAGGTGGAGGTATTGGTGGTTGTGGAAGAATTTCTTCGGCCAATGGTGGAGGTGGAGGTGGAGGTGTTGGTATTGGTTGTTGTGGAAGTTCTTTGGCCATTGGTGGAGGTGGAGGATGATCTTGTATTGGTGCCTGTCCTGAAGGATACATGTTGTGGAAGTTCACGGATTGGAAGCTGGAGGCAGATGTAGATACATGCGGCTTATCTGGATTGTGATCACACTGCATTTGAAATTCAATGAATTTGTACTTCAGTGAGTCTTGATCAGCCTGCAGTTTCTCCAAAATATCTTCAACTCTATCCAATCTTGCTCCCACATTATCTTGAATTTTATTTAACATCTTCTCAAAAATTTCAAAACATTTATTCTGAACAACCTCTAAATCTGCCCTTCTAATGGGTGGCTGTTCAGCAAAAGGTTGACTTGTGGAAATTTTTTTGGTAGGTGGACGATTAGAAGGCTGAGTTGGCGGCAGTGACTCAGTTTCTGGTGGTTCATTATGAGGAGAATCAGGGGGAGGGAGAGGAGGAGAGGGAGGTGGGGAGGGAGGTGGGGTGGTGTCAATTTTCTTTCTTGCGGAAGCCTTATTTTTCTGTGGTGAATGCAATTTTTGTGGTTCATGACCTGAACGGGTTTCCAAATTTTGTATGGCAGTAATGTCGGCCCCGTATTTTTCGGCCTCCTCATTGGTAACATTGTCAAGACAAATAAAAATCTGCAAAAAACAGAAAAATTTATTAAAAATCATAGCTCAACTTAGCGCAACCATAGCGCAACCATAGCGCAACCATAGCGCAACCATAGCGCAACCATAGCGCAACCTTAGGGCAACCATAGCGCAACCATAGCGTAACCATAGCGCAACCATAGCGCAATCATAAAATAATTTGCATCAATAAAATGAAAAAATTACCTCACTTTTTTTTAAAAATTTAAATAATTTGGCTGCATTTTCTTGAGTAAAGTATAATTCTGTATACCCCTGCCATCTAAGAAAACGTGGTCTTATTTCTGAATCGGTTGGTTTATTCAAAGAAAAATGTTCCAAAAACCAAATCTGTATAATGCCAAAAAAAAAAATTTTAATGTTAACATTTAAAAACATTAAACATTTAGAAAAACCAATAGGAGTGGAAACTTACCAGTAGAAGAGGAAAAAAGCCATTGATGTAACCCAATGGTCTTTGTTGTTGAAACTTCTCAAAAATTGTATTGAACTCCCCAACCATGAAGTTCCTTAAGGAAGAAGCCCAATTAATGGAACTAAACTCACTTAAATTATTTGCAACAGTTGTGAGCCTTCTAGGGGTTTTATGACTATTTAGTGGAAAGAAAAGGTTGGATAACAAAAACATAATAAAGGTCTTTATTTTTGTTGCATTATCAGTTAATCTGTCTAATTTTGACATTTCATTTTTAATTTCAGTTGACAGAGGTCCATTTAGAGGATCAATCCTCCATTTGATATCAATGCCTCTGTTTGGCAAACCTGTCAGAAAATTTCAGCTGTTAAAGTTCAAAAAACATATAGCTATAAAAAATTCCAAATTCAAAATATTACCTGTCAACAAAGAAACCTCGTCAGTAGTGAATTTCAGAACATGACCGAGGACGATGAAGCCCTCATCAACAGGACTCCAGAATTTAAGAACCTCAAACAGAAGTGGTATACACTGCTGGAATGCGGGGAACATCAAAAATTGATGAATGTTCAAATTCTTTAATGTTTGCTCCACTTCATCATCTATGATCTCGGCAAAAGCATCACAATGTTTCCGGAAAGAAGTAACATAACATCTAGATGTTACTGGCCTTTGATAGGGAGTCCTCATCTATAACAAAAAGAAAAATCAGAACTATATAAATAGCGCAACCATAGCGCAACTATAGCGCAACTATAGCGCAACCATAGCGCAACTATAGCGCAACCATAGCGCAACCATAGCGCAACCATAGCGCAACCATAGTGCAACCATAGCGCAACCTTAGGGCAAACATAGCGCAACCTTATATTTCGTAATTATTTAGCTTAAAAAAGTTTAAAATAAAAAAAAACCAAAAAATTGAAAACCACATTGAACATATATTCTAGTTTTACAACTATTACTAAACCCTAAAACTTAGAAGATAGCGTAAACCTTTCGTATCATTTGCTTCATCCATTTACGAAGAGAAGAAGCGTGAAAAATCAGAAAATAAATATTTGAAAGGAAACATTGGTAAAATTATAAGTAAACCAAACCCTAAAATTTAACGGCAATATAACTTTAACGCAACGAAAGCGCAAGTAAAGCGCAAGTTAGGCGCAACCATACCTCTTCCTGATTGCTGGTCTTCTACAGTAACGTCGTCTACCTCCGGCAGGAATAAGCAAATGCAGAACCGAAGGTAATGGAGGAATCCGAGAGCGGTTACCAGAGCTCGAGTAACAGTGAAAATGTCGCTCGAAAATAAAATGCGCGGCGTTTCCATTCTTTCTTCGCCAATAGAATAGCGTTATCGGGTCGGGTCGCTAACTCTGACAAGACATAAAGCGTTAATATTAAATTAAAAAAACGACTGACAGATGGCGCATTTCTATTGGCGACCGAACGGAGAGATGGCTTCGGTCACCTGACCCAATAATTTGCCTACAATGGGAGTCTCACCAACTATATGTTGACATGTATCTAAAAAAATAATATTTTGTACACACTCACACATCGTTCTTACGTCGAAACCATACGGACGTCGCTTCTCCCCACGATCTCCTCGTGTCATTAAAAGACCGAAGGAAGGGAAGTCTTAGGCTCTCTCGCTCTCTTCGCTCCCCCGAGCCGATCACGCACTTCTTCATCTCCTTAGTCATTGTTCGACTCTGCTCCTTCGACGACGTTCCCTTTGGGTCAAATCTGAAGTCACGACATTTCGATCAGAAACAATGATTGGGAGCTCGCTTGCTGTGGACTTCTCCGCCTCCTTCGTGGTTGTCCTACTTCGCCCTCTCGACGGCTTTCCCTTCCCGTTGAATTAGAAGTTCGACACTTTGATTAGAAGCGGGACGGAAGCCCGCTCGCTGCTATGATAACTTTCTCCATTTTGGACCATTTTGCATGCTTCTCTGGTCATTTCATGCCAATTCAACTGCGCTCCTACGGCTCCTTCTCTGTCGTTGTGAAGGTAAATTTCTTCCTTTGATCCCCCAACGACTCTCAACCATGCCGAATCATAAGTCACATTTTAATTGGAAGGAAGAACGGGAGCTCGCCGCTGTGAAGGTAATTTTCTCCCTTTTGGGAGCTTCTTTGGCCTAATCCCGTAAATCTCCCGAATCCAAAAAAAAAAAAAAACAAAAGAAGAACATCATAATTATAATTATTTTAATTAAATTTAATTAATTTATTTTAATTAATTATAAATATTATAATTAATTTCAATTAATTTTAATTAAGTAATTATAATTAATCTGATTAATTATAATATAATTATATTAGTTAATTTATTATAAATAATTATAATTAATTAAAAAGAAGAAGAAGGACCCTCCTCTTGTCAGTATCCACGTGCCACGAGCCTCCACCGCTGGTCCACCTACACGAATGTAGAGGTTCCTATAACTTAAATCCCGTTCTTGATGCTTGTGATGACCCGAAAAACCTCCCTATACGCTTACGTAGCACAGGAAGAGGAAAATCGGTGTAGCGCTTGGTAATTCCCGAACCGCTCATATAGCGTGAGGGGGACAAAATTAAGTACCCATACGTGGGGAAATCCCTATGCTCTATTCAACAGGTGTCAAAGACACCTAGGCGCTCATGTACCATCTTAGGGATTGAAAAAAATACATCTGTGGTGTCTACGGGCCTCTACCTGAATCACCCATGTGGCATGGAGGGGAAGGCTAGTCTCCCAAAGTTTCTCCTAAACGGGAGAGACGCCGGGAGGCTGCCGAACTTTCTACTAAACAACGGACCAAACTTGCAAAATTTTGAACAAATGAGGACGTGCTTTGGACTTAAATGAACAAATATAAGGGGCTTAATATGATTATAATAAAATAAACAAGTGACTTAAACTAAATTTAAGCAAAAAGAGCTTGAACTTGCTACCTGAACAAGCAAAAGTGACCTTGAATTCAGAGCAAAGTTGAAAAGAACAAAGAATGTACTTGAACTCAAACTCAAATGAAAAAGTAGAGGACTGAACATTGAATCAATGAACTATAGGGGACATAGAACTTGAACATGCTATTTGGACAATAAATTTTTTTAATCAAACTCAACCAAGAAGAAATTGATTTTCACTTGTACTTGATACAAGAGATTTGAACAATGAACCACAGTGGACCGAATATCAAATCAACTAATATGCAAACATGATATAAGCATTAAAATGATAACTTGGATTATCAAAATAAAAGGTCCTTTAAATTCAAACATCACTTTTTTTTCTTCCTATAGTTAAGAAAATAGACTTGAAACACTCAACATGGCTCATCTACATGCAAATAACCATTCCCATCTATTACAAATAGAAGATCAAAATACAATCAAATGCATTGAAACCTATAATTAATGGGGGCCAAATGCATGAAGAAATTATTAATGAGTGCATTTCATCCAACAATCAACACTTACGAACACTAATGGGAGACATTGTGAATATAATGAATATCATAGTGTGTTTATGAATAAGACATAGAAGCTTGTACACAGCTTATGTTACTTAGGTGTAAACAAATACACTAGACTCCTACAAGTGATAATGATGGATAACATGAAGTTGCCCATAAGTAATGAAAGATTTCATGATGCTTAGAATATGATGGCAGTTCAATATACAAGATCCACACGAGTTGTTTGAAAGTACCTTTGACCAGCATCCACTTGCAAACATGTGTAGCAGTCCCTACAAATACTTAAAGAGATGCAAGAAGATGTAGTCAACATTGCGATATCCCTACAATCAACATTAACTAACTAGTAAAGGAAAATGACATTCCATTACAAACAACTATGGGATATATGTGAGTATGCATGAGCAATAGTGATATGCATCCAAATGAATATCATGCAATTCATATAAAGACGAGGATGATTGATGCATGTAACAATCATACAAATAAATGTATTACTTTCTTATTGCTTTCTAAGACAACAAAAAACTTATCTTCAAATATGAATTTGTAAGATAATATGCCAAATTCTTCCACGCAACAATAGAGGCTAACACATAGCAAAATAACCTATAAGTGGTGAATGGTAAATGCTATGTTGACATTCAAGCAATGATAGTAGGGAAGTCATAGATGAATAATGCAGTTACTTATGTATGTTGAAAGTCAACATACAATGAGCTGTGTTTAGTAAATGTCAGACCCTGCCTACGACCAACTATATACATACATATAACTGAATACACCGATCTTTTATAAGTAGAGGCGGATAATAAAAAATGAATGCAAGTTCCTACAAACAGTGCTAGAAGTTCTACCATAGACATAACATGCCATTTATAGGAAGGATACAAGGAGCCTACGACAAGCACTGAGATATTTATACAGTTTGTAATAAGGCAACAATAAATACACTGATACTCTACCAATAGAAGCAGAGGATGCATAATAAATACAAATGACTATAATTCTCTAAGAGCTATCATAGAAGACTTATCAATTATCCAAAATGCCCCACACATGCACCGTAGTTTGTATACACATAGGTACACAAAAAGGGGGTATATAATCACCAAACCCGCATGGGCTCCGACGATCTTGTTATAAGTATACACGTGACGTCTAGGGATGCTGTGTGGGTCAATAAGTGAATTCAAGTTCGAACCCAATCATTCTATGCAGATTAATAGGAGTTGATATGGTTCAAGCTATCAAATAAATATATAATTACGACAACCGATATATTTGTCTTAATACATTCATATTAGGTCTTCATGACCTATAACAATAAGAATTCACTAATAAAGGCATAAAGCCCATGACGAACCTGATCCTCTATCAGTAAACTAAAGAGTTGATATGGTCCAATCAATATAACTCCCAAATACCCATTAACACCCCGATGATTAGGGGTGTCAATTCGGGTTCACGGATCGGGTTCAGGTCGAACTCTACTTGACCCGATCTTAAATGGGTCGACCTGAACCCGACCCGTTTAGCTAAACAGGTTCATAATCAGAACCCGACCCAGGCTGAACCCGACCCACCAACCCGCCAGAAAATTTTTCCAATTTTTTTTTCTTTTTTACTTGAGCAAATTATTGAATATTTGAATATAAGAGAAACAATAAAATTTTAAATGTATTCACAATTTATTACAAGTTACAACAATACAACTTACAAATTTCAAGTTAAAAAATATATTACAATTAACAATTTACAAGTATACAACTTAACTAAACATATAAACAACTTAAAATCTAAAATAAGTATAAACTATAAAGCTTAATTTTTCCCTACATCTCTTGCACTCTTTCTGAGTTTCTATCTTTTAGTCCCATGGCTGTCGCCTGTCGGTTGATATCTCATCAAGTCATCATTCACCAATCACCATTTCACCTATAAATATTAAAGAACCCGCAATGTTGCAAAGAAAAGAAAAAATAAATAAAAGCAATAATTCATTGATTGCTACTTGCTAGTTGTTAGCAATCAAACTACCAAAGGCCAAAGCCTTAGGCTCACTAGCTCAGAGTGAACCTAGTAAAGAATCATCATATGCAACAAGTCCAAAAATTGTGCCCTCCAAAGTTACAACTTGGTAATATGACTTTAAGGCTTTTATCAATTTAATTTAATAGTATCTGCTCAACTGCTCAAGCCATCAAAATCATTTATACCAATTTATAAATTGGTTGCATCTAAATGTGTGTTGCATCTAAATCACTTTACCAAGTTCTTCATCACATCCATTAAATATTTAAAACCAACCAAACCAATAATATCAATGCAGAACTAAAAGTCTATAACAGAAAAATCCAATAGAAGCAGCAGTTTTACAAGTTTACAACACTTGCTCATTAGCTGAATAACAACAACCTGATTAGCCCAATTGTCCAAGAACTCTCAGTAGCAGAATTATAATACTTCAGTAAAATGGCACATAAGCACTTCAATGATTCAATCTAAACGCAAAGGCCAAATAGCAGAATGATAACAACCTAACAATAATAGAATTGTAAGATGCAACAAGCCAACTATCCAACAGTCCAACACCAACACCAAAATAATCAGTTCCACACGGCCACACCACTGACACCAGCAGAAATGCAGAATTACAGCATTCATCAAGCTGTACAAGCCAAATAATAACAAAAAAATGGGATTTACAGAACTTCACCAGCATTAAAGTAGCCATAAGTAAGCAATAAACTAAGTAAACCAACATCAGTCCACCATATGAATCAATTAAGATTTAACAGCAAATTAGCAACAACACAAATCAAACAAAATAGCCTAGCCATCACCACCCAGATACCTCCAACACCCCAAGTAGGAGAGCACCAATGAGACAAGCCATCAGCAATATAACCCAAAAAATCTTGGTTTAAGTCCCACATAAAAATAAATAGAGAAATACCAACCCATAAGTCTATCCCCCTAGCAAAAAACCTCCAGCTAAGAGAGTAATCAATCATCCAACAATAACTATAACTGCACATCCATGACACATAATGAAGATGCAAAAATGCCTCCACATCTCCAAAAAACCAACTAGTTAAAGCAGTGATCCAAGAGATATACAAACACAACACAAAACTCCAGAACTCCACCAGGAGATAACATCCAACCCAGAAGAAAAACAAGACCCAACAAAAGGCAACCCAATAGAAAAGAACAAACCCGAACATTAAATCAAAGATAAAATAATTAAGATTTAACATTTAACATAACTACATAAATAATAATAATAGAAAAGTGTCTCTAAACTTTAAGATGCGATGTTCGCTGACTCATTGTCAACTCTAATTTGATTTTCGTCAACATCCAAACCCATTATGTCATCAGTCACCGCATCAAGCTCAGGGTCTTTTGCATCTATTACAAATGCACAAATATTAAATTATTAAGAAGTTAATTGTATAACTAACCTATAAGAGTATAAGTTATATAGTAATTTTAATTTATTACATTGCTCACTATATAACCAATCTTTAGTGCATACTAATGCTTCCACAATATCATGTTTCAAAGCACTTTGATATTGGTTGAGAACTCTACCACTATTGCTAAAAGCAATTTTGGATGCCACAATAGAGATTGGAATGCACAATACATCACGGGCCATGCTTGAGACATGAGGAAATCTGTACTGATTAAGTTTCCAATATTATAAAATATCTAACTTGCTATTCCTATCTAACTTGGGTTCATCCAAGTATACTTCAAGTTTCAACTTTCTATTTCTTGCCATTGTTACTTCTACTTCAAAAGTGTCATAATCCTGTGCAAATGATCATATATTTCATAATGGAAAGAGAGTAACATGTATTGTAAGATGCAAATTGGCAAAGTAGTTAAGTAGAACACTAGAACTTGAAGGAATTATGACTTAATCATTGTTGTTGATTGAGTAGTTGAAGGAGTCTTTTGTGAAGATTGGGATGTTTGAGTTTCAGAAGTTGAGGTTTCCTCAATTGGTCTTGAGTAGTTTGCAAATAGGAATTCCAACTTCTCCTTCACTTTTTCAAGCTCAATATGTAAGTACCCGTATACAATTTCTTGTAACACCATTCAACAAAGTTAAATTTATATCTAGGGTCAAGGATGACAGCTATTGCTAAGAGTACACTAAAGTCTGACCAGTACTTTTCAAATTTCGCAAGTATACCAACTGTTATTCTTCTTATATACTCCAAGCCAGAAAACATTTCATTCTTCAATGTGGCATATGCAGTAGAGACACGAGGAAAATATAGATTTGCAGTGGGATACTTAGATCTAGAGAAGAGACAAGTGATTTCATAAAACGATGCTAAAAACTTGCATATATTCACACATTTTTCCCACTTAGATGCTAAAAGACAACATTTGTAATTGGAGTCACCCAATTCCAAATGCATAAAAGCACGTCTGAAATAAATTGCGCTGTCCAACATAACAAAAGTAGAATTCCATCTAGTTGGCACGTCTTGTCTAAGGCCTCTGTTACTTTCAAGAAAACTTTGCCTCACGCACTCAAGAAACTTCTGCTTTCTTAATTGAGAACCCTTTATATATTTAATGCTCTCCCGCACCTTCAGAACACATGAATCAATTTCTTTCAAACCTTCTTGAACAATAAGATTCACAATATGTGCACAACATCTCATATGAAAAAATTCACCATTGCATAAAAGACCATGTTTCAAATTCAAATGGTTCAGGAGAAAATCAATAGAAATAGTATTTGCAGATGCATTATCTAAAGTGATGTTGAAAAGCTTACTATCAAGTTTCCATTCAATCAGAAATAGTTGGAGTTTCTCAAACAATGCTAAGCCATCATGGGGGGGGGGGGGGGGGGGGGGGGCATGAAAGCAAAATTTATAACTTTTTTTTTTGTAACCTCCAATTATTATCAATAAAATGTGCAGTCAAGCAAATAAAACCATCCGTGTTGATAGAAGTACACAAATATGAAGTTAAGGAAACTTTACCCTTACAACTACTAAGAATAGATTGTATTTGAACTTTTTCCTTAACAAACATTTTCTTGCAATCATGTCATGATGTATTTCTAGAAATAATGTGCAAATCAGGACGCAAATAACGAATTAATGATCTAAGACCAGCCCATTCCACACATTGGAATGAAAAATCATGCATAACTATACATGCAATAAATAAGCTGTGAAATTCTTGATTATCAAACTTATTTTCAATCACAGATACAGATGCACTTGAGTTACTTTGAAAAATAAGTTGACCTATATCTTGAGAGTTCCTTTTCTTACAATTTTGCAAGTGACGTGTTAGATTTCCTGTACCATTTTTACTGTCACATAAATATGTAGCCCCACATTTCTTACATTTGCAACGTTGTTTTCCATCCTTTGCAAGGGTCAACATTTCAAAATGTCCCCACACATTAGAAGTCAATCTCCTTTTCTTTTTTTGAGCTATTCCACTAGCATTATTAAGTTCATCACTATCATATTCCTGTTCATTATCAGTAGGAACGTGCTCATTATAATCAAAAGGATTACTCGCAACAACTATATTTGAATCCTCCATCTAAGAAAATAATATAACTCCAAATCACAACTCCATATTATAGGATTGTATAAGCGTATGAAAAATAACAATTAATTGATTAAAGCCATAAATCATCACAACAATTCAACATGGTGTTATGGCTTTTGAATTTAAATTTAAGTTGTACAAACTAAATAAATAATAATCATAAAGCTGAAGTGAAGCTGTGAAGATTTAACAGAAAATTAACAACATCCAAGTAGCCAACACTCAACAGGAAATAGCCAAGTAGCCAAAGCCAACAGCAAGTCAACAACAAGTGTCAACAATAGCTAGTGAAATAACATGTCAACAACTCAGTTACTCAGCAGTCAGCAGGCCGACAAAACAATGAACAGGCCGACAAAACAATGAACAATCTCAGCTACTTCCATAGTTGATAGTTCCATACTCAAAATAACCAACATAAAAGATAGCAACAAGCAGCTCAGTGATGTAGTGATAAAAACATAAAAGATTTCATGTTCCTGATCTCAAGACTAAAGTTCACAAAGAAACCCTAATTAACATTTCAGCACACATAAAGCTCTCAGTCTCAAATCGGATAATCCTCCTTCCTCCATCTATAGATTTCACTCATTTCAGAAATCACGATTCACGGATTCACCAAATCGGCAAATCGATAACGCTCAAAACCTCAAACACCGTGATAGGTAAAATTGCAAAACTCGCTACAAAAAGAAATAATAATTCTTCGATCCAAAAACTAAATAGAAATAAAAAAACATTGTCTGAGGCCCCGAACGTCCCACCAATAGACCAAAACAACCAAAGGTCATGAGTTATTGAAGATATTACCGACCGTCATGAATGAAAAAGCCAGAAATGAGGAGGATTCGAGAGCTCGATACTCGATACGCCGATAGTAGAAGAATAGAAGATAGCAACAGAACTCCACAGCATGAATTCACTATTTAGTGCTCCTAAAGATCCAGAGAGATGAGAGATAGAGAGAGCGAGGAGAGGAGATGAGGAGTGAAAACCCTAAAACAAGCGAATCCATAAATGGCTGAAGTGCACTGCCTCTCTCTCGGAAGTCAAAATAACCCTAAAAATTTAAGTAGTCGCAAGTTAGTCGGGTCAACAGCGGGTTGGTGGGTTGACCCAAACCTGACCCGAAATTTAAACGGGTCAAGAAATTAAAGCCGAACCTGACCCGTTTAATTCACGAGTTGACCCGAACCCAAATTTTTTGGGTCGGGTTCGGATCATGTTTTTGAGTCATTTTAGGAATTGACAAGCCTATCGATGATGGCTGTGTTGAATATAGATCTCAACCGGAGGGTTAATTCATAAATAATTTCAAATGCCATAGAGCTAATGCTTAGTTGAAAATATCACTAGGATTCATTCTTAAATAATCTCTTGCTAGTAAGGATGAGCCACGTGACATATAACCGATGATTTTGCTGCTAAATGACACTAAAGGATAAATGATTATGACCTGGGGCCCTCTAAACTAAGTGATTGTGCCACCAAATGGCACAATGAGAAAGCGGTTATGGCCAAAGTTAGTACATTCCTTAATGGCATCAAATCTTTGAGATATGAATCAATATGATATGATCGATAGGGTATAAACCCCTCTCTTAGCTAAGCTGGATTCAAATTAATCCCCTTAGACAAATATCTAACCCAGGTCTATAAGGTACCCTTGAACAAAGAAACCCATGGCTACTGACAAGGATCCTTCTATCAGGTTGGGTCGACTACCTCCTCTGACTAAGTAGAACAGGGACCTTGATGGCTCGGGATGATTGAACCATGGGATCTTGATCGGGTCCATCATCGATTCCCCTACCATCTATTTTAAGTGCACGATGGTGAAATTTCTATTTTAAATATCAAATCTTCAAAGTTCAAATATCCAAACTCATGTTGCTACTATAGCCATATCCTATGTATCTCTACGTATCTGATCGATGACTAGCCTTAATCGAAAGTTCTCTCTAGTGATCGAAAGGGGTAATTAATTATAGGGCTTTCACTTATAGGAATCTAGAACTCAGATCATTAAGTCCTCACAAAATGAGGGTGAAATCTCTGGTTAGTCTCTTATCTACAAATCCATCTGCCTTCCAAAATTTACCCTGAAACTTAATTCGTTAAAACTTTCCATAAGAAAAGCAATAGCGGGCGGAGGCCGGGATGAGTTTTAGAGTCCACAGATTTTTGGTGACTTTGCTGGGTTTGGTTTCTCTTTCCATCTTATGCTAGTCATTTATAGGCTATACTAGCAAGCAAATTCATATGGACTAAAATTTTAAATTTTCTAACATTCAATCTTTTAATGAGATTCATTAGGAATTCAACCAGAATATTTTAATATTATTCTAATTTTCATTTTTTTTATTTTTTATTCTACATAATTTTTGTGGTTTGAAAGCATTGGGTGTATCAATTTTGATTACCAACCCATGCTTTCATTTGTTTAGAATGGAAATACAGGACACCTTGATGACTGTCCAATTGGTACGAGGAGCTAAGATTCAACTGGCAAATGCTATCATAGAAGCTAAAAATACTGGAGCCACCATCCACTTTGGTGGGCTCGAATTCTTAGTAGCTACTACAAGGGTTAAAGTCGTTCTTGTGTATGGTGTAAAATCTGAAGAGCTTTATAGAAGGGCTCATTATACAAGAATTGCTATAAAACATGCGTATCTGTCAGCATTGCAGACTACTGCCAGTGACATTGCCCAAGGAAGAATTTCTGAGTTTGAAAGGCTGTCCCAGCCTAAAACCTTAATTGCAAAAAGGGTCGTTGATGGAAGATAACTTTATGTGAATGACTACCAACACCACTTCCCTCCCTAAAGAGCCAGCTATTTCTAGGAGGTATAATACTGAGGCTTCCTCATCTGGAGGAAAGCTTAACAGAAAATGGAAGAGGAAGAGAAATACAGAAATGCGAGCTTAGAATTTACCTATACCATTCCATCCCTCCAACCTGCCAGCATAAGAACAAGAGATTAATATTCCCACTCCAAATAGATTCAATAATCTAAAGTGGATAAAGAGAAATAACTCTTCTAATGAGGTCAAGCAATCATTCTAGAAGCGTCGACCTGAAGCCCCGACACCTCAGATGACAAGAGAACCTGAAAGTCTATCCGCTTGAGTCCACCGAGTACTGAAGACAGTCAAGGAGAAGGGGCTAATGGAGAAGAACTTATAAAGGCTACTAATTATTGAGGCATAAAGAACCCCTCCAAGAGAGAGGCTATTATCTGTTATGATAGCAAAAATAAGAGGATACCAACGACAAGCTCCACGGGAAGCACATCGGGGCATGACACTTGGACCATGTGTCCATGAGTGCACCACCAAAAGGGCCCAGCGGAATGGCAAGCATGTATGGAGTCCAAAGCCCTAGAAAGAAAAATATGTTTGAAGAAATAACTAGTTATGGTGTGACATCCAAAATAGTATCCTGAAGATCCACCCCTGGCAACAGAACTCGTCAGAGATGGGTCCAAAAGAAGACCCATAATGACAACCACATAACGACGATCGACACCTTGGAGAGTCCTCCAGGGGATCCCGTCATTCACCTACCTCAACCAGAGAAGAAGTTCATTTCAATCGTGATCCATGGATAGAAGAAATACTTATTCTAAGCTAGGAACCCAAATTCTAGTGGTGACATCGCTCAGAAATTTAGGTACAAGAAGAAGGAGATGAAGAAGAATATAATGATGAAGATAGTATGAAAATTGAGGTAGTTTATATGGTCAGCCACATCGATGATGAGGATGGTAATGATGAAGATGACCAATAATCACAGCCATATGAACGTGTTTATCAACGTCGATGTAGGACTAGATCCATTGCTAGTTGAAGTGCTCGCTCCTCAGAAGGAGAGGAAGAAAAAGTTGGAGAAAATCCCTTCACTGCAAAAAACATCATACTCATTGAAATGAAAAGGCAAGTGAGGCGACAGATGCGGGAGAAAGATAAAGAAATCTTTTAGTTAAATGAGAAAATGTCTGAGATGATGACTCAGATGATGGTGATGATGGAGATGATGCAGAAGGCCACTTATATGGGTCCTGCACCATCTCAGCCTGTCAAACAAGCTGTGAGTAATATTCTAGCAAACCTTCTAAATCCCCAAGCACCACAAGCCTCAGGAGTGAAGGGTGTACATGAAGGTGGCAAAGAGACGGATGACCCAAACCATCATTGTACACCACAAAATTTTGCAAGCGCCACTGAACCTGCAACTATCACACAGTTGAAAGGCTTCATTAGTGAAAATATTAAGGCCATTATAATTGCTAAATATGAAGATAAGTTGGTAAGAAAAGGTTGCCCGTATCCAACAGAGTACGACTAGGTGTCGTATCCAAAGGGATATTATGTATCAAAATTCAATACTTTTGATGGCAGTAAAAATCCCAAACAACATCTCACATAGTTCAAAGCTACATGTGGGAATACGAGAGGCAATGATGCTCTGTTATTCTGACAATTTATGAGCAGTTTGACTGGAACTATTTTTGAATGGTACGCCAAGCTGCCGAATGATTCTCTAAAGATGTTCATGAAATTAGAAGCTTCATTTGTAAAAATGTTTGCCAGTGTAATAAAGAAGACTACCATCGCTAATCTTACCTTAGATAAAAGAAGAAATGATGAGTCAATGAAGAGGTACATAACACATTGGTGCAATCTCAACATGAAGTGTGAGCAGAAATTGGTAAACAAACATGCAGTTTAACTGTCAATAGGGAACAATGATGATAAAATACAACCTTTCTTATGTTTGACTTCAATCACCACCTTTCAAGATCTACTGGATAGGATGAAAAAGTTTGAAAAATTAAATTTGTTAAAGTTAGAAAGTCTCCCTGATAAACCCCAAAAGGCAAAGGCACCTAATGCCAAGAAGAGTGAGGCATACTCCACATTCTCTCCCAGACCTGATAAAGGTTAACGTGTAGTATATAATGTTGACAAAGGAAAATAATCAATGCAGTATGAAGAAAAACCAAAATAGGCTTATAATCTTAATCCTCAACCAAAGCTGGTGGTTGAAGAAAATGATAGACCTCAAGCCTTTCCTAGCAGAGGAGAGCGTTTAAGACAAATAATGGGAACTCCTGATAGAACATTCCCATCCCTCAAGGAGATAATGAATAAAGAATATTCATTTAAGAGAGACAGTGTCGCTAAACTATTCCTTCAAGCACTCAAGGTCGGTCTAGAATTGCCAGAATGTAAAGACTTGAGGAGTTCAAACACAGTGGTGACTCAAACTATTGCCCATATCATCAGGTAATTTTTCATCCAATTGAAAATAACTATGTCTTCAAAAATTGATTGGAGAAGAAATATAAAAGGGGGTAATTAACATTATCAGATAACATGTTAGTTCATCCTAAAATGAAATCTGCCCAAGTAGTCACGTCCTCTTCCGTACTCCTGCCTAAAAAAATAATAATAAAAGAACATATTCAAGAAGAGCAATGAGAGATTGTGGTCTCCAAAAAGATAACAAAATCTTGAAACAACTAGAAGGAGTCTCGGGTGTCAAGTGGAAGTCTCCTATTGAGCTAGTATTAAATTTAAAGTTGTTGTCTAAGCCATATGCATCCACTTCCAAATAATAACCTGGCTAAGCTAGCTCATCCAAGTCTGGAATGTCAAAATCAAAGTATTATAAGAAGAAAGCCAAGCCTATAGAGAAGAAAACTATAACTCAAAAGGTCATTGATAGTTTGGGCGAATATTACCAACCGCCTAGAGGTTTATGAAGCTTGGAGACTTCATGACAGAGCTCAAAATAAATGCAAAGGAAGAAGAAGTTGAAGAAGAATCTCTTATTCAAAGATATGTCGAGTTATCTCGGTAACATTAAAAATATCAGAAAGGGAGAAATATGCTTAAGAAGAGGCCCTGAGTCCTATCTGATGGTGTCATCAATGGACTATAATTCAAAAGAGGATCAATGTTTTCCAAATAATGAAGATTAAGATCTAGACATAGTGTCGTGAATGGAGTAGGTGAAACTGGGGGATAATTTTGAGTCTACAAGTGAATCTCTAGACATGACAATGGAAGAATCTGAGGAGAATACTTAATTAAATAAGTCTAAATCAAACGAGGTGGCCCAGGTGCAGTAGAGAAGTGGTAAGGTACTTCCACCTCCACCAAAGAAAAGGGTTCCTAATAAAGATAAGTGAAAGAATATAGTTATCAATGCATATATTATCCCCGAAGACTCCAAGAAGAAAGACGCTTCAGCTAAGGGGAAAGATTACAATATCTTATCACACTTAAGGAAGATCCCAGCAAAACTTAGCATATACGACGTCCTCGTTATGTCTAAAGACCTTCGGGAGACTTTTATCCAAGCTCTCATGGACCCCCAAAAGATATGAAGTGTATTTTGCTGAAAGTAACATGACTGAGGTCTTGCAAGCTCAGAATGAGCCAATAATTACTTTTATTGAGAATAATCTGATGCTTAGAACTATAGATCACAACTTCCCTCTATATGTTATGGTAGAGAGCGACGATATGATGATCAGTAAGATTTTGATCGATCCCGAGTCATCCATAAATCTTATGAGCTTGAAAGCTTTGAGATCATTATTCCACGACGTTGAACATCTTGGGCAATATAAGTTGATAGTACACCACTTCAATGAGAAAGGGTATAAAACCCTTAGATTATTTATGCTCTTTCTTATATTTGGGAAACTTCATATAGAAGCCAAGTTCCATGTAATTGATGTAGACACTTCATTTAAGGCGCTACTAGGTTGCCCCTGGCTGCATGAATAAGGCATTGTCCCGTCAGCATTACACCAGTGCATGAACTATCTCAGGGATGGAGAAGAATTAAGGATTTCTGGTGACATCAAATCTTTGTGGTACATGAAGTAACGATATATGAAGATTCCATATACTTCATTCCAAAGAATCTAAAGTCATCAAGCTCCCTTGAGACTAAGGCATCAAATTCAAAGGCTGCTTGAGAAGAAGCATGTGGGGAGAAAAGGGCAATGTCGAGTCTTCCCAAAGCACTGACCATTTCCAAAGAAAGGAAACACGTGTCTCACTTTGGGAGTGACACGGATGAAAGTGATGCCACCCTTACAAAATCACAGAGAGTGTATCAACCTATGGTCAAATGGAGTAGGGAGGTTGAATATTCAAATGATGATTATGACTATGACTCTCTATATGAATATGATGCAGGTTATGTTTTCCAAAAGAATAGATAGCCTATTGATCTCAGATAGCGTGCTCATAGTCACGCATATTCCCCTACAACACTTCAAAGAAATCATTCCGTGTGAGGTGCATAAGATCAAATAACACATGACCCTTTATCTGCCTCCTCTTAGAAAGGGGATTATGTCAGGGAACATACTATATTCTACAAGAAAGCGTGAAGAAGAGAATTATGATTGGTGCTGCATGCTCCCCAATTTTGAAGAGTTACTTCCTACGAGGCTACCTAGGTTTAATATTAAAGGTATTCAAAGAATATTACAAAAGTAAATAAATGTTCCTAACACTAAATGACAACTCCATACATGTTTGGGCCTCTAGTATATAAGGAATCTGTGCCCTTTATGATAGAAGGATATAGCTGCATATAAAGGCATCATATTCATCAAGCAAAAATATCTCTGGAAGGAGACTTGTTGAGCAATTACAAGCATGAAAATTAAATTCGATGATGATGTTGATGAGATATACCAAGTTAAGACTTATGATAATCAACCTATAGAAGTTAAGCCTGCACCAAAAGAGCTGGAAGATGGTGGACAAGATGCTACGATGGATCAGCTAAAGGAAGTTAACTTAGGGATAGAAGAAGACCCTCGCCCAACCTGCATTAGCTCCATTCTACAAGAAGAGAAAGTAGAAGAAATGAAGAAGGTTCTCTGTGAGTTTAGGGACTACTTCGCCTGGATATATGCTGAAATGCCCAGCTTATCCTCTGATGTAGTAGTTCACATACTAGCCATCAAACCAGATGCATCACCCATTAAACAAACTTCAAGGAGAATGAGATTGGAGATTGAAGAATAGGTGAACTAGCTCACCCATCAAACAAGCTCCAATGAAATGCCCAGCTTATCCTCATAAATGCGGGCTTTATTCGAGAAGAAAAAATATGCCAATCGGATTGTCAATATTGTCCCTGTAAAGAAGAAGAATTGTCAGATTCGTATCTGTATCGACTTGAGGGGCCTTAATAAAGCATGCCCGAAAGATAACTTTTTTCTCCTGATATCATAACTCTAGTTAAGAACACTTCCAATTATGATATATTCTCTTTCATGAATAGATCATTGGGTTATAACCAAATCAAAATGGTGCATGAAGATGAAAAGCATACATCGTTCATAATACCTATAGGCATATTTTACTACCCATTCATGCCCTTCAGCTTGAAGAATGTTGGTGCCACATACCAATGAACGATGAATCATATATTTGATGATTTGATCCATCAAAAGGATGATTTCTATGTAGATGACATGTTTGTTAAGAGCATGGACCAAAAAAACTACCATGATGACATAAGGGTACTATTAAAGAGGATAAAAAAAATATGATTTGAAGATGAACACCCTCAAGTGTGTATTTGTGATATCCTTAGGAAAGTTTCTGGGGTACATCATTTGTCATCTAGGAATCAAAGTCGACCCTAACAAGATCAAGGTGATTATGGAGATGCCAACTCCAAAGAACCTTCGACAACTTCGCTCCTTGCAAGGACAACTATATTTCATTCAACGATTCATATCAAATATGTCGGGCAGGTGCTAACAATTTTAATGAAAAAATATGTCCATTTTAGTGGGATGAAGAGTGCCAGGAAGTATTTGATAGTATCAAAAGATACTTGTTAAATCCGCCTATTATTACCGTGCCTATTTCGGTGAAGCCTATTATACTGTATATGACAGCACTAGAAGAATCTCTTGGAGCATTATTGGCCCAACACAATGAAGAAGGAAAGAAAAATGCTCTCTACTACAATAGTCGGAGGTTGATTGGAGCAAAAGTATGCTACTCTCCGATTGAGAGGCATTACTTAGCCCTAATTTTAGCAGTTCAGAAACTCTGTCATTATATGCTATCTCACAAAATCACATTAATATCAAAGATTGATCCGCTGAAGTTCTTGATGACAAGAACAACATTGATAGATTATTTGGCCAGGTGGACAGTGATACTCCTGCAATTTGATATCACGTTTGTCCTATAAAAGGCAGTGAAAGGGTAGGTATTGGCATATTTTCTTGCTACACATCCTATCCCCATAGATTCATCGCTCAATGATGATCTGCCTGATAAGTAGATCATAAATGTTAAGGAGGAGGAGACTACAAGTATAGGAAATATACTCCGATGGAGCATCATCAATTAAGCACGCTCGGCCTCTAAATCTGAAAAAATCTCAAGCCAGAATTGGTCTCATTTGTATAGCACATGAGTGAGGCATAATGAGATTTCTATTCAGCTTGACTGAAATTCAGATCAATAATGAGGCTGTATATGAGGCTTTAATAGCAGTACTGGAGATTGCAATCGATGTTAGGATCCAGAATCTCCAGATCTCCGGTAATTCTCAACTTATTTTAAATTAAGTACTTGGAGTTTACAAAATCACCAAGTTAGAATTTACCTATTATTATCGGTGAGTTCTTAAGCATATGAAGCAAATTCCAATCATTAAATTAGCTCAAGTTCCTCAAGGTCAAAATAGAAAAGATAATTATCTTACCAAATTGGCTAAAGAAATGACAAGTATGGATGACAAATGACCTATAATAATTATGGTGCATAATCGTCAAGTCTTAGAACCAGTATAATTATAACTCTCACATACAGAGAGAATACTAGGCTCAAGCAAGTAGAATGAAACTTCAGTTGATCCTCAACCTCCCCAACTAATTATTCTTGAAGAACAACAAGCTCCTAAGAAAAGACGTAAGGCTAGTCAAGCTTTAGAATCATGGTGGCATTTCTTAGATGCCGAGGAAGAAGATGACTGGAGGTATCCTTTTATTAACTACTTTAAAGAAATTAAACTATCAATAGATAAGTTATTAGCTACTCAAATCAATAAGAGAGAATTACGATATATGTTTGTTAACAATATATTGTATTGACGTGCTTTCAATCAAATGTGGTTAAGGTGTCTCGAGACTAAAGAAGCTAATAAAGTGATAGCGGAAGTTCAAGAAGGACTTTATGGAACACACCAATTAGGCCCCAATATGGTGATTAAAATTGAAAGAATGGGCTACTATTGTCCAAGAATGGTAAAAGATTGTATAGATCACGCTAAGAGGTGCAACGAGTGTCAAATTCACGATGATGTTATATATCTACTGCCAAATCCACTGCACCCTACAATAGCATCATAGACATTCTAAAGGTTGGGTACTGATGTTATCGGATTGATAGATCTGCCTTTATAAGTAGGATACTGCTTCATTTTGGCAGCGTCTAGCTACTTTTCGAAGTGGGCAAAAGTGGCTATTTTCAAAGAAGTTACGTTCGAGCATGTAATTAACTTCTTTACTCACAATATTATCTACAAATTTAATGTACCACGGCGAATAATTTTTGACAATGGTATCACATTCAAAAGTATAGAAATTTACAAGTTTGTTGATTGGCATAAGATTGATTTGCGGTACTCATCAATATACAATCTAAGGGCAAATGGCTTGGAGGAGGCCTTTAACAAGACACTGGTGAAACTGTTGAAAAAGATCCTCACCAAAAATAAAAGAGAGTGGAATAAGAAGATGGCAGAAGGACTATGGGCATACCGTACAACCTACAATACGCCAACCAAAGCCACTCCTTATTAATTGGTGTTCGGAGTTTAAGCAGTGTTGCCATTAGAAGTTGAGCTTCCATCTCTTTGGGCCGCTATCCAGAATGAGCTAACTCAAGAACAAATGCTACGTTGAGAATGGAGGAGATCGGTGCACTCGATTAAGTCAGGTTGCAAGTTCAACAGGTCCTAGAGATTTACTGAGTAAGGATGACATGGTCTTTTAATCGAATGGTGCATCATCGATCATTTCAAGAAGGAGAATTGGTTATGGTGCAGAGAAGGCCATCATATCGTATTGAAAAATTAATGGCAAATTCGTATCCAACTGGGAAGGACATTTCATCATTCAAAAGGTGTATCAGGGAGGAGCTTATCAACTCATCGATCTGAATAGTAAGAGGCCCTTACCTCTGATTAATGGTCGATACCTGAAGAAATACTACGCATGAAATTGCCTAAGAAAATTTTATGCTTAATGCACTATATTTTTGTACATATTTATTAGCGTATACATGTCTATATTTTGAAATTCTCTTGTGTTATGAGAATGCATTTCAAAATCTCCCTGTAAGATAGAGGCATTTTAAATATTTATTTGGCATCATGCTATGCACCGAGATCCCCAAATAAATATTTAAAATCTCAAACTTTTAAATTTATCCCATTCAAAATATCCCTGCAAGATAAGATGCATTTTAAATATTTATTAGGGTTGATATCATGTTACATGTCGAGATCTCCGAATAAATATTTAGAATTATCAATACAAATATTCTTTTATGCTAAAGAATATAGTGAATTATTTTTGAAGTATATGCAGATATTCTTTTAAAATTTCAAGATACAACCCTCTCTAACGTACAAAGATTCAAAAGTCAAAATAAAGACTTTTGTGACTACATGCTCCAACAAATCGAGCTGGAAACGCATAAAGTCTTTAAACAGCTTGAAGCTTAAGGTTCGAATGGGTGCTGGAGGTCAGATCCAATAAGCACAAATATGGCCGGATCACTGGCAGCTCCATCTACTCATCAAGTCATAAGAAAGACCGTAGTAGAGGAACCCCCACTTTGTCAACCCATTAGTAGGGACTGTAAGAAGTACGATGACTAATTTAACTCGATAAGTTTAGGTGATCGTAGTATATAAAATTCTCCTAATTGATTGGAGAATCAAAGTTCAAGTGGGAGGGCTGAGTCGTTAACAACTATTAAATGTATGTAGGCTTTAAATCTTCAACCACAAAGGAGCACTCTAAATCTACCAACTTTGATAAAATCAGCATTGGGAAGCACATTTCCCATAGCTCAAGTTTGAAGCCTGAATGTATGTAAGAGGTCGGGCCAATAAGCCTAAATATGACCGAATCACTGGTAGATTCATCTACTCAATAAGCCATAAGAAAGGCTATAGTAGAGGAATCCCCATCTCAGCAAATAAAGGATGAAGGACTATCAAATCTTAGCTCACCTGATCTGATGAACTCAAATGACTAAGATTAAGGTCTCCTCAAGTGGTTCATTATTAAGATACTACCCTCATTTGGTTTTATCAACTGAATCCAAAACTCGTAAATCTTTCAACACATCTGTTAAAGCATAAAGCAAGGATCGAAGAAATTCTTCTTCAATAAGTCCGCTAAAGAAGAAAGCAAAGGACTGAAGAAAATATTCTAAAGTTCACATAGATCCTAAGGCTGAACTAAAAGGATTTAGTCATCAACAAGTCTTTTATACATAAAGCTTTAAACTGATATCTTTTCACAATCGACCTAGTATAAACCTAAAGGATTTTAGGTCACTAGCATCTACCCCTTCATCAAGCTCACCAAAGCTAGAAGCAAATGGTAGAAGGCATGTAAATCTTCTGACAAGTCAGTAAAAACAAATTAGATAACCCTTCACCAAGTTTGCCACTCGGAGCACTAGGTAGAAGAAATAAAAATCTCAGAACTCAAACTAAAGCTATTGTAAGAGTATCCAGAATGTCATCTACAAAGGTCCCTAAAGACTGGGGACATTTTAAATATTTATTTGGGTCAACATCGCGCTGCATGCCAAGATCCCTAAATAAATATTTAAAATTTTGCCAAGATATAACCTGATGATAGAAGAATATCGAGCACATATAAAAAGGCTATAAACTAAAGTGACAGGGGTGTTAAAAGAGAACAAATATTGATGATACTATTCACCATGATCAATTTATAAAGCCATGCTCTAGGGACCTAAATACAATGTGCTATATCACTATCCTAGGGGTCCCTACTTGACTAAAGCCAATATATCAACCATCTATGGATACATCTAAAAGAGCAATAAAGAAAGAAGATTAGTGTGACATCCAAACAAATTCTTCGAGATACGTTAAATGAAACCCTTGTGTGACATCTGGAACAAATATCTAGAGATCCATAGGGTTATTCAACTTACAATAAACATGATTCGCTCTAGATGAGAATCACATTTGTTGTGGGGCATTTATTGACCTGTATCAAAAAAAAATATTTCATACATGAATAATACATATCGCCCTAGATCACACTCGCACATCGTTCACACGTCGATACTGTTAAAACTTGATAAATATGAGTTAGGTTGTTAGACCTAAGTTTTTGTCCCAACGACTAACCAAAGGGGGGGGGGGTGAATTAGATATTTTAAAAAACTACTCCTTTTATTAAAAAATATTTTACAGTTTAAAATTGATGAAAATGTTTTTGAATTTTTAAAGTAATTTTTCAACCACAGATAATATCAACACAGAAACAAAATAAAAAGTAGTGAAAAAATAAAAGACACAAGATTTATAATGGTTCGGTCAAACACAACCTATATCCACTCCCTGAAGTCTCCTACTTCAGGTATTGCACTATTACCACTAGTGACTCTCCTTTTTCTCTCACAGTAAGGTGGAGAAGCCTTTACAAAAACTCTCTTTCACCATTACTCGGTGCGGCAGAGAACCGTCATCCTTTTACACTCTCCAATTATAGGCAGAGAACCTCCTGCTGTTCACACTATTCACGTGTCGGCAGAGAACCGTCGTCCTTTTACACTCTCCAAGTGTAGGCAGAGAACCTTCCGCTGTTCATACTATTCACGTGTCGGTAGAGAGTCGTTGTCCTTTTACACTCTCCAAGTGTAGGTAGAGAACCTTCCGCTGTTCACAGTATCCACGTGTCGGCAGAGAATTATCATCCTTTTACACTCTCCAAGTGTAGGCAGAGAACCTTCTGCTGTTCACACTCCTCTAGTGTCGATAGAGAACTGGATCTTCTTAAATAATCTTATCACAAGAAATCTAGAAGGATAAGAGAAAAGGGTTAAGTAACCACAAATTACAAATTGAGATCCTTACCTTTAAGTAACTTTAGTGAACCCTTCACACTCCAGTAGTAACAAATCTCCCTCTAACTCTCTTACTCGCTCTCTTCTTCAAATTCCCTTCAATAGGTATGAAGACCAAAAGCCAAAAAGATTCTATGACAGTCCAAACTTGATTATATATATTAAAGACACAAAAAATTGTCCAAAAACTAAAATATTCAAATTTTAACCATCCACGATCGTCCCGAACGATCCAATTTTGTACGTACGAACAAAAACTGCTGCGTACAAAATTAATATAAACTGGTATGAATTACATTCGTACTTGATCATCGTCCGGTATGAACAATTATTCTCAAAGTTTGTCGGTACGAATATGCAGGATGAATTTAAAGTTTCTAGAACAGAGAAGATCATCCTGGGATAAACAATAAATATTGTCAGGACGGATAGTTCATTTTGCCAAATCCTGAGTGTATTATCCTCGGATGAACAATAAATATCATATGGACAAATAGTTTATTTTGGAAAAACCCAAGCACATCATCTTGGGACGAACGATAAATATCATCTGGATAAACAACATCCAGAGAACATCGATCTGGGACGAACGATAAATATCGTCTGTATGAATAATATCCAGAGAACATCATCCTGGGATGAATGATAAATATCGTCTGGATGAACAATATCCAGAGAATATTGTCCTGTGATGAAAGATAAATATCATCTTGACGAATGATACTTAAAAAATAATTTAGCCCTTCTTTGTTCATTCCATTGCTCGTTCAGGAGTAACTGACCAGATCGTCTAGTATGAATATGGTTCGTACTGTACGATTAATTTTAAAATAATTATGAATTTTAAAGTTCTCCCCCGGTGTGTGTGTGCTAAGTTACTCAATTATAATTACACTCTCTCATACTCAAATAAAAATAAAATTATAGACTCCAATTTTACAACACATTTAAGCTGAACTTGATTTGAAGTTTTCAATAATCTGGAGTATGATTTTCCTAAAAATGTTAGCACACACAAGAGAAAATATAAATTTTCCAAAATGTGTTAGGAGAAAATTATAATAAAAGTAATAATATATGAAATCATCAAAAATATACAAGTTGCAAGTGTATAAAACATGCAAAGCTAAGAAGTATCTCCCTCAATAATTTCTCCCTTTTTGATGATGACAAAACAATTATTGTTTGTATGAATTTGAAAGTCCTAAGTTTCTCGTAAACTCCCCCTAAATCCTAAACTCCCCTTGAATGAATAAGCATGTGAGAATAAGGGGTATTTAATTTGAACAATTAAAATTTTATTTTTTTTGAATTTTTCAACAGAAAAAAAATAACCACACTCAACACACAACACACAAGAGAAAATGACACTCATAAGCACACAAAACAAAATGACACAGAAATGTCAAAACAAATACCAGACACATAAATGTCAAAATAAATGCCAAAAAAGACCTACCGCAAAAGTATGAAAAGACCAACAAAGACATACCAAGAACCAGACACAAAAATATGAAAAGACCAACAAAGACATATACCAAGAACCAGACATGTAAATGAATGACAAATAATATTTCTCCCCCTTTTTGACAACAACAAAAAGAGAAGAAACAAATGAACACAAAAATGAAAGAAGTCATATGAGAAGCCTTTGATAATTGATCCTGAAAGAGATTAAGATATATTTGCAATAAAAAAGATAAAAGTCATTAGAGAAAAATAAGAATTCATATTATTTAAGTATAGATATAACATAGACAAGAAAAAAAATATCAAGGTCATGAACTAGTGTAGACTATGAGATAAGAAAAATTATTGCAAAGTAGATGAAATGAAAATTTATGTATTTCAAATTGCAATAAAAATAATATTTAACAGAAGATGCATTTGAATTTAAATATTAAAAGATAAAGGAAAGAATATAAAACTTGTGGCGCTTTGCGCATCTTGTCAATATTTGAGACACACTTTGTGCATCCTTTTTGGTGCTTTGCACATCTTTTCAATATTTGTGGCACATTTTATGCATCTTTTTGTATTCGTGGGCTAATTTTTTGCCTCTTTATCAATTTGTGAATGATTGCACATTCTTTTGGTTTTTGTATATTTGTATATTTTTCAAGTTTTTTAATTGATCTTTCTAAAATCGATAATTTAAAATATCAAATTTATCTAAGTATAAAGATATTTATATTGAAAAGAGAAATAAAAAATAAGAAAACATCAAGCTTACAATAATAATATTAAATTATATTAGTCTAACAAAAGATATGAATTTGATAACCTTAACTTGATCAATTTACACCACAACTAAAATTCTTTGAAAAAGTAGATTTTCTAATGATTTTTTTAAAAATTTATTGCATTTCAAAGTATAACACTTCTTAGATCAATTTGTCAGGAAAATTATATAGACAACCAAACATTTCTAAGAAACATGATAGGATAATTTTCATTGATATCAAAAATGAAAGATATTATAATTTATCACAAATGATATCAACACTCAAAGTTTTCAAAACATAAAAACAACAAAACAAACAACACTTCACATCACAAAGCATCACCACTGGTACAGAAAATCATAAAGAATTACAGTCATCACTTAGAGGGTCCCTGATCTGGAGGAGGAGGTTGGTTGAAGAAATTAAAATAGCTACTCATCATAGCTACATTCATGTTCACTAAATAGAATTGACCTCTTATCCAACCCATGTCATGCTGGTACTGTGCATCCTGCTGCTGTAGATGAGTCTCAATTTGATCGAAGCGTCGATCAAAGTGACTCTCAAGATGATCAAAGTGATGAACCAAGTCCTGAAGATTTGGTCTACCAACAGGTGCAGGTGCAGGTCCTCTCTCCTCTCCCTCAGTGTTAGCACCTTCATCATGTTTTACAAAGAAAGCTCATAATAAACCATCATTGTAGTACACAAGCTCTTTAAGATGTGACACATTAGGATGAATTAATTCATACTTCTTCTCAAGAATATAAGCCACAAGGTGTCCTAGATCAATGTTCTTCTTCCTGTTACTGGAAACATGTCCAATTTCAAAAAGCCCATAAATATAGTCAAGGATGAGTTGGGCTTCGTTAATGGGTTTACCAGTAATGATCATATAAGTGACAGTGGAAAGAAGAGGTGTAATTTGAATTCTATCTCCAGCTTTTGGAATAATGGAAGTCCTAAGCACGTGCTGGATGATTCTAGCATCTTGATGAAAGTATTGACCTTAGGCAAGTGGAATTCTTGTCTAACTCCTCTAAGTACCCAATTTATTTCAGTCCAATCAAAATTGGAAGCATAAGTCAAAGTGTGGGCTCTTATTCTTTCAGTCCTTAAGTTCAAGAAAACTCCCATATCCTCCTTGGTTATTTCTACATTCTTCCCCAGAACAAAAGATCTAATCCTATATTGAGTGGAAGGTCATGTTTGCTACAAAATAGTAAAAGGTATAAATGTTGTTGGAGTAAATAAGAGTGAGGATAAACTAAAATTGAGTAGAAGCAATAAGTGGAAGTATTTGAAAAGTTATGTTCTCTTGGATTAAAACTCTGGAAGGAGTTATTTTTGCCGCTACAAACCTCAAAAAAGATTTCTCATTTTCTTTAAAAAGAAAGTTCTAACTGGTATTCCTAGTGGACGGGCCTCTAGTTAATTCCTTTACGTGCCTAACTCTCTTGCTTGAACTTTCCATCGAAAAGATTAAAGGAAATAGAAGTTTGAGAAGACTTTTGAAGTGAATGAAGTCTTAGTTTTAAACCGTTTCAATTTAAAGAAAGATGATATTTCGTACAGATGAATTTTGGTTCATCCCATACGATGCATGGGTTCGTCTGTACGAATCAAAATTTCGTATGGACAAAAGATTAAGGTCAAAATGAAAGGACTTTTCGTACTCATATGAGTTATGAGGCGTCTATTCGTACAGACTTTTTGACCAGACGATCATACAGACAAACAGGTGTTTGTTGAGGATGATCGGTTATTTAAGATTATTTTTATGACGGTTGAATTCGTTCCCCATTCAGAATGACACATGGCTCTTTTGTACGAAAGCCATGTTTGTACGTACGATTTGAAATAATGACTATGCTTATCCATAAAAACGTCTATATGCGTACATATGATTGAATACACATCGTCTAGATGATAGTCAAGATTGTACAGATGAAGTGTATTAAAAATAAAAAAAAAATTTGTACGCATTCAATTCTACCGAATCAATCAATACGCTACAGGATTCATCTGGTACGAAATTAATTTTGTACAGACGAACTTCACACATAGAAAATTTGTATGATTATGAAAAAGTTTTGAAAAAACACACACAAAAAATAAAACTAAAAAGATCAAACACAAACAAGCACGAAAAAAGAAAAAGCATACACACAGACTTACAACTAAAAGCTCACATACAAAAACACAAATTAAGGTTACAGAAACATTTAATTAAGCATTTAAATCAATCACACCTAGCCTTATTCTTATGTACTGAAAGTTTCAAAGGCTAGTGATTTTGTAAAACTATTTGCAAGTTGATTTTCATTTAAAACATGATTGAGTTTAATTTCTCCTTTGTATACATGATCCCTTATGAAATGATGCTTGATATCTATATGTTTGGTCCTTGAATGTTGAATAGGATTTTTAAAAATATAAATTGCACTAGTGTTATCATAATAAATGAGAATTGTGCCTATTTTTAGTCCTAAATCAATCAACTATTATTTCAACCAAAGTACTTGTGCCACACAACTTCTTAAGATAATGTATTCAACTTCAACACTAGATAGGGCTACAGAATTTTGTTTTCTATTAGACCAAGAGACTAAAGAATTTCTAATAACTTGATATGTTCCAGAAGTACTTTTTCTATTAATCCTACGACCTACAAAGTCAAAATTTGAATATCCAATTATTTCAAATGAAGAGCTAAATTTAGGATACCGAATCCCTAAGTTCTGAGTTCCCAAGAGATATCTCAAAATCCTTTTTACTGCTGTCAAATGTGATTCTTTTAGATCTAATTGAAATCTAACACATAAATAAACACTAAATATAATATCAGGTCTACTAACAGTCAAGTAAAGAAAAGATCTAATAATCCCCCTAAATTTCTTTTGATCAATAGATTTTTTCTTAAGGTCCTTATCCAACTGAACTGAGGAACTCATAGGTGTACTAACAGGTTTAGTATTGTTCATTTCATATTTTTTGAGGATGTCGTTAACATACTTCGACTGGCTAAGAAATATTCCTTCCTCAAGTTGCTTAATACTAAATCTTAAAAAGTAACTTAAATCTCCCATTAAGCTCATCTCAAATTCACTACTCATTATTTTAGAAAATTCATCACAAAAATTTTTATCAGTAGATCCAAAGATGATATCATCAACATAAATTTGTATAATGAGTATATCTTCTCCCAATTTTTTTAAAAAGAGAGTTGTATCCACACTTCCTTTTTCAAAAGATCTCTCAAGTAGAAAAGTGATCAACCTCTCATATTAAGCCCTAGGTACCTGTTTCAATTCATGCAAGACCTTTTTTAACTTAAACACATGATTTGGGTATTTTAAATTTTCAAAACATGGAGATTGTTCTATAAACACATCCTCTTGAATTAACTCATTTAAAAAGATACTCTTAACATCCATTTGAAACAACTTAAATCCTCTAAAATAGGCAAATGTTAATAAAACTTTAATTACTTCAAGTCTAGCTACATGGGCAAAAATCTCCTCAATGTCAATTATTTCAATATGATTATACCCATTAGCCACCAATCTAGCCTTATTTCTAACAATTACTCCCGAGTCATTCATTTTATTCTTGAATATTCACTTAGTTCCTATTACACTTTGATCATTTGGCCTTTTAGTTAATTCTCAAACTTCATTTATCACAAATTGATTCAATTCTCCTTACATAGCCAATATCCAAAATTCATCTGAAAGTGCTTGATCAATATTTGTGGGATCTATCATTGAAATAAATGATGAGTGATTGACTTCTTTATTCAGTCCACGCCTTATCCTAACTCCCTCACTAGGTTCACATATAATTAATTCCTTTGGGTGGTTTTTAAAAAATCTCAAATCTCTAGGCAACGGGTTTTCTATCTCCAAAATCTCATCCAAATTAATTTTCTCAATCTCTTATGAGTCAATTCCTATCTGATCTTCTTCAACAATATGCTCTTTCAAAATACCAGATTCATCAAATACAACATGTATTATCTCCTATACAATCAAAGTTCTTTTATTGAATATCCTATAAGATTTTCCATCACTAGAGTATCTTAGAAAAATTCCTTCACCTGATTTTGGATCAAATTTTCCTAAGGCAAATTTTTCATTATTATGTATTAACACCTTACATCCAAAGATATACAAATATGACAAATTAGGTATTCTTCCCTTAAGTAACTCATAGGGTGTTTTATTCAAACCTGGTCTAATGTTTATCGTATTCAGAATATAACATGTAGTACTAACCACTTCAGTCCAAAAATATTTAGGAAGTGAATATTCTGCCAATATAACTCGAGTAGCTTCTATTAATGTTCTATTTTTTCTCTCGACTATCCCATTATGCTGAGGGTTTCTAGGTGCAGAAATATTATGATCAATCCCTTTATCCTTACAAAAATCCTCAAATTTTTTATATTCAAATTCTCCTCCAAGATCACTTTGAATGGTAAAAATCTCATATACTAGCTTCCTCTGAATCCAAGTAGAGAAATTTCTAAACTCATCAAATAATTCACTCTTATGATATAGAAATCTAATCCATGTGAATATAAAAAAATCATCTATAATCATAAATATATATACCTTCCTTCCTAGACTTACAATTCCAACTGGTCTAAAAAGATACATATGCAAAATCTCCAATGGATTACTAGATCTAAGATCCTTGTTGGACTAAAAAGATGACTTCACCTGTTTTCCTAATTGACAAGCATCACACAAGTGATCCCTAATAAAGTCTAGTTTTGATATACCTCTAACTAAGTTCTTTTGGGTAATCCTTCTAAGATTTTTCATGCTAGAATGACAGTCTCCTATGCCAAAGCCATGACTCATCAGAAATAATTTTTAAACAAAAAGTAGTAGGGGTTTTGATACAATTTAAATCTAGCATATAAATATTATTTACCCTTAAACCATGCAAAATATCAATACTATTTAGGCTTAATATACAGCTAGTAGGAAAAAATTTGACACTGTATCCTTTATCACATAGCTGGCCAATACATAATAGATTATGCTTTAAGCCTACTACAAGTAATACATTTTCAATAAAAAATTTTTCAAGATTTCCAATCATACTTAATCCAACCACCTTCCTTGTGGTGTTATCTCCAAGTGTTACCCTGCCTCCACTCCTGACTTTCAGTGATATAAATTGCTTAGTGTCTCCAGTCATATGCCTTGAGCAACTGCTGTCTAGGTACCATATTCTCTCATAAGACCTTGTGTGAGAGTGAGCCTACAAAATCATCAAATGTTAGACTTGGGAACCCAAATAAGATTGGGTTCACCTCTTGATAACTTATAAACGGATGCATGTATGATATGTTTAGCTTTATGCATCTTAGGTTACCACACCAAATAAGTTTTTTTATCCAATATATAGGTGTGTATTATATGTCCAAACAATCCACACTTATAGAATTTGATTCAGGAAATGGATTTCTTAATCTTCTATAATTATTCTGCCTTTTCATGGATTGTTTAAATTTTGGGTACAAAATAGGATTCATAAAATCTTCAAATCTTGGGGGTATCCTATTTTCCTTGAGAGCTTTTATTTTCAGTTTGAAAAAAATATTCATATCTTCCAATATGTGATTTGTATAATTCATTCGATATTTATTTCTCTCTGATTCATCTTTAAAATCCTTAATTTTTTTTCAGTTCTGCATAGGATGATTTAAAATTTTCATGTTTCTTATTCAAATCATCGAACTCATCAAGTAATTTCATGCGGTTGTTATCAATCAATGCATAATCTTTCCTAAGAATTTTTATTCTTTTTGTAAATCTTGTAATTTTAAATTTAGACTAGTATGCATTTTCTTTAACTTCCTATATGCATCATGTACGCATTCAGAGACTTCTAAAAGTTCATTGTAAGTCAAGTCACATACATCTTCTTGATCTGACTGATCAAGATTATCGGACATCAAGCACAGATTGGTGACTTCCTCTTCCTTTTTAGTCTCTAACGAGTCTAAAGCTGAGTAATTAAAAGAAAGGAGGACTTCACCGATTTCCCTAATGGACATGCATCACATAGGTGATCCTTAGTAAAGTCTAGTTTGGAAATTCCTCTAACCAAATATTGTTGTGTAATCTTCCTAATATTTTTCATGCTTGCATGATAAAGTCTTCTATGTCATAATCATGATTCATCAGTAATTATTTTGAAACAAAAAAGCATTATAAGATTTAACAAGATTCAAATCAACTATGTACAAATTATTTACCTTATTTTCATGTAATACATTAGTTTCATTTTGGCTTATTATGCAGCGTATGATAAAAAAATTTACACTATAACCTTTATCATAAAGCTGACTAATACTCAATAAGTTATGTTTTAAGTCTTCAACCAATAACATATTTTCAATAAAAAAATTATTCTTATTTCCAATCATTCCTGTACTTACCACTTTCATAGTGGCATTATTTCCCAATGTTACCTTTCATCTACTCCTGGCTTCCAACGATATGAATTGTGTCAAATCTCCAATCATATGCTTTAAACATCCATTGTTCGGGTACAAAATGCTCTCACTAGATCTTGTATGAGAGCGTTTCTATAAAATGATCAAATATTAGACTTGGGAACCCAAACAAGTTTGGGTTCCCCACTTGGCAGAAATAATGTAGATGCTTGTTTGATATGTAATGTTTTATGTATCATAGGTCTCCACACTAGATATAATTTACTATAAATAATGCACATGTTAGAAATATGGACAATCATTCCACAAGGAAAAACATTTGACTCAAGGAAAAGGATTTATTAATATATGTGTATTATTTTGACTTTTCCTATGTTTTGACATTTTAGGCTTATGATCAGGATTAGAAAAATCTTCAAGTGTTGGAGGTATCATATTTTTCTCAAGAGCTTTCAATTTCTCTCTAAGATATGAATTTACACTTCTAAACTGAATTATCAACTTTTAAATAATGATCTGTACGATCAAATTCATCCATAAATATTTTAAAATCATTTTTAAATTTAGTATGTGATAATTTTAATAGTTCATACTTTTTGTTTAAATCATCAAACTCATCTAATAGTTTCATGTGGTTGTTGTCAATTAATGCATGAACATTCCTAAGGATTTCATGCTCTTTTTATAAATTTAAAAATTCTAAGTTCAACTTGGCATACAATTTTTTTGAGTTTCCTAAATGCAGCATGAATTTTCTCAAAAATATCAAATAATTCATCATAGGTTAAGTCACATACCACCTCTTGATCTGACTGATCAAGCTTATTGGCCATTAAACACAAGTTTGTGACTTATTCCTATACTTTTGTTTATAAGGAATCTGAGGCTGAGTATGCCCAGAATGCTCTCTACAATCTCTTCTTGGCCTTTCTTATATTGCTTTTCTCCTCAACTTTCTCCTTGCTAGGATTAGCTTTAGATTCAGGCAATCAAATTTAATATGTTCACACTTCCTGTAATCATAGAAAATTATATCTATAGAAACTTTAGCATTTTTGTGAAACTTACCCTTATTCCACTTCTGACATCTCTATTACTTCCTCTTAAGGAAACTTCTAAATTTCATTGTCATTAAGATAGTATCAACTTCATCCTCAGGGTGGGACTGATCACTATCTGAGTCATCTACTTTCAATACAATATTTTTCTCCTTCCACTTCTCACCTATATTAATCAAATTTTGAGTCACTCTTTGCTTGTAAATAATTAGTGATCCAAGAAGATTGTCAATAGAATAAAAATTTAGGTCTTTTAACTCCATTACAATAGTTATCTTTGCATCATAAGTAGTAGGAGAATAATGAGGAATTTTATTTACTCTTTCAGTATTAGTTAGTTCCCCACCTAAAGCATATAATGAGGTGACTATTTGTGTGAAATGAGTATACATGTTAGTGATTGATTCTTTTGATTTCATGCAAAAATAGTTCATAATCGTGTAGTAGAATGTTCAATCTAGATTGTTTCACCTCATTAGTTTATTCATAAGTAATGCAAAGTCTATCCCAAATTTCTTTTTCAATTCTACAAATTGAGATGCATATATAGACTTCATATTTAAGTGCATAAAAAAATTATTTAAACATTTAGTGTTTAACTAAGATAAGTCTTTTTCTTTAATTCCTCGGTCTTCTCCTCTTCGGGTTCCTTAGATTTGTCATAACTGGATACTCAAATGAAAAAGAAAACTCTCCTCCCGAGGGGGAGGTTATTCTTTTCTCTTTTGGAGAAAGTTCAAATTAGGTTGTTAGACCTATTAAATTTGTCCCAAGAATAATCAAGAGGGGGTGAATTGGTAATTAAAAAAAAATCTCTTAAAATTTTTAAAAAACTATTTTAACTATTTAAGCACAATGAAAAATTTTCTCAAACTAAATTTTTTCAACCACAAAATTAAAAGTGCAAAAAAATGTAGTAAAAATAAAAACATAAGTATATAATTTTATAGTGGTTTGGTCCAACTAGACCTACGTCTATTCCCTGAAGACTCTGTCTTTAGGTATTATACTATATCAAAGTGACTCTCGTTTTTCTCCCACAGTAATGTGGAGAAGCCTTACAACATCCTCTCTTTCACCAACCTCGATGCATAAGAGTACCATCATCCTTTCTCACCTTCTTGGTGATGGCAGAGTACTGACATCCTTTCTCACCCTCTTGGTGTTGGCAGAGTACTATCATCCTTTCACACTCTCATGGTATTTGTAGAGTACCGATGCTCTTTTAAAAATCTTCTTTCAAAAGTCTTCAATAAAGTAGGGAAGAACTTTGAAGAGCAAATAAGAGATCCTCACCGTAGGGCAACCTTATGATTCCCCTCACAAATCATTCTTAAGAGATCTCTTACTCTCCAATCCCAATACACTCTTATAAACACTCTCCAAGTGCACTCTCAAAAGAAATTCATAGTAGGAGTTATGTTAGTTTTTTTTTTACTCTTAAATATGAAAGACAATTAGAATTATCCATAAAATTGAAAATTTCAATTTGACCATATTGGAGCATATACTATGATCGCACTTCATACATATGAATAGTTTAAAACTAAAGATGTTCATCCGATACAATCATGTACGAACACATTTCGTACAATAGTCACCATCTATACGAACCCTACATCATATAGTATGAACTATTCAAAACTAAATAAATTCATCCAATATGATTATGTATAGACCCATTTCATACATTGGTCAGCGTCTGTACAAACTTTACATTGCATAGTATGAACTGTTCAAAACTAAACAAGTTCTTCAGGTATGATTTTGTACGAATGCATTTCAAACACTGGTTAGCTTAATGTACGATATTTATTTTATACAGTACAATCAGTTTAACCAAATCATGCTTCATTTGGTATGAACATGGATGAGCCCATTTTGTACTTTGTACGTTGTCTATACAAAACCAATTATGTACGATATGAATAGTACAAAAAAATTTGAAATGTATGATCCGATTAACTTCTATCTGGAGGAACACTCTAGATAAATTATACAATATGATTCAAGAATCATACAGTACAATACATTTTAAAAATACAAGTTTTGGCTCACTCCTCCAGTGTGTCTGCATGATTACCCAATTACAATCACACTCTCTCAGACTCAAGTAAAAGAGACAAATTACATATTACAATTACAAGAAACTCTAATCTAATCTATATTGAAGCCTTCAACAGTCTGCAATACAATTTCTTTGAAATATTAGTATAAAAAAAAAAAAGATTTTCCTAATATATGTTAGGAGAAATAGTAATCAACACAATAAAAATTCACATGACATAAAAGCATAAATTTGAAAACTAAGTCGAAACATTTGGGTATTAAAAAGATCTAAAATTAGACTTCCAAATGGAAAAGGACTATCCCTATGAGAGGTATCATTTCCTCTTTGGAATCAAATTTTTGATAAGTATATCGCAACTCAAAGACACTTTCACAACTCTTAACTTTAAATAAATTACATTAATATAAAAGTAAAAATCTAGACCCTCTTACAAGGTTATCCTAAGCATTTAATGATCAAACAAATCCTAAGTAGTGATATATATATACATTAAAATTAATAAGTAAACATACTAAGCTGTACTCTTATTTATTTTGGGGCTAAGCAGCTAAAACACCTGTGATAAATATAATTATTTTTAATTTAACTCCCTTTTTTATTATCCTACATGAGTGTGGCCACTTACAAAAAATCTTGCGAGCAACCAGATCATTCCTAACCTAGTGGTAATCTAACACCCATCACATCAGTTCACTGAATATAGTAAAAGTAAGTAGATACATCAATCAATTTTCAATTACAACATGTAATAAAAACTTAGAAAACTCAACACACATCAATAAAAGTAAACACCGATCTTTCCTAGAATAGAATTGATAGTCCTACCAAACTATCTAACGTGTGTGCTAAATGTCGTGTGGCTAGGTTAGATCCTAAGTTGGATAGTTTGTTCAAGTTATCTAATGTTTGAGTTTGTTAAAGGTTGAAGGGTAAATTTTTATTTCTGTTTAAATATCCATATATTAAGATTTATTTTAGGATAAATTTTAAGTTCAATTGGTCAAATGAGTTTAATTAGTTAAAGATTTAAGTATCAATGAATTTTAATTAATTAATTAGTTTCTAATTTTTTTAAGGATTCAATTAATTTAGATTTTCCACCAACCAGTTTGTGGTGTTATCAAAGTGGGCTCGAGGAACTAGGCCTCCTTAAGACACTTAGCCCCCCAGCTCAAGGTAGTCTAGCCTATAAACTAGGTTAATGCAGTTCAATTAAGAATTTTAATTTAGCTTACTAATTAAGAGTCACTTAATTTTATGGTTTTACACTTCATTGAATCCGTAGGTGGTGTTGTCACAGTGGGCTCGAGGAATCAAGTCTCCTTAAAATACTTAGCCCTGCAACTCAAGAAAGTTTATGCTAAAAACTTCATCTTTAGAATGCTTGTTGTGTATTGAAATATTGGTATATTGAATTAATTAAGCAAGTTATAGTTTTCTGGGATACTAACCAATTATTGAATTTTTGGAATTATTTAAATGTGTTAATTAAGGGGTTAAAAGTTAATCTTTAAAATTAAAGTTGGTTTTGGGTTTTGACATTTTATTTAATATTTAACCCTAAAATGAGTAATTAGACTCTAAGTTTACCCAATTTTAAATTTTCTACATTAAGTTATTATTTTCAAAGTTTGGGTATTTTTTTGAATTATTAAAATCATTTTAATAAAGGAGTTTTAATGATTTGAATCCAAATGAATTCCAAACTTCTTGAAATCACCTCCAAAGATTACAAATGATCTAACAGGTTGATCTCAAGTATTTGAAAATTTTTTAAAATTTAATTATTTTTAATTAATTAAATTAATTAAATATTATTTTTTTAAAAAAATTACATTAAGTTTGAATTTGATGTTAAATCAAAAGGCTTTTAATTTTCTTGAGTTAAGGTTTAAACTTTAGTCAATTTGGGGTATAACTTATATTTTTTTATTTAAATTTGATTTATTAGAATTTTTGGAAATTTTAAGGCTTAATTAAGGGTTTAATCTTAAGTTAATTAATTAAGTGGCTTAATGAATTTTAAAATCTGTAAGATATTTTTAATGAGTTGGAAGTATTCTTAAGTTTAAATATTTAAAATTTTAAACCTATTGGACATGTATTTAGATTTTTAGAATTTTTATAAATTCCTTAAACAAGTCCTTATTTTTTGTCATTATGATGTCACTAGGTTAGCTAGGCTTAAATCAATGTCACTAAACCTTGACACAAACATAAACAATATTTAATCACACCAATCAAGTCCTAGATCTAGGAGAGCCTAAAGCTAGGTGTGTGTGTGTGTGCATCCTAAACATGTAAAGATTAAACATAACACATAATTAAAGACTATATTAGTGAACCATCAAAATATGATTGTTCACTAATCATCCCCCTTCAATTCAATTCATATAGGCTCAATCCATGTGTAAAATTTCAAGGGTTTTCTCAACACTCAACAATTTAACACTATTACTTGGAATGTTAGGGGCATTGGCTGCTCTTCTGCTAAACTCAGAGTGAAAAACTTATGTCATAACCATAATGTCTTGCTTCTTATTTTTCTTGAGTATCTTATCTCTTCTGATAAGTACTCAGTACGGCTTTTGGGTTTTAAACATTCTTTAGCTAATGTTGCTAATAAAATTTGGGTTTTTTGGAAAGATTTTGTTATGGTTAACATTATTGGTGATTTTAATCAAGTTATTCATTGTAATATAAAGAGTTCTAATTTGCAATGTTGTGATTCCTTTATTTATGCTGCTTCTTCTCATTATACTATAAAGATTTTATGGGACCAAATAATTCAATTTCACAGTATTTGTAATCTTTCATGGCCTATTGGAGGATACTTTAATACCATTGCCAACCCGTCTGAGTGTGTAGGGGGCTCTCACCCTATCTATCATTCTATGGAAGATTTTAATAACATGATTATGGACTGTAACTTTATTGATATTGGTTTCTCTGGTGATAATTTTACTTGGCATCGTGGGCATTTATGGAAATGATTAGATCGAGTTTTAATTAATGATTTTTATTTGAATTCTTTTGACTATACTAATATTGACCATCTTTGTAGGACCCTCTTTGATCATTCCCCTCTTCTCATTAAAATTAAGCCTAGATTGAAAGATGCTCCTTCTCAATTTAGATTTCAAAACATGTGATTACTTCATGAGTTTTTTATGAACATGGTGAAGGATAACTGGCTTACCCCTTTACATCTAGATAATGTTATTTCTGGTATGCGTAGACTGTGGTATAAGCTAAAAAGGCTTAAGTTTGTTCTTAATTGGTGGAATCATAATAATTTTAAGAATAGTTTTTCTAACATTTTAATTGCGAAAGATAAAGTGAATTGTAAGGAGACTCAATGCCAATTATTACCTTCTAAAGCTAACTTGTGTTTATTGAGAGAGGCTAAAGGTGGGCTTTATAAATTACAAGCTCAGGAGGAAATGTTTTGGAAATAGAAAGCGACTATTAAACATCTTGTTAAAGTTGACAATAATATAAAATATTTTCATTCCTTGGTTAAGAGGAAATGCAATAATAATTGCATTCATAAAATGAATCGGGTTGATGGTTCTATTACTGAGGATGGTGTTGAAATGGCTAGCTTAGTTGTTCAACATTTTCAGAATCATCTAAAAAAACTTCAACCCTGCCACTATTGATAATCTAATATTATTCCTTCTCTTATTTCTCATGATGATAATATTTCTTGTCTAAGCCTTCTTCTTTGGAGGAAGTTAAAGATATTGTTTTTGGTATGAATTCTGAGTTAGTAGCTGGGCATGATGGTTTCATGATCAAGTTTTTCTAGAAAACTTGGCATATTATTGGTGATGATCTCTTTTCTACTATTCTTAATTTTTTTAATGATAATTCTATGCCTAAATTTTTTAATGTTAATTCTATTGTTCTTAGTCCTAAGAAGAATTCTAGCACTTCTTTGAATGACTTTAGACCTATTAGACTTTATACCTTTAATTATAAAATGATCTCTATAATTTTATGAATCATTTATCTATTTTTCTACCTAAGGTTATTTCTCCTTTTCAAATGGGTTTTCTTGAGTCCAGTAATTAGGTTGTTAAGCCTAAGTAAATGTCTCACGGCTACCAAGAGGGGGGTGAATTGGTAGTTTTAAAAATTTTAAACCCTCTTAATGATAAAGTTGAACCGAAATATAATTTTCTTTTAAAGTTTGTAGAAAAATGTTTTTCAACCACAGAGTTGTTAAAACTGAAATTTAAAGTGTGGAAACGTAAAAATAATAAAGTAAATGACACCAGATTTATAGTGGTTCAGTCTATAACCCGACCTACATCCACTCTTCAGAGGCACCCTCTGAGTATTACACTAATACCACAAAGTGACTCTCCTTTAGCACCCACAGCAAGGCGGAGAAGCCTTTACAACACACTCTTTTCACCACTACCCGGTGCGGCAGAGAACCGTCGTCCTTTTACACAATCCACAGTGCTGGCAGAGAACCGTCGTCCTTTTACACTCTCCCCCTTTTTGATGATGGCAAAACAATTATTATTTGTATGGTTTCAAGTTAAACAAATCTCCTATCTCCTAAACTCCCCCTGAATTGATGAGTACATTAAAATAAGGAGGCATAAAAAATATTTTTGTTTTTCAAAGTTTTTAACACAAACAACTACAAAGTCAAAAACTTGCAAACAGAACAATCAAAATAGAAAATACAATAATTTCTCCCCCTTTTTGACAACAACAAAAAGTTAAGAAGAAATAGACAAGAAATGTAAGTAATTATATGAAATTCATTTTTAAAATTTAATCTAAATTGTGATTGACATAGGGTATGCAATTTTTAAACTAAAGATATTAGGTCAATCATAGAAATTTATACAATTTAAGAACTGATATAACATTGTAAGTAAGAAGAATTTATCAAAGACATGATTCAATTTAGACATTTGACTATAGAAAATCATTACAAGAGAGATGTATAAAAATTCTATATTTCAAAGTTCAATAGAATATAAATGAACATAAGATCAATTTGAATTAAGAGATTGAACGAATTTGGAAAGAAGAGAATTATCTCATGTGGCGCTTTGCGCATCTTTTTCACAATTTTGGGGCACATTTTTGTGCATTTTTTCTTGGTTGGGCTTATTTTGTGCCTCTTTTTCACTTTGCAAATCTTTGCGAATTTCTTTTGATTTTTGTACATTTGTACAATGTTCAAGAGTAATTGAAACCAATTCTTTCCAAAATCTATATTCTAAAATTTTAAATATTTCTAGGTGCATAAATATCACTTGAGCATAGAAATACAAAATAAGAAAACATCTAAATTGCAATAGTAATATTAACTTTTATGTAGTCTAAATGAATAGACATGAATTTAACAGTTCTAATTACAACAAGTTATAAACAACTTATAAATTCAGAAAGTCTAGATTTTCTAATATTGATAATCTCAAATTACAATCGAATTTAAGCACTATGTAGATTAAATAATACTAATGAAATTCATAAACATTAACCACATTTCAAAACAAATCTAATAAAAAACATAACAACTTTCATTGATATTAAAGAAACGGATTACAAAAAAAAAAAAAAATACATTGAACTTAAAAAGAAAAACCAACAAAAACACAAACACTTAACAATTAAACAGACACGATAAAAACATAAAAAACAAATACAACAGACACACATAAAAACATTTCTACTGTTCTGGAGGAGGAGGAGGAATGCCGCCAAAAAGGTTGAAGTAGGAGGCCATCAACATTACATTGGTATTAATTTCATGAACTTCATTTCTAATATTACCAATGTCTTGTTGCTGCTGCGTAAGTTGAGCATCAAATTGATCAAACCTTTGATCAATGTGAGTCTCTAATCTATCAAATCTCTCAATCAGATTCTGGTAATCTGATTGAGGAGCAGAAGCTTGCACTCCTTCTTCTTCTTCCTCTTCTGAAGCACTGGCATGTGCTTTTTCTTTTTCTTTTTCCTCCTTGAAGAGCAATCTGAATGATGCATCATTATAGTAAACTGGCTCTTCGTATTCTTCATCAGGATGCACTATATTGTACTTCTTTTCCAAAATATAAGTAATCAAGTGTCCTAATGAAATGTTCTTCTTTCTCTTCTGATCAGCATGTCCTATTTCTGAAAGCCCATATATATGGTCTATGATAAGTTGGGCTTCGTCAATAGGATGTCCTTTCATGATTAAAAAAGTTAGACAAGAAAGGAGAGGAGTAATGTTAATCCTATCACCAGCTTTAGAAATGATTGAGGATCGAAGGATATGCTGGATGATTCGGGCATCTTGGGTCATACCGGAGACTCTAGCAACATGATTGTCAATAGCATTTTCTCTAATTACCCTATTGATTTGAAACCATTTGAAGGAGGTTTCTGACATTAGGGTGTGGGCTCTATATCCCTCAGTTCTTAAGTTTAAAAATGCACCAAGGTCGTGCTTGGTGATCTCAACTTTTTGCTTAAAAACATAAGAACTAATGGTGGAGTGGTCAGAATTGAAACTCATGTTCGCTAGAAAGTAGTGGTAGGTTTGTTTGTTGTAGAAATGGACGAGAGAAAGAATGAAATGAAATTGGGTTGAGGCAAAGAGGTGCATTACCCGAAATTTCAACTCAGTTTGAATAAGAATGCGAGAAGGAGTGATTTTTGCGGATGCAAAATAAGGAAAAGATTCCTCATTCGCTTTAGAAAGAAAGTTGTCTGGGGCATTCCTATTTGGTTTCTTCACCAACACCTTTTGTCTTTTGCTTGAGGAGGCCATTGTTGATTTGAAGTAGAAAGGGATTGAAAATGAAGTTTGGAAGTGTGATTGTTAAGTTAGAAAGCCTTCATATTTAAAGAAAAACGATACGTTCGTCCTGGACGAAAATATTCGTCCTGGACGAAAAATTATCGTTCGTCTGGACGAAATAATTTCGTACCGACGATCCAATTCGTCCAAAATGTAATGGCTTTTCGTAATCAACACAACTTACGATGCGTCCCTTCGTACAGGCTTTTTGACTTGACCGATCGTACATACGAAAAATTTTCGTACAGACGATCAAAAAGTAAATCGTTTTAATGACTCTTGAAAACCGTCCCCTACAATGAACTGACACATGTTCGTCTGGACGAACGAAAACTTCGTACAGACGAAGTTCATATTAAAAACTGTCTTATCCACTCAACCGCTGCATTCAATCGTCCCGACGTTTGAGAGAAAAAAAAATTCGTCCTGGACGATCATCAGATCGTACAGACGATCTAATTAAAAACTGCTCTCAAAACGGTTTAAATTCGCGCAAACTGTTCCTCCACACATCGTCCCGTACGAAACATTTTCATCCTGGACGATTTCCTCCAAAAAAAAAAATTTTTAATTTTGAATTTTTAAATTAAGAAAATCAAACAAAATATTCGAAAACACAGAAAACATAAAACAAAAACATAAATCCAAAAATTCATTCAAAACACACAAAATTTCACAAAATCAAAAAACAAAACAAAACAAATATCAATGTTGCAAAGACATTTTGTTTAAGCATTCAAATCAATAACACCAAGCCTTATTCTTAAAGTACTGAAGGTATCAAAGGCTAAAGGTTTTGTAAAAATGTCTGCAAGTTGATTTTCAGTTGAAACATGTATGAGTTCAATTTCTCCCTTTGATACATGATCCCTTATGAAATGATGCCTTATATCAATGTGTTTGGTTCAAGAATGTTGAATAGGATTTTTGGAAATGCAAATAGCACTAGTATTGTCACAATAAATTGGAATAGTGCCTATAGTTAATCCTGAATCAATCAACTGTTGTTTTAACCAAAGTACTTGTGCCACACAACTTCCTAATGCAATGTATTCTACTTCTACAGTAGATAGTGCCACTGAATTTTGTTTTCTACTAGACCATGAAACTAATGAATTTCCAATGAATTGACATGTTCCAGAAGTGCTTTTCCTATCCACTCTACAGCCTGCAAAGTCAGAATCTGAGTAACCAATAATTTCAAATGAAGAGCTAAACTTAGGATACCAAATTCCTAAGTTTTGAGTTCCTAGTAGATATCTTAAAATCCTTTTCACTGCTGTCAAATGTGATTCTTTTGGATCTGATTGAAATCTAGCACATAAGCAAACACTGAACATAATATCTGGTCGGCTAGCAGTCAAGTAAAGTAAAGATCCAATTATCCCTCTAAATTTCTTTTGATCAACAGATTTTCCCTTAAGGTCTTTATCCAACTGAACTGAAGAACTCATTGGTGTACTAACAGGTTTAGCATTGTCCATTTCATATTTTTTGAGGATGTCCTTAATATATTTAGTTTGACTAAGAAAAGTACCTTCCTCAAGTTGCTTAATGCTAAAACCTAGAAAGTAATTTAAATCTCTCATTAGACTCATTTCAAATTCACTACTCATTATTTTAGAAAAATCATCACAAAGATGTTTATTTGAAGATCCAAAGATGATGTCATCCACATAAATTTGAACAATAAGTATATCCTTTCCAATTTTCCTTAAAAAGAGAGTTGTATCCACACTTCCTTTTTCAAAAGATCCTTCAAGTAGGAAGGTGCTCAACCTCTCATACCAAGCCCTAGGTGCCTGTTTCAATCCATATAATGCATTTTTTAATTTGAAAACATGATTTGGAAATTTAGAATTTTCAAAACCTGGAGGTTGTTCTACAAAAACATCTTCCTCAATTACCCCATTTAAAAAGGCACTTTTGACATCCATTTGAAACAATTTAAAACCTTTAAAACAAGCAAAGGCTAGTAAAACCCTAATTGCTTCAAGTCTAGCTACAGGGGCAAAAGTTTCCTCAAAATCAATTCCTTCAATTTGATTATACCCCTTAGCTACTAATCTAGCCTTATTTCTAATGACTACTCCTGAGTCATTCATTTTATTTTTGAACATCCACTTGGTTCCAACAACACTTTGATCTTTTGGCTTTGTAGTTAGTTCCCAAACTTTATTTCTTATAAATTGATTTAACTCTTCTTGCATGGCCAATATCCAAAATTCATCTGAAAGTGCTTGATCAATGTTAGTGGGTTCAATAGTTGAAATAAAGGCTGAATGATTGACTTCCTTGTTTAATCCACGCCTAGTTCTAACACCCTCACTTGGTTCACCTATAATCAATTCCTTTGGGTGGTTTTTAGAAAATCTCAAATCTCTAGGCAAAGGGTCTTCTCTTTCTAAATTTTCTTCCACATTTTCTTCCAAATTTAATCTATCAATCTTTTGGAAGTTTTCTTCAATTTCTTCTTCAACAACATTTGGCTCTTCCATGTTTCCATTTTCATCAAAAACAACATGTGTGGTTTCTTCAATGACTAAAGTTCTTTTGTTGAATACTCTATAAGATTTTCCAACACTTGAATATCCAACAAAAATTCCTTCATCTGATTTTGGATCAAATTTTCCTAAGGCAGATTTTCCATTATTATGTATGAACACCTTGCAACCAAATACATGCAAATGAGACAAATTTGGTGTTCTACCTTTTAGCAACTCATAGGGTGTTTTATTCAAATTTGATCTCACATTCATCCTATTCAGAACATAGCATGCAATGCTAACCGCCTCAGCCCAAAAATATCTAGGAAGCGAGTATTCTGCTAACATTGCTCGGGCGGCTTCTATTAATGTTCTGTTCTTTCTTTCAACTACTCCATTTTGTTGAGGAGTTCTAGGTGCAGAAAAATTGTGATCAATCCCCTTTTCTTTACAGAAATCTTCAAATCTTTCATTTTCAAATTCTCCTCCATGATCACCATAGAAATTATTTCACATCCTAGTTTTCTTTGTATCCAAGTTGAAAAATTTCTGAATTCCTCAAATGATTCACTCTTATGAAAAAGAAATTTAACCCAGGTGAATCTTGAAAAATCATCTACTATAACAAATCCATATACCTTTCCTCCTAGACTAACAGTGCTTACAGGTCCAAAAAGATCCATGTGAAGAATTTCTAAAGGTTTACTAGTCCTAAGATCTTTATTGGACTTAAAAGAGGACTTCACTTATTTTCCTAATTGACATGCATCACATAGATGGTCCTTGGTAAAGTCTAGTTTAGGTATTCCTCTCACCAAATTCTTTTGGATAATTCTTCTAAGATTTTTCATACTAGAATGACAAAGTCTCCTATGCCAAAGCCATGATTCATCATAAACAGTTTTCAAAAACAAAAAGCAGCAGGAGATTGAATACAATTTAAATCTAGCATGTAGACATTGTTTACCCTTTTTTCATTTAAAACAATTTTCCCATTTAGGCTAATTATGCAGCTAGTAGGTAAAAATTTTACATTATAGCCCTTATCACATAGTTGACTTATGCTAAGCAAATTATGTTTTAAGCCTTCAACTAATAAAACATTGTCTATGAAAAAGTTTTTCAAAATTCCAATCATACCTGATCCAACCACTTTCTTTGTGGTATTATCTCCAAGTGTAACCTTGCCTCCACTCCTGGCTTCCAGCGTTATGAATTGAGCAGTATCTCCAGTCATGTGCTTTGAACATCCGCTGTCTAGGTACCATATACTCTCACGAGGTCTTGTGTGAGAGTATTCCTGTAAAATTCTCAAATGTTAGACCTGGGAACCCAAACTAGTTTGGGTTCACCTTTATGAAATTTATAATCAGATGCATGTATGATATGTCTAGGTTTATGCATCTTGGTTCTCAACACCAAATTAGGTTTCATCTTTAAAGTGCAGGTGTGAGATATATGTCCCAAAAATCCACAATTGTTACATTTAACATTAGGAAAAATATTCCTATGTTTTCTTTCATATGATTGTCTTCTAAGGGATTTCATGAATTTAGGATAATATTTAGGATTTGTAAAATCTTCAAGTTTAGGGGGGTTCCTATTATCCTCGAGAGCTCTTATAGTGAGTTTGTAAAATGAATTCATATCCTCCAAGATTCGATTGGTATAATTAAGTCGATATGTCTTGCTCTCAGATTCATCCTTAAAATTCTTAAATTCTTTTTCAAGTTCAGCATAGGATGATTTTAAATTCTCAAAATTTTTATTCAAGTCATCATATTCATCAAGTAGTTTCATGTGGTTGCTATCAATTAAAGCATGATCTTTCCTAAGGATTTCATGTTCCTTATTAAGCTCTTCCAATTCTAAAACTAAACTAGCATGCATCTTTTTCATTTTCCTATATGCATCATGCATGTGTTCAGAAACTTCAAACAATTCATTATAAGTTAAATCACATACCTCTTCTTGATCTGATTGTTCAGCATTATCTGCCATCAAGCAAAGGTTGGTGACTTCTTCTTCTTTTTCAGTCTCAGATGAGTCTGAAGCTGAGTCCGCCCAAAAAGCCTTTTGAAACTTCTTCTTACCCTTCTTTACCATTGGTTTCTCCTCTACCTTTTCCTTGCTAGGAGTGGCTTTGAGTTTTGGACAATCAGTCTTTATATGACCTGGTTTCCTGCATTCATAACAAATCACTTCATTAGAAACCTTGCAATTTCTATTATACTTACCTCTATTCCATTGCAAGCGTCTCTTCTGCTTCCTCTTTAAAAAGCTTCTGAATTGTCTAGTCATCAGTGCAATATCGTCTTCATCCTCAGGTTGTGAGTGTTCACTTTCTAACTCTTCCACATTTAGTGCAATATTTTTGTCCTTTCTTGGTTCACCTGCATCAATCTTTCTTTGACTTACTCCTTGCTCGTAAGCAATGAGTGAACCAAGAAGATTGTCAATGGAATAAATGTTCAGATCTTTAGACTCTTTAATTGCAGTAATTTTAGCATCGTATGCAGTAGGTAAACAACGAAGAATCTTATTAACCATTTCAGCATTAGTTAATTTCCTACCAAGTGCATGCAAAGAGGTGACAATTTGAGTGAATCTTGTGTACATGTCAGATATAGATTCATTAGGTTTCATGCGAAATAATTCGTAGTCGTGTAACAAGATATTGAGTCTTGATTGCTTAACCTCATTTGTCCCTTCATAAGTAATACAAAGTCTATCCCATATGTCTTTTCCGCTTTTACAAGTGGAAACTCGCATGTAGTCTTCAGATTTTAAAGCACAAAAGAAACTATTTAAACATTTCGCATTTAATTGTGCTAAGTCACGTTCTTCAATAGTCCAATATGCATAGGGTGTTTCTACCCTAATTCCATCAACTAATCTAGTTGGTTTTGAGTAACCTTCCTGGACTAGCATCCACATGCGATAATCAAGTGACTGTAAGAAAGAAGACATGCGTGTTTTCCAAAAATCAAAAGGAATATTGTCAAACAGTGGAGGTCTAGTGATAGAGTAACCCTCAGGTGTGTTTTGGTTTCCAAATGTAGCCATCTATGTTAATCAAAAAGTAGTTCAAACTTATGATTCTGAAACTATGCTCTGATACCACTTGTTGAGTCCAGTAATTAGGTTGTTAAGCCTAAGTAAATATCCCACGGCTACCAAGAGGAGGGTGAATTGGTAGTTTTAAAAATTTTAAACCCTCTTAATGATAAAGTTGAACCGAAATAAAATTTTCTTTTAAAGTTTATAGAAATATGTTTTTCAACAACAGAGTTGTTAAAACTGAAATTTAAAGTGCGGAAACGTAAAAGAAATAAAGTAAATGACACCAGATTTATAGTGGTTCGGTCTATAACCAGACCTACATCCACTCCTCAGAGGCACCCTCTGAGTATTGCACTAATACCACAAAGTGACTCTTCTTTAGCACCCACAGCAAGGCGAAGAAGCCTTTACAACACACTTTTTTCACCACTTCCTGGTGCAGTAGAGAACCGTCGTCCTTTTACACAATCCACAGTGCTGGCAGAGAACCGTCGTCCTTCTACACTCTCCTAGTGTGGGCAGAGAACCCTACGGCTGTTCACACTCTCCAAGTGTAGGCAGAGAACCTTTCCGCTGTTCACACTCTCCAAGTGTAGGCAGAGAACCCTTCGGCTGTTTACACTCTCCAAGTGTCGGCAGAGAACCGGATCTCCTTGACTGATCTTCTCACAAGAATCTAGAAGGAAGAAAGAAAAGAGTGAAGAAATCCAATTTCACAAGTAGAGACTCTTATCTTTGCAATCCAAGTGAAGCCTTCTCGCTCCAGTGGTAGGAATCCTCCTTTGAATGCTCTCTTCCACTCTCTCCTTGGCTATTCTCTCAAGAGGCACGAAGATCAAATGACAAAAAGATTGGGTGGCAGTCTAATTTGGACTATTTATGTAAAAGACAAGAAAAACCGCCCAAAAACTGCAAGTTTCCAATTCTGTACGCAGTGGATCGTCCTGTACGATCCTGGATCGTCCTGGACGATTTTACTTAAACGATCTGAAATGACCCAATTTGTATATGTGTACGAAATGACTTCGTACAGATGATCGTCCTGTACGAACTAGGTTCGTCCAGTACGAACGGTTATTACAAGGTCGGTTCTAGAAACTGCTGAAAACTGTTCTAAGTCGGTTAATCGTTTGGACGAAAATATGTTCGTCTGGACGAAAATTTTCCAGAGACCCGATCGTCCTGGACGATTATTTATTTCTTCTGGACGAAAATTTTCCAGAGGACCAATCGCCACGGACGATAATTTGTTTTCATCTGGATGAAAATTTTCCAGAGACCTGATCGTCCGGTACGATATTTAATTTCGTCTGTACGAAAATTTTCCAGAGCACTGGTCGCCTCGTACGATGATAAAATTCATCTGGACGAAAATTTTACAGAGAACCCATCATCCGGGATGATAATTAATTTTGTCCTGGACGAATAGGACTTAGAAAAAAATTTTCCGAGCAAGTTCCTATTCGTTCAATGTGCTCTATAGGAGATAACTGACGGATCATTCAGTACGATAAATATCGTCCCGTACGATCAGTATAAAATTGTATGATCTCCTTATGTGTGTGTGTGTAAGTTTTTTATTCACTCAATTACAATCACTCCCTTTCAAAATTAAATCAAAGAAAATGCAAACTTCAAATAAACAAAATATCTCATGTTGAATTTGATTTGAAGTTATCGTAGTCTGGAGTCTGATTTTCCTGAAATGTTAGTACACACAAGAGCAAATACAAATCTTCTAAAATTGTTAGGAGATAACTATACATTTGAACAATAATGTTTGGAATCATCAAAACTACATAAGTTGCACAAATATAAATCATTCAAATAGCAACTATTCAAACAGGTTTTATCAAAGGTCATGCCATTACTGATACATCCTTTTGGTATAAGAATTTTGTCATGATTCGGATGTTAAAGTGAGAGGTGGTAATATAATTTTGAAACTTGATATTACTAAGGCTTGTGATAATATTGCTTGGAATTTCCTTCATGATATTCTGAAGTTATTTGGTTTTGATTTAAATTTTATTAATCTCACTAAGCTTTGTATTGAAAGCCCCTATTTTTCTATCATTGTTAATGGTAAGTCTAATGGTTTTTTTAAGGCCTCTCATGGCCTGAGACAGAGTGATCCCATCTCTCTGACCCTTTTTATTATTACTGCTAACTACCTTTCTAAAGGTCTTGTTGATCTCTTTCAGAAGTCTCAAGGCCTTTATTTTAAAACTCTAGGTGGTTTTCATATTTCTCACTTATATTTTGTGAATGATTTTATTATTTATATTAATGCCTCTTTAAATAGGATTCATAAATTGTTGAGGTGTTTTCAATAATTTTAATTGGAGAGTGGCCTGGCACTTAATAAACATAAATGCGGCTTTATTTCTGCTAAAAAAATTCCTTTGGATCGCATTGTGGCTATTACAAATTTCACTAGTTTCAATCATGGTTGTTTTTCCTTAAAGTAACTTGGTGTGTCTCTCTATAAGGGTAGAAAGAAATCTTCTTTTTCGATAATTTAATTTCAGTTGTGCAAAATAGACTTTTATCTTGAGATTCTAACTTTCTTAGTTTGGTGTTAGGTTAACTCTTATAAAGAATGACCTTTGCTCTATCACTGTTTATAGCTTTCAAACTTTTCTTCTTACTCAGGCTGTGTGTAACATGATTAAAAAAATTTTATTATTTTTTTTTTTTTTGGAAAGGGGTTAATAGCAGTTCTAAAATCCATTGGTCTTACTGGAATAAATGATGTAGCACTTTTGATGAAGGGGCTCTAAGGTGTAAGACGTTGAAGGATTTGGCTTATTCATTTTCTTTTAAGTTCTAGTATAATTTTTGAGCTAACTTCAGCCTTGGGGCTAAATTTATGAATGCTAAGTATTGTGGGGGGAGGCATCCCACAACGTGTTATTTTAGTAAAGGAAATTCTAAAGTTTGGCATCGTCTTTGCAAAGTGAAATGGGTAGTTGAGCCATCTATCTGTTGGGGCCTTGGTGGTGGTAATACTTTCTTTTGGCAGGATCGTTGTATGGAGGCCAATCCATTGATTCTATTATTAATACTTCCTCTAGTGCTTCTATGAAGGTTAATTATTATTTCACTGATAATGGTTGGGATATTAAAAAACTATCTAATGTGTTACCTAATTTTATCACTCAACAAATTTTGCAGATTTCTTTAAACATGAACTCTCTTGATGTTCAGCTTTGTGCCTTAACTAAAGATGATAACTTTAATTTAAAGGATGCCTGGCAATCCTTTAGAGTTAAGAAAGAGGTTTCTAAGATTTTCAAAATGATATGGCACAAAAGTATTCCTTCTACGATTTCTATTTTCGTTTGGCGCATTTTACATAAGTTCATCACTACGAATGACAATTTGATTAAATGTGGATTCATTATTCCCTCTAAATGTCAATGATGCTATCATATGGACAATATGCATCATGTTGTTGTCTCTAGTCCTTGTGTTGTTAAGGCCTGGACTTATTTTGAGGATATTTTGCACTTAAACTGCTTTAATGTTAAGGTTTTTATTTATTCTTTACTTAATTGTTGGTTTGTTAATTCTAAAGGTCATATCAAGAATGTTATTCCCTCTCTTATCCTTTGGTTTTTATGGTTGGATAGGAATAATTCTCATTTTGAACGTGTGGTTATGAATCATTATAGGATTATACAAAATGTTAAAGATAAAATTAGGGACCGTTTTTCTTCTAAGTTAATTTCTGCTAAGAATTTCAAATATTATCACATAGCGACTGTTGACTTTGGGATTAATCTTTATATGGATAATTTTCATAATGTCCCCAGAAGTATCTTTTTGTTAAAACCTCATGATAATTTCTTTAAGTTAAATATGGATGATGTTTACACTAAGACTATGGTAGGCTGTGGTGGAGTCATTAGGGACTCCAATGGTAATTGCATTTTGGTTTTTTTTTGTCCTCCTTAGAATTGTGATGTTAATACTGCTACCACTTTTGCTATCCTCGATGGTTTAAGGGTGTGTTTCTCTCTTGATTGCATTAATATTATGGTGGAGGTTTGTTTTACTTATTGTTATCAGTCTTTTATTTTGAGAAATGATAAGATTTTCTCTTCTGATTTATTTTACAAGAGGAGGGAAACTAATAATTTGTTGAGCATGTTTAGTTTCTTTTTTTATGTTATTGAGGTGAATGGTAATGCTTGTGCTAACGCCAAAGCCAGGTGGGGTAGTGGGTTGCATTTCATGGAGGATTTCTTTAGTTCTAATTTACCTCTTCATGTTAGGGGTCTTTTAAATCTGGATAAGATTAGTGTTCCTTATGTTATTCCTAAAGGTGGTTGGGGTTGCTAATTTTTTGTTGAATTACTGTAGTTTTTTTATGTTCTTTCTCGGTTGGTTGGCGTGTTTGCATATCTACTGGGTTTTTTTTTGTGTTTTTCCTACTTTTGTTGGAGTATTATGTTGCTCGGTACATTTATTTTTGCTATTATGGGTTGGCCTGGTGGTTTTGGTTGTTTCAGAATGGTTGGAGGTTGCCTTACAGTTTCTACATTTGCTTTCATTTGTTCTGGGAGTGTACTTTTGGGAACTATAAGGCCTTATGGTTTTGGCTGTTTCAGAATGGTTGGATGTTATATGTTTGCATACAAGTTAAGGGAGGGTGTTTTTCCCTTTGCTTGTATGTCCTGGGCATTTGTTTTCTTGAAGCCTATGTTGAAACTCGTTCACTATTAATTAGGTTGTTAAACCTAAGCTTATATCCCAGCGGCTAACCAAGAGGGGGGTGAATTGGTAATTTAAAAAAAAAAATCTACCCTCTTAAAATTTGGAAATGAAAACTAACTTTAATGAGTTTTGTAGAAAAGTTTTTCAACCACAGTTTTAATAATAAAAGCACAAAAATAGATGGTAGTAAAAAAAATAAAGACACGAGGTTTATTGTGGTTCGATCAAAACCAGACCTACATCCACTCCCCGGAGGCACCCTCCGAGTATTGCACTAATACCAATAGTGACTCTCCTTTTGCACCCACAGCAAGGCGGAGAAGCCTTTACAAACACTCTTTCCACCACTACCCGTTGCGACAGAGAACCGTCGTCTTTTTACACTATCCCCAGTGCTGGCAGAGAACCTTCATCCTTTCACACTCTTCTAGTATAGGTAGAGAACCCTTCATCCTTTCACACTCTCCTAGTGTGGGCAGAGAACCCTTCGGCTGTTCACACTCTCCAAGTGTGGGCAGAGAACCCTTCATCCTTTCACACTCTCTTATGTGGGCAGAGAACCCTTCGGCTGTTCACACTCTCCAAGTGTGGGCAGAGAACCCTTCGGCTATTCACACTCTCTAAGTATTGGCAGAGAACCGGATCTCCTTGACAGATCTTCTCACAAGAAATCTAGAAAGAAAGAAAAAAAAGAGTGAAGTAATTTTAAAATCACAAGTAGAGATTCTTACCTTTGAATACCAAATGAAGCCTTCATGCTCCAGTAGTAGGAATCCTTCCTTGAACACTCTCTTACACTCTCTCCTTGACTCTTCTTTCAATAGGCATGAAGATCAGTGGACAAAAAGATTATGTGGCAGTTTAGTTTGGACTATATATAGGAAAGACACAAAAAACCGTCCAAAAATTACAAATTTTCAAGTCAATATGAGTTGGATCGTCCCGTACGATCGTGGATCATCCTGGACGATTTTACTTAAGTGTGTTGGAAACTAACCTAATGTATATAGGTACGAAATGACTTCGTACACACATATCATCCCGTACGAACTAGGTTCGTCCAATACGAATGGTTATTCCATAGGTCGGTTTCCAAAATCTGCAGAACGACACTTAATTTTCAGAGTCGGTTCACTTCGTCCTGGTACGAAGTTGAGGTTCGTCCTGATGAAATTTTTACAGAGAGAAAATCATCCTGGGACGAATAAACTTCGTTTTTGAACGAAAATTTTCTAGAGAACATTTCATCCTAGGACGACTACACTTCATCCTGGATGATCAGGACTTAGAAAAATTTTCTTCGACCCCAGTTCATTCCATTGCTCTTTTAGAGGAGATAACTGATCTGATCGTCCCGTACGAACTATGTTCGTCCCATACGATCAGTACAAATTTCTCAAGATCTCCTTAAGTGTGTGTGTGTGTGTGTATTCACTCAATTACAATCACTCCCTTTCAAAACTTAATTCAAAGAAAAAAATACAAGTTTTAAATCCACAAAGTATCTCATGCTGAATTTGATTTGAAGTCTTTGTAGTCTGGAGTTTGATTTTCCTGAAATGTTAGTACACACAAGAGCAAAAATAACTTTTCCAAAAAATTGTTAGGAGATAACTATACATAAAATAATAATATTTGAAATCATTAAAACTATAAAAGTTGCAATAATATAAAACATGCAAATAGCAACTCTCTTAACAGCCTATTGTTGGCCTTTTTACTAGCTATTTGAATTTCTTCATTAGAGGTTCCCCCTTTGATCTTGGTGGTTTGTTGATGTGGTTGGGGTTTGATATTAGGATCAAGGATCCTATGGTTTTGGCTTATTGGTTGGTGCTCAATTGTTTAGAGGTCTTTTCTCTGGCTACATGGCCTGGGATTATTGATATGAACCTTATGTTGTACTAGCTGTTTCACAACTAGTGGCTAATAGACATCATACTCTTGGGTTGGGTTGTTTTAACTTTGGTGGTAATTTTGACATACATTGGTGATATAACCTGATTCTGCTCTATTTCTACTGTTATTTATGTTTTTCTATTAATTACCCTTTTTTGTAGAGTGCTTTCAATGCAGGTGATCGTTTTGTTGAGCTGCTTAGGAGGACTTTGGAGCTGAATACTATTTTTTGTAACTTTATGATTTTTTGGGTGCTCGCTCTTGTGCACCATAGAATGTACCTAGGTTTATGTGTACTTTTGCTTAGTAGGAAACTCGAGCTCGGAGATTTTGTTTGCATTTATTTTTTAGTTCTTTGAAGCAATAGTAAGCTTGAGTTCCCTTTAAGGACTGCGTAATCGTTTTTTATATAAACACATAGGCCACTTCGTGGGTTTCTCCAAAAAAAAAAATATTAACAGATATATATATATATATATATATATATATATATATATATATATATATATATATATATATATATATATATATATATATATATATATATATATATATATATATATATATATATATATATATATATATATATATATATATATATATATAATAAGATATATTATACATGGAAAACACGGATCTTGAGGTTAGAATATCATTAAAATAGTTTCAAAGTATTTTTGAAAGATCCTCTAATTATTTAAAATATAAAAAAAAATTAAATTTTAAGTTTAGAAAACATTTAAAAAAATACTAAATATTAATTAAATAATAAAAAAATAAAAATTATCTAGAGTATATGGAGTGTTTAATTTTAAGATTTATTTTTTAAATTAAAGTGCCCAAAATTTTGAAAGTTTTAAGGTGTTATATGAATTTTGTTTATTTAATTTAAGTTTTTTTTTAATTTTCAAAGTTTTCTTACAATTACATGTATTTCAAATAATTTAAAATTATTTATTATTAAAAATATTAAATCAAATTAAATTAAATTTAGAATATTTTTTGAAATTTAAATAATCTTTTTAAAATTATCAATATTATTTGTATTTATTTAAACTAAATATAAATTTAATTATTTAAATACTAAATATTTAAAAATATTTTAAAGTGCATACTAAACATTTAATTAATTTTAAATTTAAATTAAATTATTTTAAATAGATTTTATGTTTATTTATAATATTAAAAATAATTTTAAGGATTTTAAAAATATTTAATAAATTACATATTAAATAAATTTTTAAGCAATTAAATAATTGAAATTACTTAAAACATATTAAATATTTTATATTAATTTTAATTTTAAAGCACTTTAAATATGTTTTGTAATTAATTAAGATATTAAATTAAAATTTTCAATATTTTTTTTTTAAATATTTAAATTAATATTAACTAAATAACAATTAAATGTTAAAATTATTTAAGATATATATGGAAAATATTTTAAATTGAACTAAATTTAAAAATAAAAATTTTTAAATATTTTATCTCCAAGTTTAAAGTATTTTAAAATAAAATTTTAAAGTTTAAACAATATCTTAATTTTTAAATTAATATTAATTAAAAATATTAGATATTTAACATTTTAAATAATTTAAAATATATAAGGTGTTTTAAAAAATAGATTAATTTAAAATTAATGGATTTAATTTTTTGAGCAATTAGATATCTTATACTAAACTTTTGGTTTAATATTTTATTTTTAATGAATTAAATAGGTTTTTTCTAAATTAAAAAATGGATTTAAATTAAACAAAATCTAATTCACTACAGGAAAATCACCCATTTCCGGCGGCCTTTTCCGGCGGTAATTGAACATTTTCCGGCGGTTTTATAGTTTTCCGGCGGTTTTCCGGTGGTTCAATTACCGCCGGTAAAAACGGCATAGGAAAATGAATTCCGGAGGTTTTTTCCGGATGCAATTTTGTCCGGCGGCTTACCGACGGTCATAAAATGCCAGTCAAATTAAAAAAAAAAAAAAATTGCTCAGTGAAGCCACAGCCCCACCGCTCCCGCGGCATCCGCGTTCAGGCCAGGTCCCCCCCTCCCGCGCGACCTCCCCGCGCATCCGCGCTCCGGCCAGGTCCCCCCCTCCCGCGGCATCCGCGCTCCGGCCAGACCTCGCGCGCGCTCCCGCGCGTGCAGTGGGATTCGAACGCTGGCCAGACCTACCGCGTGCCCGCGTGCAGTAGGATTCGAACGCCGTTTTGCTGAAGAAGTAAATATGTCTAGTTTGTTAATATTTATTATTTAAACTAGATCAACAGAAAATAAAAAAAGTCTTAAATTATAAAAAAAATAAAACTAATTAATTTAAAATAAAAATAATATTTAATTAAAAATAAAAATAACTAACTAATTAATTTTAAGATGAAAATTAAGTTAATTGTTATTTAACTTTTAATAATATTTTTGTTAAATCATTTAAATGATTAAAATTTTATTTATTTTTTATTAAATTTTTAAACGCCGCCGGAAACGTTAAAAAGCCGCCGGACAATCCGTCGGAAAGCCGCCGGTAATCCGCCGGAAAGCCCGCGGGAAAATTTTGCGGGAAATTAGCCGTGGAAAAATTTTGCGGGAAAATTGGTCGTCGGAAATCCGCCGGTAAGCCGTCGGAAAGCCGCCGGAAAATTTTGTAGGAAATAAGCCGTCAAAAACCGCCGGAAATCCGCCGGAAAGCCACCGAAAAACTGACCGCCGGAAAGCTGCCGGAAAATTCCGCCGGTAATAAGTGATTTTCCTGTAGTGATTAAAATTAAAAAAGAAGGGGTAGAAGCATGAGCTACGTGGCTGCATCAGAGTCTTGCGATTGAACCAACATAAGCAGGATGGACACGCGGTGAAATCCAAAACACTAGCTCAAATCCATAGGCTTTAGTTTCCAATGATTGCGCGACAACGATCATTGGCAATCTTCACCAAGAAGCAGCGACATGCGGTGTGCCATTAATTTGACTCAGCAGGGGTTTCCCACTGCTAGATCTTTCAAATTTTGGATTCACGATCGAGATGTGGCGGGATCAAAATTAAAACAAAGAGACCCTTCTATTGTTCGGATGAATAGCGATAAAATGTGATTCATACCTTTGATCTTTAGATCAAGGGCCCAAATCCCATATACCGACATGGGTTATCTGTAAACACTAGGATTAGTGAAATCCGCTCTATTCTGACAAAATATCCTACCGCTTAATGTGAAATTTTAAACAAAGTAACTATAAATGAAGAGCGTCAATGGGGTATCATTAGTTTGAGCCAAAAATAAGTTTATAGAAAGCTATTTAAGTCTAAGTGTGTATAGGTAGGGTTGAGGGTTTACCAAGATCCAATATATGGATTTAGTAGTTTTTTTTATTATTTTTTAAGCTTGTGGACTATCCTCGTATAATCTTCTAGAAGAAGTTCACCATTAAAATCTTCTAGATCAACGACTAGACAGACTTTATTAGTGGTTGACTGGAGAACTCGCTACCATCAATGTGTAACCACTTGGATTTTGTAGTAGGAAGGTAGAGGGAGATTTAGAGAGTTGAAACAAAATGGGACTTTGGTTGGAGAAGCTGTGGAGATAAAATAGATTGATCACTTTACAAATGATCTTTTTATTGACTTAACCCCTAGGGTTTGATTTTAGATGTCTTGATGCATCAGAGGCCTCCCTTAAATGCTCTACACCTATCCTAGGTGGTTGAGAGGCAGAGCCAAAGGCTGGGAGAGCCTCATTCCCATTGGATTGTATGGGCTTGTAGAGGGGACCACTTATCATTCTAGGTTAAACTATGGGCTTAACTTGGTTTAGGGAGCTTCTAGGGAGCTTTAGGGACTTAGATAGAACTTTCCATTCAGGTTAAGCTAAAAGGAGAAGTCACATGCAATAAGATTTGACTAATGGGAAGGGTTTGGTTTTATTGATTTGACCAATCAAAGGTCAAATATATGATGAGGTGGCAGCTGAGGGAAGTTCATTTACTGGTTAATTGAACTCCAAGGCTCTAACTCCATGTTGTTTGGGGTTTAGAAGTGTGTTTGACCATTTAGACGTTTTAAAAGCTTATGTTGACCAATTTAACCAGCCAAATAGTTAGGATGTGCAAGCATTTGGTTGAGTGTAGTTGAGGGGAAATCACGATGTCAAAGCAAGGATATAAGTGGAAAAATGGAAATTTTGACCAAATACTTAAAGGTTGACTTAGTCAAAATCAATTGATTTTGACTCACCTATGATTTAAGTGTGCCCAAGACATGAGGTAAAATGGATTTGAGGTTCAAAGGGGTTTTTATGGGTTTTAGATTGATTTGGCATTTGATTGAGTTTGTATAAGGCTTATGATTGATCTGGTCAACCCAAGTTGACATGGTCAACCATATTGACCCAGAGGCAGGGGTTGGGATCAATAAGTTTGAAATGATCAAAGGAGTTTATTGGGGGTGGTTTTAAGGTCTAGGAGGTCATTTCTATCAAATTGAATTTTTGGACCCTTAAGGGATTATTTAGTCAACCTAGGTTGACTTGGTAAATAAGGTTAGTTGAGGGCCTTAGTTTGGGTCTAACATGTTTGGTTGATGTTTGAAGACCAGTGGAGGTCGTTCCATGGACTGATGGGTCATTTGGTCCATAATGGGTATTTAAACCCTTAAAGGGTATTTTGGATAACCAGTTAAAAACCAAAGCTTGATTTTGGGTCCAATGGATCCCAAATGATATTTGGGATTCATTGGAAGATATTTCAAGGGTTGAAGACATTGAACCATATTGAGTTTTTGCCAAAAGTCCAAAAATCCCCCTCAAAGGGCATTTTTGTGATTTTGGCCTCCAATCAACTATGGGTCAAACTGGGTTCAAAAAATTATATTTTATTGGTCAACATGTCATAATATAGGTGATGGAAATGGATAGAGGCTTTGAGGGGTTTTTCAAAGTCAAATTCCATAAGGTAAAAAGTCTAGTGGCATAGGCCATAAATATTTGATGGTTTGTGAGCCTTTGGAAATAGATTTAGTTTTTGGGGTTAAAGACATCATAATAAGCTCAAATTTGGAGGGTTGACTCTAGAGACATATCTCTTCAATATTCATTTAATAGATCATGAATCGTAGGTCATTTGACTAGGTCTATAAGTGAAGATTCACCCATAATAGGCTTTAGGACTATGACTTTTAGCCTAGGATTTGAACTTAGGAATTTTAGGTTTATATTGGGTTTTGGACTTGGTTGAGTGGAATGGATTTTTTATATTAGTCTTAATCAGATGGGTGGTCTAGATTAATTGAACATTATTAGAATTTGATTGAATTATGATCTAGGACCTAGAATTGGAAATTGAACTTAATTTTGGATTGGATTTGATCAGGGATCTGGATTGGATTTTGGATGGGATTTATATGACTGACATGTGGGAAATTATTAGCTATTAGATCATCAAAGGGAGGTTTCGATTGGACTTGATGATCTAATACAAGAATGAGGTCAACACATGAACAGGCCAAGGATCAACTGGCGCTTATTCTTATAACTCTTGACAAAAAACTTTGATAAATTATTTTAGGTAAACTCTATACTCATTCAACCCACACCTTATAAAAGTTCTTCTTAAAAAATAAAGTTTTCTTGAGAAAAAATGAGGTCTTGATTTAATATTAGGCTACCTTTTATTATATATACTTCTACATACTAACTACATTGATAATCTTTATTCTTTCCATTCCAGCGCCATGTGGTCATCAACTTTTCTAGACCTAGAAAATAATCAGTTATAAAACTTATGAGCTTCAAAATGTCATGACACATATTATTAGTAGACTTACTACATTGTGTGGATAGAATGCCCATTCTAAAATTTTCCTTATTTAAAGTTGTTGACCACTTCTTCATTATCCTATAAAGCTTCTCCAACCAACCTTTGCTATAGAGGCTCCCTTCTCTGATCATTTCATCCTATAATTTCTTAAACTAATATTTAGATTCATACTTGACCAAACACTTATAAAATAGTCCACTACTGATAACATTATTATTGAAGTACTAATGATAACATTATTATTGAAGCAGTAATCTTTTAATGTAACATTTTTAGAGATATGCCACTGATATAATCTATGACGTGTGTAAGATAATGCAAATTCTATGGCTCTAGCCATTATTTTCTCCTAATAAGTAAATATTATTATTGGATATTTATTACCTGTTATTTGTATAAATATTCTAAACAACTATGTAAATGATTAAATCATTTTCTCTGATAAAAAAGTCACTTGAAACAGAATATTTACTAATGATTATTAACTCTGATAAAAAGTGTATAAACTAAATTATATTTATTAAGCTTATAGCTAGTATAAAAAATTATGGCATCTCCAAAGCAGTCATAATATATCATACTTATCCCATCAACCCAAAAAATATATTTAATAATCTATCAAATTCATCAATTTGAATATCCAATGCGAACATATTGTCATTAACTTGATGATCTTTAAATTATTTAATAAAAGAATTAGTATCCTCATATACAATCTTTATTTTTTCTCTTTTTGAATAAAGTTGTATGCACCCCTTTTAGAGAATCTAACATTCTTGATACCTCCAACTTCATCATCAAGATAGGAAAATGCATCAACAATTCTGATCCCAGCTTCTATCATTTATTTAAGAACTTATGCTTTACCAACACTCATACTTCTACATGATCTAAGTAGATGTTGGTCTTCTGGCTTAGCCAAGTCATAATTATGGCTTTTAATAAATTTTTGTGTCTTCTAATATTCATATTCATCAATTATAAACTTAATTAGAATTGCACAACCCATTTTAGTCTCTAATTTTCAAAATTTTATTTGTGAACTCAAATTAAGACCCTTCTTGAAACCAGATTTTGAATAGGCAAAGTCCTTGTATTTTAACTTTGTAGAATTTGGCCAGTAACTATGATGATACTTGTGAATATTAACACTAACATTATGATTATACCTGTAATAAAACTCGTATGCCTCTTTCTCATCCTTATACACACCCTATGTATAACAAACTAATACACAACTAGTACATAGTCAATACAGAGCTTGTATTTAGTCAATACCTAGTTAATACATGGAAACACACTATAGGGTGCATATAAGGGGAACTAATACAACATTTATGGTTGCATTTGTAGAGTACAAGTTTTTACACAATTAATACACAGTCAATACATAATCATTACACAGTTAATACAAGTTGGTACATAATAAATACATAGCTTATAAATAGTGAGTATAAGATGGTATATAATCAATACATAATCAATAACAAAGTTGTATAAAGTCAATACAAGTTGGTAAATAGTCAATACATAGCTTGACAATAAATAATCAATACATAGCTTATACAAAGTGGCTACAAACTGGTATATAATCAATAGATAATAAATATATAGTCTGTATATAGTTAATACATAGTTAATATATAGTTTATACACAATCAACACATAGTAAATTATAAATTATATACAATCAATACACAGCTTTTACATAGTTAATACATAATTAATACGCACATCATATATAAGAGGAATTATATATATGTAAATACATATTAATTTTGTATTGACTATCTACAAGCTTGTACATAATATGTTGCATTAGCACATAGATAAACCAGGGGAATACACCATTTCAGTAAAATTTCCTTCATAAAAATTCTTCCTAGAAATTTGAAAAAAAAAATTATGCATTTACAGGAAACCCTAAAAACTTGGGCGGAGTTTAAAATTTATCGATAAGTTGAAACCTATAACACCTCCAGCTAAATTAACTTCCTCTTTATATCATAAACCCTCCATGGTTGGCAACAGTCTTGTTATCTTCAAGTCTTCCAGGACAATTGCAAACCACCTTTAGCCTCTGTGTCTCATGAGCATGTTTTCTCCTTGAAGAATGCAACTTCTTTCTCCTAACTAGTTTTCATCATCATCAGTTATTTCTCATTTCTTTTTTAGCAAGTATCAAAAGTTTTATTGAGCTAAAATCCTAAATATTATAGAAATTTCATATGTTTTTTTTCTTAAAAAGAAGCACCAATCATAAACCCTAAATTTGAATGGGATGTTGAAGGCCAAGTAAAAACTACCACTTGTAGGGCGAGCTAGATAAATAAGACTGACAATAAAAAATTAAAATATAAATATATATTAAATATTTAGATGTATAATCCACTTATCAAATTAGAGTCACATCCTACTAGCCAAGTAATAATTTCTAATCCCCACGACCATTTCTTTCTTGCTGCTTTATTTTGCATACTTCGTATGAAGTAGCACTATGTTTCTCATCTTGGCTATTTCTTCGTAGCTTTGTTTGACGATGTCAGATGGATAGGAGAATTTATTCTATGTGGAGTTAATACGTAACTTTGCATCCTAACTCTAATAAAGTTGTGACACGTGGATATTCATTCGTATTCCATTTTTTATTTTTGTCTTATTCTTATCTTGTCAGTCTGACCAACCTGACCCACGGATTTTTGGGTAAAAAATTGAATGGCATAGAGGCATTTCACTTTTCATGGTAGCATTTACTTTTTTTGTTTGGCATTCCTCTTTCACCTTGCATCTTTGGCATTCAGTGTTCTTCCTAAATCTTCAAAATTCACTCACTTTTCATTTGTGTAATGGATTCACCTTTCAAAAGGTTAGTCTGTTATATGCTTGTAATTTTATAAGTAGCCATAAGATTTTAAAGTGAATGTAACCATCATTTTTTAAAAAATTGTATTTACTACGTATGAACTGCATTATTAGTTGTTGTGTGCTTAATGCATAGTTAATAAAATGATGGTTACACTTGCTCTTTTTTTAGTCTTTTTAGGGTTTAGGGTTTACTTCTTTATAAGTACATGTTAGTTTCTATATGATTATTACGTATTTACAATGTATTTTTTAAGAACTTACTGCGTGTTTATTTCTTGTTTAGAGTTTAGGATTTACGTTGTGTATTTGATGCATATTTTCTACATACTTACTATGTGTTTTCTCTTCATTTAGGATTTAGGTTTTCATTACGCATTTGATGTATATTTGCTGCATATTTTCAATGTATTTGCTGTGTTATTTCTTCATATTTGATTTCTTTATGTATTTATTACATTTTTGTTGTCTATTTGATATGTATTTTCTATATATTTTCTATGTTTTTTATTGCTAATTTTATGTGTATATTTCGATGATATTTTAGGTCTATATTCAACCTATTACTTTTTGATGCTTTATATCAAATTTTCAAACTATATGTGATGCCTTTGTGGATATTGTAAACCCTGATGTGGAGGACACTTTAAATAGATTAAATATTTATGAATTTCTAAAATTTTTTTCTTTTGAGCAGAATGCTGACGGATCTACATGCTCCATAACTGTGGGATATTATAATGTTTTATAATGAAGGGGCATGATTAATATTTCACAATAGTTGAAGTGGCCCTTCTTACTATATTTTCAAACATAGGTCAAGTGATCCCCTAGTGTAGCTCTCCACTCACAGGAATCTCATTAAAGTAAACATAAAGTGCAATTGTGGTGTTGAATAGATCAACCCCCATCCACTATGTTAAATATATTTATTATGTATTTATGTTCAAATTTATTTTTTGAACTTAATAACTTCTAAAACCCTAGGAGTCTCGATTCAAAATAAAATAATATAGATGAGTATTTATCTATTAATTAGGCGGGATTAATTAGGGAATTTTTAGTTTAAGAGTTTAAAAAAGTTTCATGGGAGATTTCAATGCAAAAGCTAGCTAACTACATAAATGATTTTGTGCCTCTACTACTTGTGAGTACTAAGAGCATCGTTACAATTTTTATTTCACTTTAGTAATTTATTTGCTAAAATTACATTTAATCTTATACATATTTGGTTCCTAAAGCACACTTCAATACATGCTTCTTGCTACCCTAACCAAAAGCCTCGTTTCCTTCGATGGAGCGATAATATTATATATAACTCCATGAAGGCCTCCAATTTATTTCCTTCTTTAAAGAAAAGATATGTATGAATGAAAATTTTTCCTATGTAAAATTTTAATTAATAAATCTAAGAATAATGGAGATTTTCTAAGAAATAAAATCTTTGCAAATTTATTATGCCCTCTAGGGAGTTACCCGGGAGGAAGCAGACAATTTGCTAGGCATCTAGAACTTCCAAACATGTAGCCTTCTTCCTTACCCTAAAAAAATACCCTCTCAAATAGTGAGAAAATATTTCCCCACCCACACACCTCATTCTCCCCATCAAACCCCCCTCCTCAAAAAGCTCTCTTAATTTCCTCAGCAAGCCCCCTCTCTAATTGCGGCTCAAAAAATAATGACATCACTTCATAATACATGCACAAAGTTCTTCCATAAACTTGGAGGTAGGTTGATCAAAAGTTTTGAGCATCTAGCAGTAAGAGTGGAATTAATTAAATATAAGTTGATCCACCCCATTGCTCAATACAAATTTGTTCCTGAGCAAACTCTTGTTTTCTCCTCCTCATCTTTCCAGCAACCCATCCCAACTGAAGGGACACTTACTCATACACAAATCAAGCAAAAAGACCCAGATGAACAAATTCTTCCTCCTATCATTAGCCAAGAGAAAGTCATAATTGATATTAACCATCAAGTTGTTGATGAGCATGAAGAAGAATTGGTCAAATTTAGGAGGAGGGATTGGAAGAAGCAAAGAACAGGGACCCCTGCCCCAGCTAAATCAATTAATATTGATGACATTTAAATAATGCCTAAACTTGAAAGTTCAATAATGGAATGCAATTACAGTGAGATGCTAAGTAAAGAGAAACAATTATTTTTGTTGACAATTTTAAAAAGTTCACTAATAAGTAAGTTAACTACGTCACATTACACTATTAATGCCTATCTTCTACATATAATATGCATATTTTATCCATATCATTTGCATATTTTCTTCATATTTTTTATGTATCTATTATTTTTTACTTTTTTTTTCTATGTATTTCATGCATATTTACTATAGATTTACTTTGTTACAGGTCCGACCGAATATTCACTTATGGGAATATCTCAATAACTAGAGCTGATGTTGATGAAATTATACTAGATGAATATTTTAATAATAATCATGTAAATGAGAAGAATAAACATAGCCTTGATTAGTACCATAACTTTCTATGTATCTTGCCAATGTAGTGGGTTAATATACACATATACTATTTATTTTTCTTAGTTGTTGCATTTTCCATGTCCTTATTGACTTGTTGTAGGAATACAAGCAATTCAACCCTACTATAAATTTATATGACAAACATATCACTAATGTTGCTATTAATTCATGTGATCTTCTACTTCAACCTCATCTATAGTGGGCACTAAACCCTTCTGGTTGGGATGCTGAAGGAAGAGAAGTAGAAATTTCATTATTCCTTACCCAACCGCCAGCACAAGCAAATCATTCAAAAGATTGTAAGTGAGAAAGAAAGTGTTAAGTTATATTTTTTACGTTGTTTCCAATCAACTAATATTTGTTCGTTATATTTTGTAGAATAAAAACCTATATGATGACATGAAGGGAGATTTTGATACTGATATAAGACATGGGCTGACCCATGCTCATCTCAGGGTGGGCAAATGCCCACCCTAAAAAAAAAGAAAATGTACTTAAAGGGGGTTATTTCGGTATTTGCCCCCCCCCCTCCCCCCCTCAAAAACATATATTTGCCCTAATTTTATTAGTCTGCCCATCCCTCCTATCATTCAGCCTTTCACGAAATCTGATTTGGTCGCAACTTTGTCTACGTCGGTTCGCCCTCTCCTCTTCTTCCCATTCGCTGAGAGATCGCAAGCTCCGCTTTTCACAGTCTTCTTCGGCCTTCGCAGACTCGCAGTCGCAACTCGCAAGCAAGGTCTTGGTCATCCCCTATTTCGTACTTGTTTTCTGTATACTAGATTATTTTCTATCTCACTATTTGGTTACAAGTATGATTTGAATTAAGTAGGATTTTCATGCGATTATTTTCTTGTTCTTTTGGTCACTGTTTGGTTATATGTTGAAGTATTCTTTTTTAGAGTTTTGTTTTAGGAGATTTCCAAATGTGATTAAAATTTAAGACCATTTAAATTCAGAATTGCCATGGCCGACATTTGGACTCCCGTGATAAAAACACTGAAAAACAAAGATACATCTGAAGTATAGAACAATCATTTATTATTACTAAGAATCTCAAAAAAAAAAATAAGAAATGAAAAATATTTTTAACGCTAAAAAATGAGGATTGTGAAATGTATATAACTTACATGATTATATTCCAATTTTTATTACTAAAATTAATATTATATTGAAAGATAAATGATAAAAATTTTCTCTCATAAATTTAATAGCATTATATTGGTTAAATTAAAAAAAAATTATTTTATTATTATTACTATTTAATAATAATAATAATATTATTATTATTATTATTATTATTTTAATTAACTAAAATTTTGCCCACCTTGAAATATGAGGCTGGATCCACCACTGATATAAGATGATGGAAGGTCCAGCCTATTTGTGGTGTGCCAACTTAGAAAAATTGAATCGATTGTGAAATGTTTGTTTGCAAATTGAAGAAAATAATTGTTTTTGAAGGAAACACCAATTGGGTTAGAACTAAAAATTAGCAAGATGAAATTCCAAAATATATTACTGAATTTATATATGCACTACTTTGCTCATTGATGATATGAAATTTTTTAAAACATAAGTTTTTACTTATTCTTTAAACAACTTTTTCTATAAAATAGTAATTGTATAATATGTAGTGAATAAGTAGTAGGTATGTGGTTTATACATAGCAGATACAAAGTAGATACGTAGCAGATACATAGTAAAATGTAATAGATGTATAATAGGTTCACAACAATGCATAATATATACACAGCAATATGCAATAGATACACAATAGATACGTAGAAGATATGCAATAATACACAATGGATATGCATCAAATACGCATCAAATACATAGAAGGTATAAAACCGATACACAATGTATTCAAAGCATAGATAAATGAGCCTAGGTTTTAGTAGATCACAAATGAGGAGAGTTTGGAATTCATTAAAATTTTACTATACATTTTTTTACTTCATGCTGGTCATCAATATTTTTAAAACTCCACCAATCCTAAATTAATGAGAGCTATTATTAATAATAATGTTAGAGATATTATTCAATATAATTCCAATGGTGAGACGCTAAAATATATGATATAAGTTATTTGGATAAATCAATAAAAATGAATTAATTTTATCTCATTTGATTGATCTTATTCAATCGGTAGAGTATTTGTTCAATTATTATTACTATATTAGCTATAATTTTGAAATTATTTGATTTTCAATATTTTGTTCAAAACCAAAAAGCTAAATTATATAATATTTATTTTATAATTTTTATATTATATATGCTAATTAAATACCAACTTAGTGTTTATTTTAGAATTTATTTGTAGCTAATGATTGTGATATATGGGCTTGATGGTGTTGCAACAAAAATTGTGGTGGATTGCTTCAGAAAAGTACATACGCATCAGATATGCATCATATGCATAATAGAGACATGATAGATAAGTAACCAATACACAACATATACGAAGTGATTAAGCAAAAAATATGTAGTACATTTGTAATATATATAGGGTCGAATTTATATACACACTATTTTGTTCATCGATGAAATGAACCATTTTTTGCACATATATTTTTACTCATTCTTTGAACAATTTTTTTCTGTAAAATAAAATTTATACAATATGTAAAACAACAAATCTTTTAATATTAAAGAAATTTTATTTATTGATGATGATTTAAGAAAATTTTAATATAGCTAAACTCGGTAACCTAAGTTGAACATTTATGGAAGTTCCTAGTTGTAGTTTCTTATTTCGAATTATTTAGCTGCGAAGCGTTTACTTCTTACCATAAAAATGAAGTGGCCTTATCATGTGAAAATTCATGTATGCTCTAACAAAGAAAGATTTGATAGTTCAGTAGAGCTAAAGGTAATTGCAAATGAGATTTTCAAATGTTACATCCATGAATGGTCAAAAGATGAAGACCATGCCCCTTGAAATTTGCAAGCTGAAGTGATGAGGGTTAAGTTTTATAAGATGATAGATTTTAAAAATGTTGCTAGCTAGAAATATCTTGAAATGAGTCTCTTTAAAGACGATCAGCATCTGGCAATTTCTCATTTCTTACATATGCGATATCACTAGATCCAATATGAAAAAGAAGTTGATAACTCTGATATTGATGACATGCTATAAGTTGATACTCTTATTCTTTACCATCTATAAAAATTATGGCATGATGAGTTCATTGTGGATCTATATAGGAAACTAATGAATAACTTAATGTCTGATGGTAGGACTAGAGAATTCTTAACTGGGGGTGATTGGATAAATCTCCAATATGAGTTTAAGTATTTCTTTAAATATTATCCTAATTAAATGCAACTCCAAAATCGATTGAGCATGTTGCTTAATAAGTAAGACTTTGTATTTTTTTACTAGTTTATTGATTAATTAATATGATTTATAATTCCAATTTTGTTGTTTGAAGTAAATATGATGTAAGATTTTTCATCTTAAATATGCAGCAAATATGTTGAATGTACGCATACAAAATGCAACAAATACACAAAAATATGCGGTAAACATAGTAAATACTAGCGAATATGCAGAATATATGCATCAAATATGAAGTAAAAAATGCAGTAAATATGTAGCAAATATGCACCAAATTCAATGTAAATAATGCAATGAATAGACACAAGATATGCAATATATATGCATCAAATACACATAAAAAAAGTAGTAAATATGTAAGAGGTACGTAGTTATTTAACAATCAATTATTACAAATAAATTTAATTATAATGAATAATTTACTTTAGCAATCAATCATCACAAATAAAATTAATACATTTGTTGCTCTGAAATGATGATATCCATCATTATTCTCGTGTACTCAGATGATGGTTGACTAGAGGGTGTGCCAGTTATGAATTACTCAGTGAAGCATTCAGGTATGTTTGAGAACATAAAATGGTTTGAAGGTGAAGGCATTTGTGTTGTGTTTTCCTTTATGGGGGGTTTCATTGTTAAAAAAAAAAACAAAAACTAGTTACATTATGTTATAATATATAATTAAAGATAATTAGTCATAAAGTTAAATCACACTCTTTCGCTTCTTTTTTTCCTGTGGCTTTTCAGCCTTGAATTCGAGATGCCTTTAGGCCTACCTCTTAGTGGATCATACTTCTTTGCATTGCCACCATGTGTAAGCTTGTTGGTGTTTCTCATCCCATAAAAAATCAAATCAATATTTTTAAACATCTCCAATAGGAATATCATTTACTCATAAAACGCAATGTCATCCTCCATATTAGTCTTCATCTTCATTAATATTTTCTCTATTTTTTTTTTCATAGCAAGTTCAAAAAGTTTCTTAAACTAAAAGCTTTAAATATTGGGGAGCTTTCATGGTTGATTTCTTTAAAAAGAAGCACCAACCTAAATTGAACTAGATGATGAAGGTCTTTTATCCTAATTTTCAAAAAACATGTGGACCGGGCAGGTCGGGCTGATAAAACAAAATAAAATAATAATATTAAATCAAATACAAATAAATAACCACATGTGCAATGCACATATCACGATTTTATTGAAGTTCGGACACATCTACGTCTGAACTCTGCACAAAATAATTACTCGACAGATTGGAAGTGATAACGGCAGGTCACTTACCACAAAAGTTATCATCTTTCTCCACAATAAAAAGCAGCATTCACACATAAATCCAAAATTAAGAAATCCCTTAAATCCGCCAACCAAATTTAAAAAATCCCTTATTTACTATAAAATCTTAAAATCTGATTTATTGTATTCTCTCAGACCATTTGACAGGATTTACTAGAAATCCATCCTAAATCCTTCTAAAATCATACTAGCCCCTTAGGATCTATGTCAAGACATCAATGGGGGATAAATTATTTTATCTGTAGTTTGGATGCCAATAAAATCATTACACAGATAAAGAGCACACAAAGAGCTTTCTTCTCAACCCGGCCGACATGATTTTTTTCTTTCTTGTCAGCCCGACTGACTCGCCCTGCGTAGAGTAAGGTAAAAAGTTAAAAATGGAGAATTAATTTTCACTTTTCAAGCTCCTATTCATTTTTTAACTTTCGATATTCGTTGTTCTCCAAACCTTTGGCATTCACTTCTCCTTGCAACTTTTGGCATTCAATAAATTCTCTTCTTTACAAATGGCACAACCTTAAAAAAAGGTTAGTTTGTTATTTGCATGTCGAGTTAACTTTGTATTAATAGTGTAATAACAATGTATTTTTGTGTATAAATTGATTTTTTTTTTTTTGCATGCATAAAAAATTTCTATGTTTAGCATGTTCCATTTTGACTTTTTTTAGAGTTTAATATTTGCCTTCTTTAAAAATACATGTTGGATGCTTCTTGTTAAGGTTATGAAATTTTTTTCATATAAACTACTTTTTTATTTCTACATTTTGAAAGCTTGCTTAATAAATTTCTATGTTTAGCCTTTTCCTTTTTGTCTCTTTTTAGTGTTTATTATGATTTTATAACAGCATAATAAGTTGTTGCTTATTATGGCTATGCATATTTTATGTGTATTTGATGCGTATTTCCTGCAACATAAGCCTTAAAAATCTTTAAACATAAACCCTAAATACTATCCCTAAATCTGCTGGTGGGATTTTTAAAAAACAAACATGGTTTTGAGAAGCTTGGATTTTCCTTGGGAATTTTAGAATTAAAGTTTAATTCTAATTCTAATATCGAATCGTCCCGTTAGAAAAAGTATATCACCCTGAGGGATGACAATAAAATTTCATAACGGTGTTCAGACTTAGAATTATGAAATTCATCTTGAATATTATGACCGGATTCTAAAGACAAACTTCATATGGCCCTGAGGGAACAAAGTGAAGTTCAAGTAAATATCCGGTTACAATATCAAAGAAGTATGATCGTCGAGTTCCCATCCAAAGCCTTATCAAAAAAGGATATACCTCCCAAAAAGGAGATGATACCATTCAATGATAATCCTTTGAATGTAATAATGACGATCATCTTTTGATTTTTCCTAAGGAAGTTCAATAAAATTTTAAAACAAATCAATTTTTAAAATCAGGTGTGTGTGTGGTTCCAAATCTCCTACGAGTGCAAGCCCTCGTAGTTAATTACATCGTAGGGAGACAGAATCCCCTGTGAAAACTCTTGATTAAAATAGTGACAGAATTTTGTTAGATCTTCTAGGAGTGATATCAAAAATGAATGAATTTTGGAAACTCAAAGTGGAATGGATCGAGATTGAACAGTTATTAACAGAATCAAGGGAAGAGAGGTATGGGACACTTTGAGATTCCAGAACCATCCGGAAGCATCCCAACTTAATCTAAATGTTAGGCTTTATATTTTAAGATTGAAATGAAGCTTTAATTAGAGTTAAGAATTTTATTAGAAATTTTGAATTATTTTCCCAAAGTTTGGGGTCTTATAATCAAAGATTTACCCCGGATCCTAAATCTAATTTGGACACTGGACCACAATCGTCCGAACCTAACTAATGCAGTGCAAGGTCTGGACTTAACCCGGCCTTGATTGGGGGGCCAGCTAACCACCTAATCGATTTAAAATACATGAGTCTAGTCTTTTATGAAATAGTGGTAGGGATATTTTATTTAATGGTTTTGGAGATTTGGGGCCGACATCTAGAGATTCCTTAATATACACCTTTTACTTATGTTGGGTACAAAAATACTAATGACTAATACAATTAGAATTTTGACTCTTTTAATTTGTTTCTAATGCAATGCATGCTATTCAATGACTTCAAATCAAGTATGTTTGAAAGTTAAAAACAGGATTAGAAAATATTTTTTTAGAAGACTGGACTTCCCCAGGTCTGGCACCTCGTCCTCATAGGTCAGACTATCCGGACTCTACCTGTAGGCGGGGAAGGGTCTAAAGCAAGGAGAGAGTAATGCAAAGATATGCATGCGACCCCGGGGTGGATCTCCGGCTAATTCCCTTAACTTGTTATCTTTCTATGTTATTTAGACTCACTAAATTTTAAACTTTAAGATTATGAGTATAAAAATTTTCACACCCTTACGAGTCTCATGTATCCAGGCAAAAACAAAAGTGGCTCACAAACGCTAAAAAACTAAGAAAAGTAGGCAATCCTAAAGACAATCATCTCAACACATCAAACATAAATGAATTAATTAATAAATATCCATAGGCAAAGTTGCCTTTCTTATTACAAACTAGAATTTTACAGAAAGTAAAGTGGCTGGGCACCACCACTGATAATAACCCGGATTCTAAACCTAGTAGTGATGCAAGTGATTTTGAATGGGATACTTTCTGTCTTTAATTCTTCAATCTTGTTTTCCTTCAGGTTCATCTCCTTCAGGCTCCTTGGATTCTTCATAGTAGACTACCCAAATGGATAAGAGGGCACTTCCTTTGAGGGGAAGGCCACTCTTTTCTCTTTGGGTAGGAAAGAAATGGTCCAAATTTGGATCTCCAAATAGAAAAGGGCTACTCCCCTAATGGGTGTCATTTTCTCTTTGGAGTCCAAGTTTTGGACCTATGTATCCCAATTCAAAACTCCACTTTCATAATACTTGACATTTGTACAAATTACATTTATATAAAAATAAAAAATTCTAGACTCTCCTGTAGGGTTATCCTAAGTAGTTAATGAATCAAAAACATATTCCCAAGCAGTTATATATATACAAAAAAGAAAGTAAACACACTGGCCACGCTCTTTTTATTTGGGGTCTATAGCAGCTGAAGCACCTGTGCAAGCATTTATAATAATTGAATTTTTTTATTGATTTAACCCCCTTTCTTTATTGCCCTGCATGAGCGCGGCCACCTGTAAAAAACTGTGTGAACATTCAGATCGTACATATCCTAGGAGTAATCTAGTCACCAAACACATCAACCATCCACAGAGTGCAGAAAAAGTAAACAGACACAGCAAAGCAATTTCATCCACAACATGCAGTAAAACTACAAAAAATCTGGCACACAGAAGTAAAGTAAATACCAGCCTAACCTAGATCTAGAGTTGGTTGTCCTAGAAAATTATCTAAAGTGTGTGTGAAAGATCGTGTAGCTGGGGTAGATCCTAAAGTGGGTGATTAGTTAGAGTTATCTAAAAATTTTGAGTTTGTTAAGGCTTATAAGGGGGATTTAGATTAAAGTTTAAGTGTTAATAGATTAAGAATCTTAATTAAATATATTTTAAGGGTTAATTTATTACTACTTTTGTTTCACACCGAGGTCGTGAAGTTTATTTCACCTTCCTTGGGGCTAAGCTAATAGCCTCGTAGGCCTGGGTTACCTAGTAGTAATCACGGTTAATTATGTTAAATTAAATTGGTTGGAGTTAAAAGAGTAGTTTAATATAAAAAGGAGTTGGTTGAAAATTTCATTAATCAAGTTAGAATATTCTAGAGTTTTAAACAATTATTGGGTTTTAGGAAAACAACTAGATATGTTAACCAAGGGGTCAAATTTTGGTTTTTAAAATTAGAGTTAATCTTAAAAATTTCAGATTTTTAATAAATACTAGACTTTATTATGAGTTTTTAGACATGTGGCACACTCAATTTGGAGTTTTCTATGAGAAGTTATGATTTTTAGAAGTTTTGACCTGATTTTGACCTAGGGTTTACCAAAAGGTTGACTTTTTGACTTTGATTAGATTTTGTGGGTTTGACATTTTTAGAAAATACTAGATTTTAATTAGAGTCATTAACCACTAAGTTTGATTGATTTGGAATTTTATGTAATTAATAATGAATTTTGGAAGTTTGGGTATTTATTGTAATTATTTAATTACCTTAATTAAGAAGCCTTTTATATAGTTTGCATCCAAATGAATCCTAAACTTCTTGAAATCAACCCCAAAGATCAGAGATGATCCAAGGGGAGATCAACAAGTGTTTAAAGATTTTTGGGATTTTTAATAATTTTTAATTAATTAAAATTAATTAAATATTGATTTTGATTAAAATTGAATAAAAAGGGATTTTAAAGCCAAACTAAGGAGATTCAAATTTTCACTGATTAAGGGATCAATTAGGGTCAGTTAGAAGTATTTTAAGGAATTTTAGGGATTAATCTTGATTTATTGGAATTTTATTAAGGCTAAGAGGTGATTCTGAGAGGGAGTACTATGGCTTCTATTTAGTGGACCAAATGGGCTCCAAACCTGATAAAATTTGGACCATGGAATTACTTGATCCCATGGCCTAAACACACCAAACTTGGGCTCAAATGGAATACTCTAAGGTGGTTAACTAAGCCACCTAAGGTGATCTCTAAGTCACCTTTAGAAAATTCTAGGGAGCTATCGTATGCTTGGATTGGGGCAAAATCACTGGCTCTAAACTCCCTATACTACACATCATCAGCACACACAAAATCAAATCCTAATTCTCATTGGAAAGGATGTAATCCCTTTTGAATTTAAGGGTCAACCCATGACCCTTGAATCCAAAATTACGGAATAATGCCCTTAAAAATTTCAAACAGGGGAGATAAAATTTGGGCATGTCAGAGACATGTCCAAATTCATTCTCCCAAAATTCCAGGTCCTGGGGAATTAACTTTAAGCAGCAAATTCAATAATTAGAATAATACTAATACTAGAATTAAACTCAACACAGATGCAATCAGGACCTGGGATTATAGGGCTTTTGTAGGTCTCCCTAACACCTTTCCAATGACCCTAAGAACACCTAATTTGGTCAAGTTTGCAGGGAGATATTAATTTTTGAAGATCCCATGAATTTTCTATAAAATTAACATTGCAACCCATGACCCCGAGTTTGAGATTTTGATGATGACAAATAATGTCGTCTGAATTATCTATTCATTGAATATTATTTTGTTTACTATTGTCTGTGAGTACTAACAATTCAGGAAGATCACAAGCTACTCAGGATGATAGGAAGACTCAAGAATGGGTAGATTAGGAGTATGAGTCCGACAATATATTTTTATTTTTTTTACTTTTATTTTCTTGAGTCTGGCCATAAAATGCATAAAAGTCTGAGCGACCATACACACACACAGGGGGAGAGGGTTTTTTTTTAAAAAAAATTAGAGATTTTCTTTCTCTGTAGATCGTACTGTACGACGTTATTTCGTACCATATGATCTGAGCTTGTAGGACGATTCTGTGAATAGATCGTACCATACAAATCCATATCGTACTGTATGATATGTTCAAATCCAAAACCCTAGCCATCAAATTAACTTAAATAAGTTTTTCTCCGTCGTTCGTACTGTACGAAGTATTTCGTACAGTACAATTTATTTTAAATACTTACTTAAATTAACCCGTGATTAGTGGAATAATTCAAGGCTCAATTTAAAATTGAATATCATACTGTATGAACCATTTCGTATAATACGATGAACATAGATGAATTCTGATCATCCCAGAGATCGTCCTGGACGATCCATTATTTTTGCCTCATCATACAACATGATGTAGATCGTACTATACGATGAACAAAGATGACTCTTGATCATCCCGGAATTCATCCTGGAGGATGCCTTGATTTTAACCATTCATACTATACGATATGTATCATACAATACGATGAACAAAGATGACATTTTATCATCCAGGCTATCGTCCTGTACGATCAGTAATGTTGAGGATTATACTGTATGATTCATTGTCGTACTGTACGAGTTATTTTGAACTGTTCATACACCTTCATACCAGGATGAAGCTTGGTATACATATCATACGGTGCGATGAGAAATTGTACTGTACGATAGTAACGACTACTTTGACATTTCAGGGATTTTGGATCCCATTTTAATGTGTCAAAATAGTTATGTTTTTAGTGAGTGAATTAGGGAGGAGAACATAGTTAGAGAGGGATTCCAAGGGAGAGAGCTCTTGAGAAGTTCTTTTGAGTTTGAGAGAGGAAGGAGAAGGTGAGCGTTGTGAAGGAGATCACACAGTTGCTCCGAACTTGTTGCATCTTGCTCCTCCTGTGGCCCTAGAAGAATTTATAAGAGGATCTCCAAGGGGAAGGCTCTTCTACATCTGTGACCTCGAGGTACTCTACCTTCTCCAACAGGAAGAAAAATGAGAAGGTTCTCTACCGTCGCCAGGAGGGTGAAAACATAGTTTGGCACTTCGCCATGTCGGGTTGGTGAAAGGGAGTATTGTAAGGGCTTCTCCACCTTGCCAAGGGGGACAAAAGGAGAGCTATTGCTTGTAGTGAAATTCCCAGAGCGGAGGACTCCGGGGCCGCTCTGGGGAGTGGATGTAGGTCATGATTTGACCGAACCACTATAAAAATCCAGTGTGCTTTTTCCTTATCATTTTTATTCTTGCGTGCATGTTTTAATTTTCTGTAAATTTGCTTGGTGAAATATTGTGATTGAACAGGATTCCATTGTTGCACTTTATTTTCATGTTAAAACCTTAAAAATATCAAAAATATTAGAACTCTTGTTTAGGTTTTATTTATTGCTATAAATCTTTCACAATTCACCCCCCTCTTGTCCATCTAGTAATTTTAATTAAATCCAACAATTACACAGTCAGCCGGCGCTTTTCACGTGGGGCATCATGATTGGTGGAGCAATCATTGGCGCTGACTGGGTAATAGTCGGATTAACCATAGCCGTCGGATGGAAGATCGGACGGCTATGATTAACGACGTTCTGAGACTGCGGGATCTAATCCGCGCCGATGATTGGAATCAATGGTCAGGATTACATCTTCAACCTCAGGCGCAAACCAGAGGCTGTGAAGCTTCTCTGGCATAATCCGGGCGATCCCGCCAGTGAACTTTGACAAAATTTCACGGAGAGGATCAGGGCAGAGGAAACTTTCAATCCAATGGTGGAAACTTGTTGGGGTGAAGGTTTTCTTCACACTTGACGGACTACCTAGCTAGGGAGCTCGGGATGGAGAAATTGCCATATATAAAGGTTCAACGGATGAGCTTCTCTATCAGGAAGCTTCAGGGGGTTATGGCGAGTGGATCTCCTTCAGACAACGGGACTGGAGGATTGCCGAAGGTACGACTTCGAGTGGGACGCCAAAAGATTTCACCAGAGTTCTCTCGAACGGGTCAAAGGAATGGCCTGGGAAGCTGGGGAATAACTCAGGAAGATGAGTGAGCTCTGGGGAACGATTTCAAATGATGGCCGACCCTATTCAGCCACCTCTCGTGAGCTTGGATGGTCGGGATTGAGCTGGAGGGGCTTCAGATTGATGCCAGGTGGAAGGGTACATCATCCCAGAGAGCTCATGAGCCTCAAGCCGGTGAGCCATAGCCTTCGGAAGGCTTTTGGTCAGGATCGGCTGGGGGGACCACCAAAGCTTGTTATCCATTGGCTCCGATCGCCGCCGATCAGGGTTTGGGTCGGGTTGACCTGTGAAGAAGGATAGGGACACGCTGGAGTCGAGGGTGAGCTCAATTGAGCCTGGGGAGCTCTAATTCGATCGGGTGGCTGGGTTGGATCCAAACCTACTCGGTTTGGGTAGAATTGGGCTCGACCCAGGTCAGACCAGACCCTGGGCTTGATGTGGGAGATAGGTATGGGTCAGGTTCACCCAATGCAGGTAACAATTGGGTTCAATTTGATCTAGGTTCAAGGATGGCTCGGGTTGATCCAAATATGCTCGGTTCAGGTCGATTTGGGCTCAACCCAGGCTAGGCTAGACCCTGGTTTTGATGTGGGAGGTGGGTCTGGGTCTAGTCCACCCAATGCAAGTGGCAATTGGGTTCAATTTGATCTAGGTTCAAGAATGGCTCGGGTTGATATGGTTTTGGCTACTTTGAGCTAGCCTAAAACTTGACCCAAGTCAACTCAAAGCATGGGCATGCTGGAGGAAGTGTATTGGACCTAGGGCCACTTAATAGAGGCATTGATCAAGTTCAATTTGGTTTAGGTCAAAGATTGGCTCAATCCAAGTGGTTTTGGCCACTTTGGGTTAGCCTAACTCTTGACCCAAGTGAACCCAGAAGCTGGGCTGGTTATGGGAGGTGTATTGGGTCAAGGGGGATCTAATGACACCTTGATTTAGATTCAATTTGATTTAAGGTTGAGAGATGGTTCAAAGGAGGCCTCTCTTTGGTCACTTGGGTCAATCCAAAAGGCTAACCCAAGTGAGCCCAAGGCTTGGGTCTCCAAGAGGGGTCTCTTGAGTGCCCAAGGAGTCACCCCTTGGGTTCAAATGGATTTGGAATGATCTTGGTCAAATGGGTTAGGTGGAATAAGGTGTATGTATCATTTGGTCAACTTAGTTGACTTGGTCAACCAAGTTGACCTAAGGCTAGGAGTTGGGTCCCTTGAAATCAATTTGATCATGTAAGTCTAATGGATGATGCATCAAAGTGTGGAAAGATCATTTAGGTTAAAATGACCATTTTGACCCTTAAGGGACATTAAGGTCAAAATGGGTTGACTTGGCCAACCAAGTTGACCCATTGTTGGAATTGAGTCCAAGGGGTTCCAAAGTTCAATTGGAAATATTTGAGAAAGGTTTCAAAGATTGATGATCAAGTCAAATTAAGTCTAGGCCAAAAGTCCTAAAATCCCCTTAAAGGGCATTTTGGTCATTTGGCCCTGAGTCAATTCGGGGCCAAATTGAATATGGAAATATGTAGACTATTGTTCAACATGTCAAAATCAGGGTATTAGAGATGATCAAAGTGGAGGGGGCTTCAAGATCAAATTCCACTAGGTGAAGGGTCCAGTGGCATTGTTTGTAAATATTTGAAGGTTTTGCAACCTTTGGAATTTGATTAAATTTATGAGGTTAGAGTCCTCCAAATGAGCTTAAATTTGGATGGTTGACACTAGAGACATGTCACATCAATATGCAATTGATAGACCCTGAATCAGATGTCAACTGATTGTATTTCAAGGTGATGGAAAAATCACCCATAAAGGGTTTTGGAACCTATGTCCTTAACCCTGGGATTCTGGGTTTAGATTGAGTTAAGATTTGGATTGGGCCTAAGGGCTAGGAACAGGGAAGATCCAAGGATCTAGAACTCAGGGAGGAGTTAAGAGTGACCTATACAAAAATGAGGTCAATAAAATCCTAAACCTTAAACCCTAAACCTAAAATCGTAAATATTATCTTCTGCATATCTTATGAATACTTTCTGCGAATCTTCTGAGAACTTTCTGTATATAATCTATATATTTTCTGGTATTTTATACTTCTTTGTTACACATCTTTTTCATATCTTATGAAAATTTTATGCACATTTTTTGCATCTTAAATCCTTAAAACCTCGCAACATAAACCCTATAGATAAATCCTACAAAAACAACTAAATATAGTAGACCCTAAAAACCCTAAACATTATAAAACCTAAAACCTATCCCTAAATCCTAAACTTTAAACCCTAAAAGCAAAAAACTAAATCCTAAAGAATAAACCCTTAAGCCAATATCGTGAAATCATAATCACTTAAAACATTAAAACCTAAACCCTAAACCAAATAATGTAACCCTTGAAAGTTTGTTAGGGATGTTAAGCCCTATAAAACTGTCCCAAGGCTAACCAAAAGGGGGGTGAATTGGTATTTAAAATATTTCTTTAAGCAAAGAACGAATGCAAACCAAATCAGCACAAAAATAAGTGCGAAAGAAAATAAATGCGGAAGCAGTAAAAAACAAGAAAATAAGGGTTTATAGTGATTCGGTCAACTCAACCTACGTCCACTCCCCGGAGGCACCCTCCGAGTATTGGTCTACAAACATGACTCTCCTTTAGCCCCCACAGCTAGGCGTAGAAGCCCTCACAAAAACACCTCCTTTTTGCCACACCCAGCAAGGTAGAGAACCCAACTCCTTTTGCTTCCTCCTGAAGCAGGCAAAGAACCACGAACACATACTGAAACTTACCTCTCCCAACCCTTCCAAGGACAAGAGACTCTAGGGAAGAAGAAGTAGAACAATGCTTGGAGCAACCCTTGTGAATCCCCTCACAAGATCCCCCTCATAAGATCCTCTCTCTCTCTCTCTCTCTCTCTCTCTCTCTCTCTCTCTCTCTCTCTCTCTCTCTCTCTCTCTCTCTCTCTCTCTCTCTCTCTCTCTCTCTCTCTCTCTCTCTCTCTCTCTCTCATTTAGGTTTTCTCAGGTCAAGACAGCAAACAAGGATGTTCAAAAATGTTGAACAAGAGCTCTTAAATATAAGAGCTTCAAAGGAGCTCATTAATTACAAGTTGCCGACTATATCATCCAGGATGATATGGAAATCGTCCAGGATGATATGGAAATCGTCCTAGCCGATCAGTACAAATCCCGTGAGATCGGCCAGAGTATCGCCCTGAATGCAAACTGGACGATTGAAAATTGGCTTGATCGTCCAGGACGATCTCATGATCGTCCCGGCCGATCAGTTCAAATCAGAGAAAATTTGTCCAGAGCATCGCCCTGAATTCAAGCTGTCCGATTCATATTGTCTAGCACATCGCCCTGAATTTATGCTGGCCGATATTTATCATCCAGGAGAAACTAAGGTTTTTAGAATAGATCATCCCAGCTGATCTTATGATTGTCCAGGATGATATGTTCATATCAATCATCCTTAATTACCTCCTTGATTGTCTGATCAATTAAGGCATAATTGTCAATATCGTCCAGGCTGATCAGAGATCATCCTAGCCGATTACCAAAAGTACAGAATACCTTAATTGAACTTATGGCTTTTTGTTTTGAACTTATCATCCTAGTCGATACAAGTACTATCTAGGCCGATTTGCTAATGACGGCTGCCTTAATTAAGAACCCCTGATTAGATTGTCTATTTTAAGCCAGATCATCCAAAATGATGTAAATATTGTCCGGGCCAATATGAGTAAAAACAAGAATTCTAAGTCTCTCAAGTGTGTGTGTGTGTGTGTAGGGTGACTTTGCATCAGTCACACCAAAGATTACAATTGACTCAAGAAGGAAAAAATAAAATTACAGACTGACCCAACCCTAATCTATCAATTCTTGAACTGGCTCCGTTTTTCCGTCCGATCTTTGATTCCTGAAAAGTCAGTAGTAAAAGATAGTCCAAGACAAGTAAGAGTGTTTGACAATCATCAAAATATAGTTCATAGACCTGGATTTGCAACAATCTCCCCCTTTTTTATGATGGAAAAAAAATACGACAAAAATTTAAAAAACAGTAGTGTAACACACGGAATCAAAAGTGTAAAAAATATCATAAAACTACTCCCCCCTTTTGACATCTCAAAAAGGAGAGAATCAAGAACAAAAGAAAACCACAAGAAACCCTTTTTTTTTTTTTACCAAGGCATGAAGATGATGTAGTATTCCATGTGATTGATTTAAAAAACTTGTGAGTTCATGAGTTAACAACATCAATAATCCAAAGAACTGTAGAATATTCAATCATGATTACCCTTAGCTCGGACTTTCTCTTAGGGTAGAATCGTCTTTTGAAATCAATGACCTATTTAAAAAAAATCAATTAAATATGAGAAAAAAGAATCCATTCTTCACTTTGTTTAAGAAAAATATCTTATTGAATAATGAACCTCAGTAAATTTGTCACAATCGAAATCAAGTCTTTGATACATGAAAACTTCTAAGTTTTAAAAGATTTGAAAAAGTGAGAATATCTTGCATTTTAGTGGGCTTATTTTATGTCTCTTGTCACTTTGATTGGCTTTTTGAGCATTTTGATTTTTGATACACTTTCGTGTATATTCTTTTCTTTTCAATTTAGCGTCATTGGCCTTTTTTTTTTTTTTTTTTGCAAGCTAAATTCTCTTTTTCAATTTCTTAAAAAAGACTTCTTAGTTGTGAGTATATCTTTTAGATATTAGAGAATATAAGCTCTCTCTCTCTCTCTAACATAGGGAAGAACTATCCACAAAACAGAATCAATAACCAATGCCAAGAGTAACGAGAAATCTTGATGTGACAAAAAACTTTAAGCATTATAAATACAAGATATATTTGCTTAAGTAAGTTTAGAAAAGATCTTAATTTCATACAAAATTTTTAATTTGAAAAAGATTTTTGATTAGAAAAGAAAACTATGCCTCTAAAATAGGTTAGAGAAGGAGACACAATCAACGAAATATTTTTACCATCTAATAGATTAAGAGATGTAAAACATTGACTACAAATTCTCAAAAGAAAGAACAGGGCATACGATATCATATCAGCGATGATTTTTTAAAGCTAAAAATTTAAGAAAAGCAACAAAAAAGAAAACAAGCCAAATCAAATAAAAAATTAAAAAAGAAAAGAAAATAAAAAGCAAAAAGGAAAAACAATTAAAAGAAAAAGAATAAAAACCAAATAAAGCAAATAGAAGATCAAGTTTATGTAGTTATGTCAATCACACCCAATCTGGTCCTTAAAGAACTGAAAGTGTCGAAGGCCAGTGGTTTAGTAAAGATGTAAGCCAGTTGATTTTCAGTTGTCACATGGTGTAACTCAATGTCTCCCTTAGTCACATGATTTCTAATGAAGTGATGCCTAATGTCAATGTGTTTAGTCCTTGAATGTTGGATATGATTCTTAGAGATGTATATGGCACAAGTGTTGTCACAAAAGATTGAGATGGTGCCTACAGGTAATCCTAAATCCAACACATGCATATTGTTTCAACCAAAGGACTTGGACCACACAACTTCCAAGAGCAATGTACTCAGCTTCAGTAGTGGAAAGTGTAACAAAATTTTGCTTCCTACTAGACCATGAGACCATAGATTGTCCTATGAATTGATAAGCTCCTGAAGTATTTTTTCTATCCAACTTGCATCCTGCAAAATCAGAGTCAGAAAATCCAATAATCTCAAAAGAAGTGATGTGTTTAGGATACCAAATTCCTAAGTTTTGGGTCCCCAAAAGATATCTAAAAATTCTCTTAACAACAGTCAGGTGGGATTCCTTAGGGTCGGCTTGAAATCTAGCACAAAGGCAAACACTAAACATTATGTCGGGTTGGCTCGCAGTCAAGTAGAGTAAAGATCCAATCATGCCTCTGTACTTTTTTTGATCAACAGACTTACCACTTGGGTCCTTATCCAATGGAACACTAGAAGTCATGGGAGTATTAATTGGCTTAGATTTATCCATCTCATACTTCTTCAAAATATTCTTTATATATTTTGTTTGATTAAGAAAGGTTCCATCATCCAATTGTTTTATGCTAAATCCCAAAAAATAGGACAACTCTCCCATTATACTCATCTCAAACTCTCTACTCATTCTCTTAGAGAACTCATCACAAAGTTTTTTATTAGGAGATCCAAAGAGTATATCATCTACATAAATCTGAACAATGAGCAAATCATCTCCAATTTTTCTAAGAAAAAGGGTGGTGTCTACGCTCCCCTTAACAAACTCCCTTTCTAGTAAAAATGTGCTAAGCCTCTCATACCATGCTCTTGGTGCCTGCTTTAAATCATACAAAGTCTTTTTTAATTTTAAAATATGATTTGGAAATTGGAAACTCTCAAAATCTTGGGGTTGTTCTACAAACACATCATCTTTTATTTCCCCATTCAAAAAGGCACTCTTGACATCCATTTGATAAAGCTTAAATCCTTTAAAACAGGCAAAGGCTAATAGCACTCTAATGGCTTCCAATCTAGCTACAGGGGAAAATGTCTCCTCAAAATCTATCCCTTCTATTTGGTTATACCCCTTAGCCACCAATCTTACTTTATTCCTAACCACCACTCCTGAATCATTCACCTTGTTCTTAAAGACCCACTTTGTCCCAACTACACTTTGTCCCTTAGGTCTTTCTACAAGCTCCCAAATTTCATTCCTAACAAATTGGTTCAACTCCCCTGTATGGCTAAAATCCAAAACTCATCAGTAAGGGCTTGGTTTATGTTGGTGGGTTCAGTCATTGAGATAAAGGCAGAGTGGTTCACCTCCTTCCTAAGTCCATATATAGTTTTAACTCCATTAGAAGGGTCTCCTAAGATCAAATCCATGGGGTGACTTATAGAGTATATCCAATATGTAGGTAAGGTCTGAGAAGGTCCAACCCTTTCCTCCAGATCTAAATTTAATACTCCTTGGGTGACATCTCCTACTCCTTCTATGTTTCGGTGACCTACTTCCTTCTCCAAATTTTCTACTCCACTAGTAATCTCTCCAATATCATCATCATCCTCAACTCCATGCTTTTTTGGACCAGACTCATCAAATACTATATGGGTAGTCTCTTCCACCACTAAAGTTCTCTTGTTAAACACTCTAAAAGACTTCCCATCACTAGAATATCCCAAGAACACTCCTTCATCAGATTTAGGATCAAATTTTTCCAAGTGAGACTTCCCATTATTGTGAATGAAAACCTTACAACCAAAGACATGAAGGTGGGAAAGATTGGGTGTCCTACCCTTAAGAATCTCATAAGGTGTCTTTTTTAATTTGGCTCTAACATTCACCCTATTCAACACATAATAAGTTATGTTAACCGCTTCAGCCCAAAAGTATTTTAGAAGTGAATACTCAGCAAGAATAGTTCTAGCGGCTTCCACCAACGTTCGGTTCTTCCTTTCAGCTACCCCATTCTTCTGAGGGGTCCTAGGAGCTGAGAAATTATGGCTAATCCTCTTGTCCTCACAAAAATATCCAAATCTTTTATTCTCGAACTCTCCCCATGATCATGTTTTGATTGAAAATATATATATATATAGTTTTAAAAAATATTTAATTTTCTTTGGGAATATTAAATTTTGAATTTTGAAATTGAATACGTCATTATGAACAGTATATCACCTCAGGAGATGATTATATCGTTCCCTAATGGGTTCAAATTTTAGAATTTTAAATTTACCTGAATTATTATAGTCAGACTCAAGGGGAAACAGCATATGATCTCGAAAGATCATAATGAAGTTCAATCGATTGTCTGACTATGATAATTCGGATAGAAGATCATTAATCTCATAATCAAAACTACAATAATAATTGATATATCTATCCGAAGAAAGAAAGTATCAATTATTATCGATCGTTTGAAAATGACGATAATGATCGTTGTATTTGATTTTCCCAAAGAAAATTAATTGAGGTTTTGAAAAATTGGTTTTGAAAATAAATTCTGGGTTTTTAAATCTCCTACGAGCGCAAGCCCTCGTAGTTAATTACATCGTAGGAAATAGAAGTTTCCTACGAAAACTCTCGATTAAAATAGCGGTGTAAATTTTATTTAGATTTTCAAAGCTGGATGTCAAAGGAGGTAAAGGTTGGAAGTTTAAGCGGGATTGATTCAATGTTGAGCACTTATTTCTGGAGTCAAAGGAAGAAGTGTAGGGGGTGTTTTGAGATTCTGAATTACTTCAGAAACACCCCAATCTATCCTAAGTGTTAGGCTTGTATTTGATTGAAAGAAATTTTTAGTTTAAGTGGTTCATTTTATTAGAAATTTGGGATTCAATTCCCGGAAGTTGAGGTCTTATGGCCCGAGCCGGCCTCAGAACCTAAGTCTAAATTGGGCACTAAAAGGTGACCCGAACATAGCTAATGCAGTGCAAATCTGGTCTTACCCCGGCCTGGATTGGGGAGCCAGCTAAACCACCTAAACGATTTAAAATATGAGTCCGGTCTTTTTGTAGAGTGGTAGGGACATTAATTAGAAAATTTTTAGAGGAATGGGGTTCGACATCTAGAGCAGATCCTTAATTGACCCCTTTAACTTATGTTGGGTATTCGATGCTTAAGCTAATGCAATTAAGTGTTCAATGATTTTTTTTAAAATTAGTTGCTAATATAATGTAGGCTAATCAACTCAATTAAAAGATTGAATTTGAATGAACGCTATGAATTGAGGACTCCCGGCGGTCCTGGGCTTACTTCTTAAATTCGTTAGAGTTTCTATGACAGCTTAAAGTTTTCAATTTGATTTAAGTAGAAAAATTTTATTAAGTCCTTAAGAGTCTATAATCGAATTCCAGGTCAAATCAAAATCGACATGCAGGTAAAAAGACAAGAAAAATAGGTAGTTCTATTGCACAATCAATTAAATAAATCAATCAAATTAAATATATCAAATTGAATGTCCGTAGGCAAGTGCCCCTTATTATTACATCACAGAATTTTGCAGAAAATTAAAGTGGCCGGGCACCACTAACTACAACCGGTATTTTAATCCTAAGACTCAAGTGACTTTGAGAATGGGTCTTCTCGTTTTCCACTTCTTCGTCCTTCTGCTGCTTCTTGAATCGTCGGGTCTAGATATCCAAATGAAAAGAAACTCCCCCTTAATCGGGGTGTTATCTTTCCTCTTTGGATATTTCAAAACCATCCTAATTTGGAGCTCCAAATGGATAGGGACTCTCCCCTGAGGGATGTCCCTTCCTCTTTGGATTCCAAATTGGATGTTACCCCATCTTAAATCACTTGAAATTACAACACAAATCAAATCAAATTTACATTAATCAAAATTTAAAAAAAAATCTAGACTCGATCCTGCAGGGTTATCCTAATAATCAACAGTTGTATATACAGTCCCAAGCAGTTAATGTTTGATCTCAAGCAGTTGATATATGAATCTCAAGCAATTAATATATTTGAAATTTAAAGTGCTCAACAGTTTGCAGTAAATAAATAAACAATCAATCAATTCTAAACTAGCAAACAGCATGCAGTGAAAACTTGAAAACCCGTCACATAACAGAAAAGTAAACACCGGCCTAGCCTAAAACTAGAGTTGGTTGTCCTAGCAAACCATCTATAGTGTGTGAGGTAGGTCGTGTGGTTTGGATATATCCTAAATATGATCATTAGATTGAAGTTGCTTAAGGTTCTGGTTGGTTGAAAGGCTTAAGGGATTTAAATTTGAGTTTAAGTATTAATGGCTTGAAGCTAATTTTAAAATTGATTCTTAATTATTTGTTGAATACCAACTTTGTTTCACACCGAGGCCGTGAAGTTTATTTCACCTTCCTTGGGGCTAAGTTAATAGCCTCGTAGGCCTGGGTTACCCAGTGGTACCCGGTATAATTAAGTGATTTGATTTGATTTGAAAGTTAATGAATTTTAATTAAGGTTGGTTGATTACTGATTTTAAGGGGTTAATTAGAAATTTCTGGAGTTTTAGATGTGATTTTGAGTTTTTAGGATTTTTATGAATATTTTAATCACTTAATTAAAGGGTCAAAAATTGACTTTTTGATTAAGAGTGTTTTCTGGAAAGTTAGAATTTTATTAAAATAATAGACCTTACTACGATCAGTTAGAAGGTAAGTACGTTGAAATCAGATTTTTCTACATTTTATTACAAAGGTTTGAAGTTTTGAACTAGTTTTGACCTAGATTTGACCCGTTTGTTGACTTTTTGAATTTGATGTTTTTCTGGGATTTTGACATTTTTAACAAATATTAGACATTATTTTGAGTTGAATTCAAGTGAGTTTGTTCAATTTGGATTTTTCTTAAATTAGTTATGCATTTTCAAAGTTTTGATTATTTATTGAATTATTGAAAATCCTTAATTAAAGACCCCTTTTTGTGATTTTACTCCAAATGAGGTCCCAACTCCTTAAAATCAGCTCCAAAGGTCAGGAATGACCTAAGGAGAGATTCCCAAGTGTTTGGGAAGTTTTTGGAATTTTTAATAATTATTAATTAATTATATTAATAAAATATTAATTTTTATTAAAATTAAATTAAGGGCAGAATTGTTGTCAAATCAAGGGGCTTTTAATTTTCATTGGTTAAGACTATAATTCTGGTCCGTTAGAGGTTTTAATCATATTTTTTTGGGTTTAAATTTGATTTATTACATTTTCTAGAAGGTTTTAAGGCTTAATTAAGTCTTAAACTTAGGAAAATTAATTAAGGGTCTTAACGACCGCTAAAGTCAGTGAAAATTTTCCTAGTGGCTGTAGATGTCACTAAGTTCAAATGTTTGGAGTTTCAAGTCAAAAGGATGTGTATCCTAGTTATTGGAATTTCTCTAAGTTTTCTACACATGTCCTTAATTATTGTCCTTAATGATGTCACTAGGTTAGCTAGGTTTAAATCAATTGTTCTCTCTAACCCTTGGACTAACGTACATAGATGCAAGCATCACATTCACATTCAAACCCTAGATTTAAGAGAGCCCTAAGACTAGGTGCAAGTGTGTGCTCCCTATACATGCAAAAGACAATAAATTTGAATAATTAACAATTTGATTAGTAAGTAATTAAAGTAATTACTCACTAATCATCCCCATTAAACCTATTCATTCAAGCTTAATTCATATTTAAAGTTTCAAGGTGGATCTCTCAAAGTCCTTAAAGATTTAAATGCATATAAATTTTAAAATAGATTAAAAAAAACATAAGTATATATATATATATATATATATATATATATATATATATATATATATATATATATATATATATATATATACCTAAATATAGATTTTAAAATTAAATAAATAAAAATATTATCAAAATGTTTTAAAATAACTTTAAGAGATCTCTGACTTATTTAAAATAATTTGAAAATAAAATTTTGGAATATTTGGATTTATTTTAATTAAATAATAATTAAAATAACCAAATAATTAATATTTAAAATTATTTAAAATATATAGAATATTTTAAATCCATTTTATTTTTAAATTAAAGGCCTTGAAAATCCTAGCAGTTTGATATATAATACTTAATTTTTTGAAAAGTATTTAAATTTTAATAATTTTTTGAAGTTTCTGGTAATTAAAATAATCAAAACACTAATTAAACTTTAATTAATTCAATCTGGCGGCGGGATTAACACGCGGCGCGATTTGGTTCGGCCAACCAAAATGCGGAGCCACGTGGAGGAGCAGGATTTGTCCGGTCAAAACGCGGCGCCAATGATTGGCGGCGGCGGCGGTCGAACACGCGTCGATCACGAACCGCGTTACGCGGTTTGCTAATCCACGTGGACATGTAATCAAGGCCGTTGGATCATCCGTGTGAATGAATGAATGGACCGGATCCAATCCCACGGTCTGATCTTGCGGAGAAAGATCGGACGACGGTAGTTTGATCCCGCAGTCTGGATCAAAGCCCCAGATTTCGTCGGACGAAGAGTTAGGCTCCGAAATGGATACACGGTCGGAACAGACCGCGGAATGGATCAATCTGGACCGTTGATCGAGCGATCAACGGTCCAGAAAACGTACACTCGCAGAGGATTATGAGTGACGCCCTAGAATCAAATCTTCGCTCGTTCTCTCAACTCAGACTGTCAAAGTTCACGAAATTTTAAACAGAGATACTATGAATGAACATAATTAATGGGGAGTTGATTTCCTGGCTAAAGACATATTGTAGAAAAACTTATTTAAGTTAGTGTACTTAGACCTAGGGTTTAAGACTATACCTCATCCAATGAACGGTTTTTGACGTTTGAGGGCTTGTTGAACTTGTTGATCGTCCTAGATCATTTCTCCATAAGACTCCAAGAGCTGAAGAGGTCTGGATCTCGAGCTATCAACCTAGGACGGTCTTCAGGTTCGGTTTGGCCGGAATCTCACCGCCGGCCGCCGTAAACCGCCGGGTTTTGGGTGGAGAAATGTCAAGGAAGGTCCCTAGAGCCAAAATGAAAAGTGATATCGTTTGGAGAGCTTGAGTATGGAGAGAGAGAGCTGGGTGTTGAATGACGGCTCTATTAGGGCAATTCACCCTATTCAACCTTCTCCAAGCCAAATGGACGGTCTTGATCGACCTAGGGGCTATCTAGGATGCTTCCACGTGGCCTGGAGCAGTTGGAAAGGCTGGGAGAAGGATAGTGAGGTGGAAAGCCTCTCTTGGTCCCCACTTGAGCATATGGCTTGATAGGAGCTGTTAGATCTGGATCCAAGGGCTGGGAGGGGTTCTAGGAATGTTCTAGAGAGCACCTAAATAGCTGGAAAGATTTGGATTAGGATAGATTAGGTTTAAGAGAGGTTTTGACCAAGTTTGACCCCTTTTAATCCTTGATTTGACTGTTTGACTGGTCCAATGCCACTTGGACTGGTGAGGTGGCAAGGAATAGAGTGTATTGAATGCTGGTTGCTAGGTTTGGAGCTAGGGATTGAAACTTGAGGTGTTTTGACCATGTTTGACCACACCTAAAGCCATTTAGACACCTTGTTGACTGTTTGACTGGTCAAACAGTCAACTTAGGCTTAGGTGGACATGGAGAGAACATCATTTGCTGGTTGAAATAATTTGAAGAAGGCTTGGAAGTGAAGGGTTAGAGCTTAAGCATATGAAGGAAATTTTAAGGTAGTTTGACCAATTTTCAAGTGGTTGACTTGGTCAATCTAAGGTTACATGACTCATGACAGGTTCAAACATATTTGAGTCACGCATTGGAAATAATTCAAAGAGTTTTTGAAGGTTTGATTGATTCATAGCTAGGGCATGTCTAGGCTATGGATTCGAATTGAGTTTTAAGTTTAGATTATTGGATTTGAGTCATCCATGTCATTCATGATCTTTTGGATGATCATGAGTAATAGGATAAGGTAGAGCTAACTCAAAGGTGTAGTTAAGGTTTGAACTAGATTTGGATCATGATACATTTAAAGTCTAGATTCGATTGAAGTTTGAATTGAATTAAGGTTTGGATTGGCTTGAAATTAGGTTTGATTTGAAGTTTGAATTAATCTGAGATCTAAATTAATCTCAAGGTCTGGATAGATCTAAGGTCTAGGCAGCTCCTAAGGTCTGAGAAGATCACAGGGTCTGGATTTAGAAAGGTCTTCTAGAATAGGTCCTAAGATCTGAAGTCTAGAAGAATCTTAAAATCTAGATTTGTCTGGAGAAATCCAAGGATCTAGAGTAGATCTTAGGTTCTAGAGTCTAGATTGATGTAGGGTCAAGATTGATCTGGAGTCTGGATGGGTCCCTAGTGATCTCATACAAAAATGAGGTCAACAGATCACTATGGATGGTCAAGATCTCATAACCTAGATTTTTTTGAATATAAGTAGAAAATGTTTTAAACTGCTCAAAAGACTCATTTTTATGTGTAAGAAATCTAGTCCAAGTGAACCTTGAGAAATCATCAACAATCACAAATCCATAGACTTTCCCTCCCAAGCTGGCAGTGCTAATGGGTCCAAAAAAATCAATGTGAAGGACTTTTAAAGGTCTAGAGGTGCTAATTTCCTTAATGGGGTGAAAGGTGGAGTGGACTAGCTTTCCTAATTGACAGGCCTCACAAAGGTGGTCTTTTGAAAACTTGAGTTTGGGGACACCTCTAACTAGGTCTTTTTGGGTCACTTTCCTAAGAGTTTTCATACTTACATGACATAGTCTCTAGTGCCACAACCATGAATCATCTACCACTGTTTTTAAGCAAAATGAAGCAGCACATTCAATGTTATTTAAATCAAGCATGTAGACGTTGTTGATCCTCTTTCCCTACAAAATAGTATTGTTACTTAAACTTACAATGCATGAATTTGCAAAGAATTGCACGATGAAGTCTTTATCACAGGGTTGATTGATGCTGACCAGGTTCTACTTCAATCCATCTACAAGAAAAATATTTTCAATCATAAGGTTCTTGGAATTACCAATTATACCCGCGTCTACAACCTTCTTGGTGGTGGTGTCTCCTAGAGTAACCTTGCCTATAGTCCTGGACTCCAGCAAAATAAATTGATTGGCATCACCAGTCATATGTCGAGAGCAACCGCTGTCCAAGTACCATATACTCTCATGAGGTCTTTTGTGAGAGCCCACCTACAAAATGATCAAATGTTAGATTTAGGAACCTCCTTATGAAAAGTAGAATACAATGCATGTGTGGAATGCTGTGAATCATGCACCTTGGGTCTCCACACCCAATGTGTACTATGGTGAACAATGCAAGTGTGTGAGATGTGTCCTAGTATGCCACATAAAAAACTTCTAACACTTGAAAAAAGGATTGCTTAAATGGTTTGAGTTATAATGCCTCTTCCTAGGTTTTGGCTTTTGATCAAGTGTTGGTGTTATCCTAGTTTTCTTAAATATATCCAATTCATTTTGAATCCTCAAGTTAGTAAATTTTAGGGTATCATTATCAATCCTCAAAATTTTCTCCATCTCTTTAGACCTTTTAAAATCAAATTCTAGTGAGGTGTGTGTGACTTTTAGTGACTCATGCTCTTCAATTAATTCACAATATTTTTTGTTTAACTCGTCAAATTCATCAAGTAGAGCCATATGATTTAAATCAATTGTTGAGTGATCTTTAGTCATAATTGCATGCTCTTTTTGTAACTCCAAAAATTCCAATTTTAAGCTTGCATGTGTTTTCTTAAGTTTCCTATATGATGCATGAATTTTATCAGAAACTTCAAAAAGTTGATCGTATGAAAGTTCACATACCTCTTCTTGATCAAGATGATTGTCTGCCATCAAGCACAATTTTGTTGTCTCATCTTCTGGTTCCGTCTCCGAGGAATCCGATGCAGAATCCTCCCAAAATGCCTTTTGGAGTTTCTTCTTGTCATTCCTGAACTTGGGTTTCTCCTCACCCTTTCCTTCGCTTGAGTGACCTTCAAGTGTAGGACAATCAGCACTCACATATCCGGGTTTCCTGCATTCATAACAGAAAATATCAGAAGATCCTTTAGAATATTTGTTATCCTTACCTTTTCTCCAATGATGCTTTTGTTTCTGTTGCAAATCTATTTTTCATGTCTTATGTTTTGATGATTGACAAACACTGTTTCTCTTGGACAGCTTGTTGCTTCTAACTTTTCAGGAATCAAAGATCGGACGATCAAAAAGGAGCCAAGTTCAGGAATGCGTAGGTTTAGGGTTGAGTCAGTCTGTACATTTATTTTTTACCTTTTGAGTCCACTTGTAATAATCAAAGAGACAGATGCTATGTAACCCTTCACACACACACTTGAGAGACTTAGAATTTTTGTTTTTACTCATATCGGCCAGGATGATTTCTTGGATCGGCCTGGACGATCAGCTTAAAACAGAAAGTCTAATTAAGGATTCTTAATTAAGGCAGCCGACATTAACAGATCGTCCTAGACGATACGTGTATCGGCCAGGACGATAAGATCAAAACAGAAAGAAGTAGCCGCCATAGTCAAGTATGGTATACTATATTTTTAAATTATCGACCAGAACGATCCTATGATCGGCCTGGACGATATTCACAAATTATGTCATAATTGTTCAGGAAATCAAGGAAGTAATTAAGGATGATTGATACGATCATATAGTCCTGGACGATCTAAGGATCGTCCAGGACGATCTAGTCAAAAACCTTAAGTTACTTCAGGACGATCGATATCGGCCAGCTCATATCCAGGGCTATTGTCAGGACGATTTTCCTCTGATTTGAACTGATCGGCCCGGACGATCGTGAGATCGGCCGGGACGATCAAGCCAATTCTCAATCGTCCAGCTTTGCATCCAGGGTGATGCTCTGGCCGATCATCATTGATTTGTACTGATCGGCCAGGCCGATGTCCATATCGGCCTAGACGATATTGTCGGCAACTTGCAATTAATGAGCTCTTTTGAAGCTCTTCTATTTAAGAGCTCTTGTTCAACATTTTTAAAAAACCTTTGGCTGTTGCCTTGACCTGAGAAGACCTTGAGGAGAGAAAGAGAGAGAAGAGAGAGAGAGAGGATCTTGTGAGGGGGAGCTTGTGAGGGGATTCACAAGGGTTGCTTCAAGGATCTCTCTGCATCGTCTTCGTCTAGAGTTTCTCGTCCGTGGAAGGGTCAGTAGAGGTAAGGAGTTTTGCTTTTGGTTTTGGTTCTCTGTCAGCTTCAGGAGGAAGCAAAAGGAGATAGGTTCTCTGTCTTGTCGGGGTGGCAAAAAGGAGGTTCTTGTGAGGGTTTCTCCGCCTAGCCGTGGGGGCTAAAGGAGAGTCACGGTTTTGTAGTGCAATACTTGGAGGGTGCCTCCAAGGAGTGGACGTAGGTCGAGTCGACCGAACCACTATAAATTTCTGTGTTCCTTTTCTTGCTTCCGCACTTTTTAATTCCGCATTTTTGCTTGTGGTGTGATTTGGTTTTATGCAATTTTCTTTCTTTGTAAAAATAAGTTTTTAAAATACCAATTTACCCCCCCTCTTGGTTAGCTTGGGACTAAGTTCATAGGGCTTAACATCCCCATCGAACTATCAAGTGGTATCAAAGCCTGATTCAAAAAATAAAGTTTGAAAACTTTTTGAATTTGATCCATGTCTAACTTTGGAAATCGCAACACTACGGAAGGGTATTCTATTACCCGATCTCCTCTGTTCGATAACCTACCTTTTGATTTTTGGAAAACTCGCATGTCAACTTTTTTACAATCTACTAATTATCGCATGTGGATGCTTATTCAAGAAGGTTATTCTCCACCTTCTCATGAAATTAATGGTTTTAAAATTGAAGTTGCTTTTACCGAATGGACTTTTGATGAACGAGATTTAGCTCAATTAAATGCGAAATGTTTGAATTGTTTTTTCTGTGCTTTGAAATCTGATGATTACATGCGTGTTTCAACTTGCAAAATTGGTAAAGAAATTTGGGATAAATTGTGCATTACTTATGAAGGCACTAATGAAGTTAAACAATCCCGTTTAAACATTCTCTTGCATGACTACGAACTTTTTCGTATGAAACCTCATGAATCAATTTCTGACATGTACACTAGGTTTACTCAGATTGCTACTTCATTGCATGCACTAGGAAAAGAACTTTCGAACTATGAAAAAGTTAACAAGATTTTGAGATGCTTGCCTTCGTCCTATGATGCAAAAATTACTGCCATCACTGAATCTAAAGATTTGAACACCTATTCTATTGATAACTTGCTTGGCTCACTCATTGCTTACGAGCAAGGGGTGAATCAAAGAAATCTTGATACAGGTGAGAAGAAAAAGGAGAAAACAATTGCATTGAAGGCACACAAATCGGATTCTGAATCTTCCGGGTCTGAAAGCGATGGAGTTGCCTTCATCACAAGGCAATTCAAAAGCTTTCTAAGGAAGAAACAAAGCATCATCAAAGTTGGAGAAAAGGTAAAGATCATAAACATATTAAAGGATCTTCTGATGTTGTTTGTTTTGAATGCAGGAAACCTGGACATGTAAGAGCCGATTGTCCTACACTTTAAGATCATTCAAACAAAGAAAAGGAAAAAGGTGAGGAGAAAGCTAAGTCAAGGAAGGAGAAGAAGAAAATCCAAAGAGGTTTCTGGGCAGAATCTGGTACTGATTCCTCTGAGACTGAACCAGAGGAAGAGACTACAAACTTGTGTTTCATGGGAGAAAATCAAAGTGATGAGGAAGAGGTATGTAAACCAACCTATGATGAATTGTTTGAAATTTGTGAAAAAATCCATACATCATACAAAAAACTTAAGAAAACTCATGCTAGCCTAAAATTAGAACATTCAAATCTACAAAAAGAGCATGAAGTTTTTCTCAAAGATCATGCAACGATTGATTCAAATCACATGGCTCTCCTTGATGAATTTGATGAATTAAACAAAAAGTATTTGGAATTAGTTGATGAAGGTAATGCATTAAGAGCTTCACACACCTCACTTAAGGATGATCTTAAGAAATCTAAAGAGATTGAGAAAAATTTGAGGATTGAGAATGATGCATTAAAAAGAACTAACTTGAGAATTCAAAATGATTTGGAAACATGTAAGAAAGCTAGGATGACACCAACTACTAATCAAAAGCCAGAACCTAGGAAGAGGCATTTTTACCCAAACCATTTAAGAAAACCTTTTCCTGGAATTCAATGTTTTTCTTGTGGCATGCTAGGACATATCTCACACACTTGCACAGTTCACCGTAGTACACATTGGGTGTGGAGACCTAAGGTGCATGATCCACAGCATACCACACATGCATTGCATTCTTCTCTTCATAAGAAGGAACCCAAATCTGCTTGGGTTCCTAAAACTAATATTTGATAATTTTGCATGAAGTCTCTCACAAAAGATCTCGTGAGAGTATGTGGTACCTGGACAGTGGATGCTCTCGACATATGACTGGTGATGCTAACCAGTTTGTTGTACTAGAGTCCAGGACTGGAGGCAAGGTTACTCTTGGAGACAACACCACCAGGAAGGTGGTAGGAGCAGGTAAAATCGGTAATTCTAAGAACCTTATGATTGAAAATGTTTTGCTTGTAGATGGATTGAAGCACAACTTGCTCAGCATCAGTCAATTCTGTGACAAAGGCTTCATCGTGCAATTCTTCACGGATTCATGCATTGTAAGTTTAAGTAACAACATTATTTTGTAGGGAAAGAGGGTCAACAACGTCTACATGCTTGATTTAAATAACATTGAATGTGCTGCTTCTTTTTGCTTAAAAACTGTCATTGATGATTCTTGATTGTGGCACATGAGGCTTTGTCATGCAAGTATGAAAACCCTTAGGAAAGTGACCCAAAAAAACCTAGTTAGAGGTGTCCCCAAACTTAAGTTTACAAAAGACCACCTTTGTGATGCCTGTCAACAAGGAAAGCAAATTCACTCCTCTTTTCACCCCATAAAGGATATTAGCACCTCTAGACCTTTAGAAGTCCTTCACATGGATTTGTTTGAACCCATTAGCATAGCTAGTTTGGGAGGCATTGTAGGAGAACATGCTCCTTATGTCGCTTGCTATTTTACATCTTATATGGATGTCCAATTTGCCCGAACCTAGCTACTATTCGTGCATTGCGGGAGCTCGCTGTCCACATCATTACATTGACCCTTTGGTTCGCCTGTCGTAGGAGTTAGCTTACTCTTCGTCACTGGGTTGTGCCATTGGGCTTGTTGATGTGGAAGTGCTTGAGACCGTATTGGCACATGAGTTGTCGTATACTTTGCTTTAATTGATTGGTGGTTACTTTGTGTGGCCAACCATCAATATAGCAGGGCTTTCATTTCTGTGGTTCTCATATTAATATGAAGATCAACGAAGACGCCGTGTTGTTGCTTGCGATGCGAATCCCTTTATTTGTGGCATTAATTATTTGAAATTAAAGTCTATGGTTTTGTGATTGTTGATGACTACTCGAGATTCACTTGGACTAGATTTCTTTCTCATAAAAATGAGTCTTTTGAGGAGTTTAAAACTTTTTCTACTTGGATTCAGAAGAAGCTAGGTTGTGAGATTTTGACCATCCATAGTGATCATGGGGGGGAGTTTGAAAATGAAAGATTTGGAGATTTTTGTGAGGAGAAGGGGATTAGTCACAATTTTTCAGCCCCTAGGACCCCTCAGCAGAATGGGGTAGTTGAAAGGAAGAACCGGACCTTGGTGGAAGCCGCTATTTTCTGACTCTGATTTTGCAGGATGCAAGGTGGATAGAAAGAGCACCTCTGGAACTTGTCAATTCATTGGACAATCTTTGGTCTCTTGGTCTAGTAGGAAGCAAAATTCTGTTGCACTTTCCACTGCTGAAGCTGAATACATTGCTCTTGGAAGTTGTGTGGCCCAAGTTCTTTGGTTGAAACAACAGGTATTGGATCTAGGAGTACATGTAAGCACCATCTCAATCTTTGGTGACAACACTAGTGCCATATGCATCTCTAAAAATCCTATTCAACATTCAAGAACTAAACACATCGACATTAGGCATCACTTTATTAGAGATCATGTGACTAAGGGAGACATTGAGTTACACCATGTGACAACTGAAAACCAACTGACAGACATCTTTACTAAACCACTGGCCTTCGACACTTTCAGTTCTTTAAGGACCAGATTGGGTGTGATTGACATAAATGCATGAAACCTTTTAGCTAAGTTTTCTTTTACTTTTTTGCTTTCTTTGTTTTTTTCCTTTTTCGTATGCTTTATTTTTAGATCATCGCTGATATGGTATTATATTTCTTGTTCTTGTTTTTAACAATCTGTAGTTAATATGTTTTCATCTACTTAATCACTTAGATAGTATGAATATTTTGTAATTGTGTCTCTTTCCCTAACTTAGTATTAGTGGCATAGTTTTATTTTTTAATCAAAAGTCTATCTCAAATCAAAAAATTGTTTATGAAACTAAGATCTTTTCTTAAGCTTGCTTAAGCAAATCTATCTTGTATTTACAATGATTAAAAGTTTTTTAGTCACATCAAGATCCCTCATTACTCTTGTCTTCGATTATTAATTCTGCTTGTGGTAATTCTTCCCTATGTTAGAGAGAGAGCTCCTATTCTCTAATATCTGAGAAGATATATTCACAACTAAGTTTTTTAAAGGATTATAAAAGGGAATCTAGCTTGCAAAATAAAAAAAATTTGGCCAATGATGCCAACAAAAGAAGCGCAAAGACGCCAAAAATTGAAAAATCTATAAAAAGATGCGCAAAGCGCCACAATATTGACAAGAGGCATAAAATGAGCCCACTCAAAAGCAAGCTACTCTCTCTTCTTATATCTTTTAGAACTTAGAAGTTTTGATTCTCAAAAGGCTTGATCTCGATTATCGTTCGATTGTGACAAATCTACCTCATTGTTTTATGGAGATATTTTTCTTACGACAAGTGGTAGGTAGATTCTTTTTCTCATATCCAATTAATTATTTGAGTTAGGTCATTGATTTCAAAAGACGATTCTACCCTAAGAAAATGTTTTTGGGCTAAGGGTAAACCATGAACGGATATTCTACTATTCTATGGATTAAATGAGATTGGTAACTCGTTAACTCACAGGTTTTTAAATCAATCACATGGAATATTATATCATTGACGTGCCTTAAAATATATATATATATATATATATATATATATATATATATATATATCTTTTGCTGTGCTTTCTTGTACCTTTCTTTTTGATATGTCAAAAGGGGGAGAAGTTTATGAGGTTCTTTTTTCATCAATCCTGAATTTTTGCTATTAACTCTTTTTGTAGTGTTTTGCCATCATCAAAAAGGGGGAGATTGTTGCAAATCTATTTTTCATGTCTTATGTTTTGATGATTGACAAACACTGTTTCTCTTGGACAGCTTGTTGCTTCTAACTTTTCAGGAATCGAAGATCGGACGATCAAAAAGGAGCCAAGTTCAGGAAAGCGTAGGTTTAGGGTTGAGTCAGTCTGTACATTTGTTTTTTACCTTTTGAGTCCACTTGTAATAATCAAAGAGACTGATGCTATGTAACCCTTCACACACACACTTGAGAGACTTAGAATTTCTGTTTTTACTCATATCGGCCATGATAATTTCATGGATCGGCCTAGACAATCAGCTTAAAATAGAAAGTCTAATTAAGGATTCTTAATTAAGGCAGCCGACATTAACAGATCGTCCTGGACGATACGTGTATCGGCCAGGACGATAAGCTCAAAATAGAAAGAAGTAGCCGCCATAGTCAAGTATGGTATACTGTATTTTTAAATTATCGGCCAGGATGATCCTATGATCGTCCTGGACGATATTCACAAATTATGTCATAATTGTTCAAGAAATCAAGGAAGTAACTAAGGATGATTGATACGATCATATAGTCCTAGACGATCTAAGGATCGGCCAGGACGATCTAGTCAAAAACCTTAAGTTACTTCAGGACGATCGATATCGGCCAGCTCGTATCCAGGGCTATTGTCAGGACAATTTTCCTCTGATTTGAACTGATCGGCCCGGACGATCGTGAGATCGGTCGGGACGATCAAGCTAATTCTCAATCATCCAGCTTTGCATCCAGGGCGATGCTCTGGCCGATCATCATTGATTTGTACTGATCGGCCAGGCTGATGTCCATATCGGCCTCGACGATATTGTCGGCAACTTGCAATTAATGAGCTCTTTTGAAGCTCTTCTATTTAAGAGCTCTTGTTCAATGTTTTTAAAAAACCTTTGGCTGCTGCCTTGACCTGAGAAGACCTTGAGGAGAGAAAGAGAGAGAAGAGAGAGAGAGAGAGGATCTTGTGAGGGGGAGCTTGTGAGGGGATTCACAAGGGTTGCTTCAAGGATCTCTCTGCGTCGTCTTCGTCTAGAGTTTCTCGTCCGTGGAAGGGTCAGTAGAGGTAAGGATTTTTGCTTTTGGTTTTGGTTCTCTGCCAGCTTCAGGAGGAAGCAAAAGGAGATAGGTTCTCTGCCTTGCCGGGGTGGCAAAAAGGAGGTTCTTGTGAGGGTTTCTCCGCCTAGCCGTGGGGGCTAAAGGAGAGTCACGTTTTTGTAGTGCAATACTTGGAGGGTGCCTCCAAGGAGTGGACGTAGGTCGAGTCGACCGAACCACTATAAATTTCTGTGTTCCTTTTCTTGCTTCCGCACTTTTTAATTCTGCATTTATGCTTGTGGTGTGATTTGGTTTTATGCAATTTTCTTTCTTTGTAAAAATAAGTTTTTAAAATACCAATTCACCCCCCTCTTGGTTAGCTTAGGACTAAGTTCATAGGGCTTAACATCCCCATCGAACTATCAATTTCTTCCTTAAAAAGTTTCTGAATTGCCTTGAGATGAAGGTAACTTCATCGCTCTCAGACCCGGAAGAATCGGAGTCAGATTTGTGTGCCTTTAGTGCCACCGTTTTCTCTTTCTTTTTTACACCTGCATCAAGATTTCTTTGATTCACCCCTTGTTCATAAGCAATGAGTGAGTCAAGTAAGTTGTCAATCGAATACGTGTTCAAATCCTTAGATTTAGTTATAACAGTGATTTTAGCATCAAAAGAGGAAGGCAAATATCATAAAATCTTGTTTACTTTTTTAAAGTTTGAAATTTCTCTTCCTAAGGCATGCAAAGAAGTAACAATCTGAGTAAATCTCGTATACATTTTAGAAATTGATTCATGAGGTTTCATACGAAAACGTTCATAGTCATGCAAGAGAATGTTCAAACGGGATTGTTTAACTTCATTAGTGCCTTCATAAGTGATACACAACTTATCCCAAATTTCTTTACCAATTTTGCAAGTAGAAACACGCATTTAGTATTTTGATTTTAAAGCATAGAAAAAGCAGTTAAGACATTTTGCAATCAATTGAGACAAATCTCTATCATCTAAAGTCCATTAAGTAAAAGGAAGTGGAATAGTAATGCTGTTAAGTTTACCAGTTGGAGGTGTGTAACCATCCGTAACAAGCATCCACATGCGATAATCAGTAGATTGTAAAAACGTAGACATGCGAGTTTTCCAAAAATCAAATGGGATATTATCAAACAAAGGTGGTCGGGTAATAGAATACCCTTCCGGTGTATTACGATTCCCAAAGTTAGTCATGGATCAAAATTTAAAAAGTTTTCAAACTTCGTTTTTATGAATCTCGCTCTGATACCACTTGAAAGTTCGTTAGGGATGTTAAGCCTTATAGAGCTCGCCCAAGGCTAACCAAGAGGGGGGTGAATTGGTATTAAAAAAAAAAATTTAAGAAAAGCATGAATGCAAACCAAATCACCAAAAAAATAAGTGCGGAAGAAAATAAATGCGGAAGCAATAAAAAACAAAAACATAAGGGTTTATAGTGGTTCAGTCAACTCGACCTACATCCACTCCCCGGAGGCGCCCTCCGAGTATTGCACTACAAACGTGACTCTCCTTTAGCCCCCACAACTAGGCGGAGAAGCCCTCATAAAAACACCTCCTTTTTGCCACACCCGGCAAGGCAGAGAACCCAACTCCTTTTGCTTCCTCCTGAAGCAGGTAGAGAACCACGATCACTTGCTGAAAATTACCTCTCCCAACCCTTCTAAGGATAAGAGACTATAGGGAAGAAGAAGTGGAACAATTCTTGGAGCAACCCTTGTGAATCCCCTCACAAGCTCCCCCTCATAAGATCCTCTCTCTATGTCTCCCTCTCTCTCTCTCTCCTTTAGGTTTTCTCAGGTCAAGACAGTAGCCAAGGATGTTCAAAAACGTTGAACAAGAGCTCTTAAATAGAAGAGCTTCAAAGGAGCTCATTATTTCTAATTTGTCGACTCTATCATCCAGGACGATATAGAAATTTTCTTGGCTGATCAGTACAAATCCCATGAGATCGGCCAGAGCTTCGCCCTGAATGCAAACTGGACAATTGAAAATTGGCTTGATCATTCAGGACAATCTCACGATCGTCCCGATCGATAAGTTCAAATCAAAGAAAAATCATCCAAAGCATCGCCCTTAATTCAAGCTGTCCGATCCAGATCGTCCAGCACATCGCCCTGAATTTGTGCTGGCCAATATTTATCGTCCAGGAGCAACTAATGTTTTTAGAATAGATCATCTCGGCCGATCTTGCGATCGTCCAGGATGATATGATCATATCAATCATCCTTAATTACCTCTTTGATTGTCTGATCAATTAAGGCATAATTGTGAATATCGTCCAGGCCAATCAGAGATCGTCCTGGCCGATCAGAGATCGTCCTGGCCGATTACCAAAAGTACATAATACCTTAATTATTTATGGTAGAAATTTCTTTCTATTTTAAGCTTATCGTACTGGCCGATACAAGTATCGTTCAGGCCGATTTGCTAACGACGGCTGCCTTAATTAAGAACCCCTGATTAGATTTTCTGTTTTAAGCCAGATCGTCCAGGACGATGTAAATATCGTTCGGGCCGATATGAGTAAAAATAGGAATTTTAAGTCTCTCAAGTGTGTGTGTGTAGGGTTACTTTGCATTAGTCACACCAAAGATTACAATTGTCTCAAGAAGGAAAAAATAAAATTACAGACTGACTCAACCCTAATCTACCCATTCTTGAGCTGGCTCTTTTTTTCCGTCCGATCTTTGATTCCTGAAAGTCAGTAGTAAAAGACAGTCCAAGACAAGTAAGAGTGTTTGCCAATCATCCAAACATAGTTCATATACCTGAATTTGCAACAAACCTAAAATATAAATAGTTAAAAATAAACCTTGCTTATTTATTGCTTACTCAATGAATATTTTTTGCATATTTGATGAGTATCTTATGTTTATTTTGGCATATTTTAAGCTTTTTTGTTGCATATATTATGTGTATCTTCTACGTATTTAAAGATTTTTGTTTTGTATTTTCTTCGCATTTACTGATATTTTAAGCTTTTTTTAGCATATATTATACATATTTTCTACGAATCTTCTACATATCTTCTACGTATTTTATGTGTATTTTATGCATATTTGATGATTATTTTTTGTATGTCTTCTTCCTTATTTTTTTTATGTTATGCATTTATTTTTTATTTTTTTAGATCTATATTCGATCTTTTTTACTTTTCAATGATATGTTTTGACCTTTTGAACAATATATGAATCTTTTGTTGCAATAATGCATCCTGATGTTGAGGAAAGCATGAAGGAATTAAATATATACCAATTTTTTAAATTCACTTCTCTCGAGTAGAACGTCCTACTTATTTATGAACTACTCACCAAGTCGGATATTTCTAGACAATGTTTTATAATTGTTGAACAAGTGCTTATTCTTATTGGTATGCCAAATATATGTGAAGATATCTCCTTGCTTACCTTTGCACCTACAAGAGTCTCATCAAAGAAAATAAAGTCTTAAATGCTAGAGTTGAACAGACAAACCACCTCATCGATTATGCTAAAAATATTTATTATGTATTAATGTTTCAATTTATTTTTCTAACTTAACAACATCAAAACCCCTAAGAAGCTCCACACAATATCAAATAATTTAGATGATTTTGAGTAATTAATTAGGTGGGGTTGATTAGGAAATTTTTAGTATAAGAGTTTAAAAAGGCATCCACAAAGATTTCAGTAAATAATCTAGCTAGTTACATCAATGATTTTGTCATCTGCTACTTGTGAGTGCTAACATCATCATTCTAATTTTTATTTCATTTTACCAATTCATTTACTTAAATTATATTTGATATTATGCAAATTTGATTTCTAGAGTACATTTCAATTCGTACCCCTAGGTACCCTGACCAAAGGCCCCATTTCCTTTAATGGGGAGATGACATTGTATATACTTATGAGAAGACCATTAATTTATTTATTAATTTAAAGGAAATATAGGTATGTATGTAGATTTTGCATGCAACAAATTTCTATTAATACCTATAAGAAGAATGAGGATTTCTTAACAAATATATTATTTATAGATTTTTGATGCCCTATAGGGAGTTACCTAAGAGGAAGCAGACAATCTGTTGGGCATCCAAAACTATCCATCAAGTAGCCTTCCTCCTTCCCATCAAGAAATACCCTACACACATCATTCTCCCCACCAAACCACCCCACCTCCTCAGCAATTCCCCCAATCTCCTCAGCAAGCACACTTTCTAACTTTCGCTCAGGCATTGGATGTTCTCTAGGAGAAAGTATTGAAATCAATCCAAGATACCTGCAAAAAGTTCTTCCATGAACTTAAAGGTTGGCTGAGGCTGAGGTTTAAGCTTCTAGATGAAAGAGTAGAATCAACTAATTATAAGCTCAACAATCACATTGCTCATTGAAAATTTGATTCTAAGCAATAGCCTACTCCCTCTATTGCATCCTGCTAGAAACCTATCCAAAATAAATGGATTCTTCCTCCTCTAGTCAAAATAAAGCAGGAAGCCCGGATAAATAATTTGATTATCTTAGAATCAATAAACTGAAAGGTGCTGATGAGCCAGAAGGTGAATATTTAAAATTTTAGAATAGGGGAATGTGAAGAAAAAAAGGGTGAATCATGCCCCAGTTGAGCTATTCACCATTGATGACATTCAAATAATGGCTCAACTGATAAGAATAATAATGGAATACAAGGGTATATAGAAGCTGAGTAATGAGAAGAATACGTTTCTTGACGAATCCTTTATGAAGTTCACTAACAAGTAAGTTAAATCTACAACACTATATTATTTACTATATTTTTGTTGTGTATATATTGCATTTTGGTTGCTTTTCTACTTTATGTTTATCTTATTTTTACCACATTTGTACTACAATTTTACTGTGTATTTATTACATATTTACTAAGTATTTTATTTTTTATAGAGGTTATACAATATCTATGTTGCAAATCTATTTTCAAGACTTATATTTTGATGATTGACAAATACTATTGATTCTCTTGGACTGCCTGTTATTTTTAACTTTTCAGGAATCGAAGATCGGACGAACAAACGAAGCCAGTTCAAGATTGCGTAGGTTTAGGGTTGAGTCAGCCTGTACTTTATTTTTTCTCTTCTTGAGTCTATTTGTAATGTTCAAAGAGACTGATGCTAAGTAACCCTACACACACACTTGAGAGACTTAGAATTTCTGTTTTTACTCACATCGGCCAGGACGATATTTTTATCGGCCTGGACGATTTAGTTTAAAATAGAGATTCTATTCAGGATTCTTAATTAAGGCAGCTATCATTACCAGATCGTCCTGGATGATACGTGTATCGGCTAGGATAATAAGCTCAAAATAGAAAGAAGTTGCCACCATAAACAATTAAGGTATTCTATAATTTTTGGCAATCGACTAGGATGATCTTGGATCGGCCTGGACGATATTCACAATTATGCCTTAATTAATCAGACAAATCAAGGAAGTAATTAAGGATGATTGATACGATCATATCATCCTGGACGATCGTAGGATCGACCAGGACGATCTATTCAAAAACCTTAGTTACTTCTGGAGCTTAAATTCAGGGCGATGCTCTGGACGATTTTCCTCTGATTTGAACTGATCGGCCGGGATGATTGTGAGATCGGCCTGGATGATCAAGCTAATTTTAAATCATCCAGTTTGCATTCAGGGTGATGCTCTGGCCGATCTTCTGAGATTTGTACTGATCGGCCAGAACGATGTCCATATCGGCCTGGACGATATTATCGGCAACTTGCAATTAATGAGCTCCTTTGAAGCTCTTCTATTTAAGAGCTCTTGTTCAATGTTTTGAACAATCATTTGCTGCTGCCTTGACCTGAGAAGACCTTGAGGAGAGAAAAAGAGAGAGGGAGAGAGAGAGGATCTTATGAGGGGGAGCTTGTGAGAAGATTCACAAGGGTTGCTTCAAGGAACGCTCTGCTTCTTCTTCGTCTAGAGTTTCTCATTCTTGGAAGGGTCGGTAGAGGTAAGGATTCAGCATCTGATTGTGGTTCTATGCCAGCTTCAGGAGGAAGCATAAGGAGATAGGTTCTCTGCCTTGCTGAGGTGGCAAAAAGAGGTTCTTTGTAAAGGCTTCTCTGCCTAACTGTTGGGGCTAAAGGAGAGTCACAATTGTAGTGTAATACTCGGAGGGCACCTCCTGGGAGTTGACATAGGTCGAGTTGACCGAACCACTATAAATCTCTATGTTCTTGTTTCTTGCTTCCGCACTTTAATTCCCGCTCTTATTTTCGTGGTGTGTTTTTGGTTTATAAGATTTTACTTCTTTGTTAAAAGAAAATTTTTTAAAATACCAATTCACCCCGCCCCCCCTCTTGGTTAGCTTGGGCCAGTTTTATAGGGCTTAACATCCCTAACGAACTTTCAAGTGGTATCAGAGCGGGATTCATAAAAAATTAGTTTGAAAACTTTTTGAATTTTGTTCCTTGGCTAACCTTGGGAATCGTAACACTATGGAAGGGTATTCTATTACCCGACCTCCCCTGTTCGATAACATACCTTTTGAATTCTGGAAAACCCGCATGTCGACGTTTTTACAATCTACTGATTATCGCATATGGATGCTTATCAAAGAGGGTTATTCTCCACCTTCTCATGAAATTAATGGTGTTAAAACTGAAATTGCTTTTACTGAATGGACTTTCGTTGATAGAGATTTAGCCCAATTAAATGCAAAATGTTAGAACTGTTTTTTCTGTGCTTTAAAATCTGAGGATTACATGCGTGTTTCCACTTGCAAAATAGGTAAAGAAATTTGGGATAAAATGTGTATCACTTATGAAGGCACTAATGAAGTTAAATAATCTCGTTTGAACATTCTCTTGCATGACTATGAACTTTTTTGTATGAAACCTCATGAATCAATTTCTGACATGTATACTAGGTTTACTCATAATGTTATTTCATTGCATGCCTTAGGAAGAGAACTTTTGAATTTTGAAAATGTAAATAAAATTTTGAGATGCTTACCTTCGTCATATGATGCTAAAATCTAACTGTTATAACTAAATCTAAGGATTTGAACACTTATTCTATTGATAACTTACTTGGCTCACTCATTGCTTACGAGCAAGGGGTGAATCAAAGAAATCTTAATGCAGGTGAGAAAAAGAAGGAAAAAATAGTTGCACTGAAGGCGCACAAATCTGACTCCGATTCTTCCGGGTCTGAGAGCGATGAAGTTGCCTTCATCACAAGACAATTCAAAAGCTTTTTAAGGAAGAAGCAAAAGCATCATTGGAGAAAAGGTAAGGATCATAAACATTCTAAAGGATCTTCTGATGTCATTTGTTATGAATGCAGGAAACCAGGACACGTGAGAACTGATTGCCCTACACTTAAAGATCACTCAAGTAAAGGAAAGGGTGAGGTGAGACCTAAGCTAAGGACAATATCGGAGTACAAAAAGTATTTTGGGCGGATTCTGCATCGGACTCATCAGAGACGAAACCAGAAGATGAAACATCAAAATTGTGCTTGATGGCGGACGACAATCTTAATTAAGAAGAGGTATGTGAACTTTCCTACGACCAACTCCTTGAAGTTTCAAAAAATATTCAAGCATCATATAGGAAATTAAAGAAAACACATGCTAGCTTGAAATTAGAATTCTTGAATCTACAAAAAGAGCATGAAATTTTGACTAAAGACCATCAAACGATTGATTCAAATCATATGACTTTACTTGATGAATTTGATGAGTTAAATAAAAATTATTGTGAATTAGTTGAAAAGCATGATGCAATAAAAGTTTCACACATAACACTTGAATCTAATTTTAAGAAGTCTAAAGAGATGGAGAAAAATTTGAGAATTAAAAATGAGGTCTTAAAGAGCACTAATTTGAAGATTCAAAATGAACTAGAAACATGTAAGAAAATAAGAATGACAATTACTTTTGATCAATTGCCAAAACCTAGGAAGAGGCATTATAACATAAACCACCTAAGAAATCCTTTTCCTGAAGTTAGATGTTTTTCATGTGGAATGCTAGGACACATCTCACACACTTGCACAGTTTACCATAGTACACATTGGGTATGGAGACCTAAGGTGCATGATCCACAGCATACCACACATGTATTGCATTCTACACTTCATAAGAAGGGATCCAAACCTACTTGGGTTCCTAAATCTAATATTTGGTAATTTTGCAGAAGGGCTCTCACAAAAGGCCTCGTGAGAGTATGTGGTACCTGGACAGTCGATGCTCTCAACATATGACTGGTGATGCAATCAGTTTGTTGTACTAGAGTCCAGGACTGGAGGCAATGTTACTCTTGGAGACAACACCACAAAGAAGGTGGTAGGTGCAGGTATAATTGGTAATTCCAAGAACCTTATGATTGAAAATGTTTTGATTATAGATGGATTGAAGCACAACTTACTCAGCATCAGTTAAATCTTTGATAAAGGCTTCATTGTGCAATTCTTCGTAAATTCATGCATTGTAAGTTTAAGAAACAACACGATTTTGCAGGGAAAGATGATCAACAATGTCTACATGCTTGATTTAAATAATATTGAATGTGATGCTTCATTTTGCTTAAAACAGTGATTGATGATTCATGGTTGTGGCACCGGAGACTTTGTCATGCAAGTATGAAAACCCTTAGAAAAGTGACCCAAAAAGACCTAGTTAGAGGTGTCCCCAAACTCAAGTTTTTAAAAGACCGCCTTTGTGATGCCTGCCAACTATGAAAGCAAGTCCACTCCACCTTTCACTCCATTAAGGACATTAGTACCTCTAGACCTTTAGAAGTCCTTCACATGGATTTGTTTGGACCCATTAGCACTGCCAGCATGGGAGGGAAAGTCTATGGATTTGTGATTGTTGATGACTACTCGAGGTTCACTTGGACTAGATTTCTTTCACATAAAAATGAGTCTTTTGAGGAGTTTAAAATATTTTCTACTTGGATTCAAAAAAAGTTAGGTTGTGAGATATTGACCATCCATAGAGATTATGGGGGAGAGTTTGAGAATGAAAGATTTTGTAATTTTTATGAGAACAAGGGGATTAGCCACAACTTCTTAGCTCCTAGGACTCCTTAGCATAATGGGGTAGCTGAAAGGAAGAACCGGACCTTAGTAGAAATCGCTAGAGCCATGCTTGCTGAGTATTCACTTCCAAAATACTTTTGGGCTGAAGCGGTTAACACAGCTTGTTATGTGTTGAATAGGGTGAATGTTAGAGCCAAATTAGAAAAGACACCCTATGAGATCCTTAAGGGTAGGACACCCAATCTTTCCCACCTTCATGTCTTTGGTTGTAAGGTTTTTATTCACAATAATGGGAAGTCTAACTTGAGAAAATTTGATCCTAAATCTGATAAAGGAGTATTCTTGGGATATTCTAGTGTTGGGAAGTCTTTTAGGGTGTTTAACAAGAGAACTTTGATGGTGGAAGAGACAACCCATGTAGTATTTGATGAGTCTGATCCTAAGAAACATGGAGTTTAGAATGATGATGATATTGGAGAGATTACTAGTGGAGTAAAAAATTTGGGGAAGGGGGTAGAACACCAAAGTAATGAAGGAGTAGGAGACGTCACCCAAGGAGTAGAAAATATTGATTTGGATGAAAGGGTTGGACCTTCTCACACTTTGCCTAGAGATTGGAGATACTCAACAAGTCACCCCAAGGATTTGATCTTAGGAGACCCTTCTAGTGGAGTTAAGACTAGACATAGACTTAGGAATGAGGTGAACCACTCTGCCTTTATCTCAATGACTGAACCCACCACCATTAATCAAGCCCTTACTGATGAGTTTTGGATTTTAACAATGCAAGAAGAATTGAATCAATTTGTTAGGAATGATATTTGGGATCTTGTAGAAAGACCTAAGGGATAAAGTGTAGTTGGGACAAAGTGGATATTTAAAAACTAAGTGAATGATTCAAGAGTGGTGGTTAGAAATAAAGCAAGATTGGTGGCTAAGAGGTATAACCAAATAAAAGGGACAAACTTTGAGGAGACTTTTTCCCTTGTAGCTAGATTGGAAGACATTAGAGTTCTATTAGCCTTTACTTGTTATAAAGGATTTAAGCTTTTTCAAATGGATGTCAAGAGTGTCTTTTTAAATGGGGAAATAAAAGAAGATGTGTTTGTAGAATAACCCCCGGGTTTTGAGAGTTCCCAATTTTCAAATTATGTTTTTAAATTAAAAAAGGCTTTATATGGGTTAAAGCAGGCACCAAGAGCTTGGTATGAGAGGCTTAGCACATTCTTACTAGAGAGGAAGTTTATCACGAGGAGCGTAAACACCACCCTTGGAGATGACTTACTCATTATTTAGATTTATGTGGATGATATACTCTTTGGATCTTCTAATAAGAATTTGTGTGATGAGTTTTCTAAAATAATGAGTAGAGAGTTTGAGATGAGTTTGATGGGAGAGTTGTCCAACTTTTTGGGGTTTAGCATAAAACAATTGGAGGATGGAATATTTTTAAATCAAACAAAATACATAAATGACATTTTGAAGAAGTATAAGAGGGACAAAGCTAAGCCAATTAACACTCCCATGACTTCTAGTGCTCCATTGGATAAGGACCCAAGTGGTAAGTCTGTTGATCAGAAGAAGTATAGAGGTATGATTGGATCCTTACTTTACTTGACTGCGAGCCGACTTGATATTATGTTTAGTGTTTGCCTTTGTGCTAGATTTCAAGCTGACCCTAAAGAGTCTCACTTGACTGCAGTTAAGATAATTTTTAGATACCTTTTGGGGACCCAAGGCTTAGGGATTTGGTACCCTAGACATAGCACTTCTTTTGAGATTATTAGATTTTCAGACTCTGATTTTGCAGGATGCAAGGTGGATAAAAAAAGCACTTTAGGAACTAGTCAATTTATAGGACAGTCTTTGGTCTCTTGGTCTAGTAGGAAACAAAATTCTATTGCACTTTCCACTGCTGAAGCTGAGTACATTGCTCTTGGAAGATTTGTGGCCCAAGTCCTTTGGTTGAAACAACAGGTATTGGATTTAGGATTACCTGTAGGCACCATCTCAATCTTTTGTGACAACACTAGTGCCATATGTATCTCTAAGAATCCTAACCAACATTCAAGGACTAAGCACATAGACATTAGACATCACTTCATTAGAGATCATGTGACTAGGGGAGATATTGAGTTACACCATGTGACAACTGAAAAATCAACTGGCTGACATCTTTACTAAACCACTGGCCTTCGACACTTTCAATTCTTTAAGGACCAGATTGGGTGTGATTGACATAAATGCATGAAACTTGATCTTTAAGTTACTTTCTTTTGCTTTTATTTTTATTTTTTTTATTATTTGCTCTTAGTTTTTGGTGTGTTTTACTTTCTTTTGTGTTTTTTTTTAAAATCATCGTTGAAATGACATCATATTCCTTTTCCTTGTTTTTGAAAATTTATAGTCAATGTGTTTTTCATCTCTTAAATCTCTTAGATGGTAAAAATACTTTGTGACTGTGTCTCTTTCTTTAACCTATTTTAGTGGTATAGTTTTCTTTTCTAATCAAAAATCTATTTCAAATTAAAGATTATGTATGAAATTAAGATCTTTTCTTAAGCTTGCTTAAGCAAATCTATCTTGTATTTATAATGATTAAAGTCTTTTTATCACATCAAGATCCCTCGTTACTCTTGTCTTTGATTATTGATTCTGCTTGTGATAATTCTTCCTTATGTTAGAGAGAGCACTCCTATTCTCTAATATCTAAGAAGATATACTCACAACTAAGATTTATTTAAGAGATTATAAAAGAGAATGTATCTTGCAAAAAATAAAAAAAAAAAATTTGGCCAATGATGCCAACAAAAGAAGCGCAAAGACGCCAAATTAAAAATCTATAAAAAGATGCAAAAAGCGTCACTCAATTGACAAGAGGCATAAAATGAGCCCACTCAAAAGCAAGCTATTCTCTCTTTTTAAATCTTTTAGAACTTAGAAGTTTTGATTCTCAAAGACTTGATTTCGATTATTTTGCGATCATGACAGATTTACTTTGGTTCATTATTATATAAAGATATTTTTTCTTAAACCAAGTGATGGATGAATTATTTTTCACATATCCAATTAATTCTTTGAGTTAGGTCATTGATTTCAAAAGACGATTCTACCCTAAGAAAATGTCTGAGATAAGGGTAACCATGACCGGATATTCTACCATTCTTTGGATTGTTGAGATTGATTAACTCATTAACCCACAAGTTTTAAATCAATCACATGTAATACTACATCATTTTCATGCCTTGATTAAAAAAAAAATTGGTTTGCTATTTTTTTCCTCTGTTCCCTCTTCCTTTTTGATATGTCAAAAGGGGGAGAAGTTTGATGTTTTTACACTTGTTGATCCCGTAATTTTTACTACTGATTAATCTCGTAGTGTTTTTCCATCATCAAAAAGGGGGAGATTGTTGCAAATCTATTTTCATGACTTATGTTTCGATGATTAACAAACACTATTGATTCTCTTGGACTGTCTATTATTTCTAACTTTTTAGGAATTGAAGATCGGACGAACAAACGAAGCCATTTCAATATTGCATAGGTTTAGGGTTGAGTCAGTCTGTACTTTGTTTTATTTCTCTTCTTGGGTCTATTTGTAATGTTCAAAGAGACTGATACTAAGTAACCCTACACACACACACACTTGAGAGACTTAGAATTTCTATTTTTACTCACATCGGCCAGGACGATATTTTTATCGGCCTGGATGATTTAGTTTAAAACAGAGATTCTATTTGGGATTCTTAATTAAGGCAGCCGTCATTACCAGATCGTCCTATACGATACGTGTATCGGCCAGGATGATAAGCTCAAAACAGAAAGAACTTGCCACCATAAACAATTAAGGTATTCTGTAATTTTTGGCAATCGGCCAGGACGATCTTGGATTGGCCTGAACGATATTCACAATTATGCCTTAATTAATCAGACAAATCAAGGAAGCAATTAAGGATTATTGATATGATCATATCGTCCTAGACGATCGCAGGATCGGCCAGGACGATCTATTCAAAAACCTTAGTTACTTCTGGACGATAAATATCAGATAGCTTGAAATCAATGCGATGCTTTGGACGATTTTCCTCTGATTTGAACTGATCGGCCGGGACGATCGTGAGATCAGCCTGGACGATCAAGCCAATTTTAAATCGTCCAGTTTGCATTCAAGGCGATGCTCTGGCTGATCTTCTGAGATTTATACTGATCGGCCAGGACGATGTCCATATCGGCCTGGACGATGTCCATATCGGCCTGAACGATATTGTCAGCAACTTGCAATTAATGAGCTCCTTTGAAGCTCTTTTATTTAAGAGCTCTTGTTCAACATTTTGAACAATCTTTTGCTGCTGCCTTGACCTGAGAAGACCTTGAGGAGAGAGAGAGGGAGAGAGAGAGAGAGGATCTTGTGAGGGGGAGCTTGTGAGAGGATTCACAAGGGTTGCTTCAAGCATCGCTCTGCTTCTTCTTCGTCTAGAGTTTCTCATCCGTGGAAGGGTTGGTAGAGGTAAGGATTCAGCATATGATTGTGGTTCTCTGCCAGCTTCAGGAGGAAGCAAAAGGAGATAGGTTCTCTGCCTTGCCAGGGTGGCAAAAAGAGGTTCTTTGTAAAGGCTTCTCCGCCTAGCTGTCGGGGCTAAAGGAGAGTCACGATTGTAGTGCAATACTCGGAGGGCGCCTCCGAGGAGTGGATGTAGGTCGAGTTGACCGAACCACTATAAATCTTTGTGTTCTTGTTTCTTGCTTCCGCACTTTAATTTCCGCTCTTATTTTTGTGGTGTATTTTTGGTTTATAAGATTTTACTTCTTTGTGAAAAGAAAATTTTTTAAAATTCCAATTCACCCTCCCCCCTTTTGGTTAGCTTAGGCCAGTTCTATAGGGATTAACATCCCTAACAAACTTTCAATCTACTCTTGGGAATAATTCAATTTTTTGAGCTCGGATTGATGAATTAATAACCGATAAATACCTTGACAATAATCATGTTGATACCTTCTACCAATTATTACATGAGAGAGTAAATATAGCACTCATAATTAAGATAAATTTGCATATGTCTCACCCATTTATTGGGTTAGTATGCATGTTTTATTTCTATATAATATTATTAGTTGTTTCATTTTTCAAGTCTTATTTTTACTTCTTGCAATATTACAAGCAAATCAAAAATCTATTTGCGACATTGTATGTCGAACATATCACCAATATTGTTGTTACGTCATGTGATATTGGGTCAGTTAGAATGTGTCAGAGTCATATTCAAGTGTGACATGTATCTAATATTCATAGATGAGATATTAAGCATGTTTATACTCAGAAAACACGCATCTTATACGTAAAATACGCAGCAAATATGCAATGCACAGAAAATGCACAGTAACAATGTGGATAATGCGCAGTAAATATGCAGATAATATGCAATAAATGTGTAAAAAATTTTGAGTAAATACGCATCCGAAATACAACAAATACTTGTTGGTGGAAGTTTTGAAAAAGTGATTTTTGAAAATTTTGTTTTCTTTGAAGAGTCTGAAACTAACTTGGATTTCACTTCTCAAAATTAAAGTACCTATTAAAAAAAGTATACCACCTCGAGGGGTGGAATAAGACTTAAAAATGGTGTTCAAATTTAGAATTACAAATCCCACATTAAATATTGTAACTAGATTCAAGAAAGAACTATACATGACCTTGGAAGGTCAAAATGAAGTTTGATCAAATATCTTGCTATGATATTCTAGATAAATTATCACTAATTTCATTTCTAAGATTTTATTAACAAATGATATATCTCTCCAAAGGAAGAAAATGTCATTTAGTAATATGCATTTAGACATGACGATAACGATTGTTGTTGATTTGATTTATCCAAAGAAGATTAATTTGAATTTCGAAAATTATTTTTTAAAAGGGGAATGTGGACTCTAAATCTCCTAAGATCATAAGCACTTGTAGTTAATTACATCGTAGAAAATTGGAGTCTCCTACGAGAAATCATAATTAAAATAATGGACATTTTTGTTTGAAAACTTTCTAGGAATGATGTCAAAGGAGGTGAAACCAGAATTTTAAGTGGGATTAGAGTGAGATTGAGCACTTATTTTCAGAATAAAAGATAGGAGGTACTTTGGAATTCTGAAATAATTCAGAAGTGCCCCAACCTAAGCTAAGTGTTGGGTTTTAAATTTTGGATTGAGAAAATGCTTAGTTTGAATTGATTGATTTGTTAGAAATTTGGGATTATATTCCCGGAGGTTAGGGTCTTAAGATTCAAAATCTTCCCTAGATCCTAAATCTAAATTGGGCACCAGATAACGGTGGCCCAAACCTAACTAATGTAGAGTAACATCTAAACTTACCCTAGCTTGGAATGGGGAGCCAACTAACCACTTAGTCAATTTAAATCCATGAGTCCAATCATTTTATGAAAGAGTGGTAGGAACATTTTAATTAAAGATTTGTGGATGACATGTAGAGCATGCCCTAATTAGTCCCTTGACTTATGTGCCATAAAATGCTAAAGAGAGATGCAATTAAAGTTTTAGACTCACTTTTTTAATTTATTACTAATATAATGCATGCCAATTGACTCGATAAATGCTTAAAATTAGAATGAAGCAGTTTTAAAAAGGGCTTAAAAATAGGTTTTATCATAGAGATTGCATAGATTTCCCTTGTCATATCTACACCCTCATAAGCCAGGTGGTCTGCCAAAACCAGCAGGTAAGGAGATGCCTAACAAAAATAAAGAAGAATGCATAAAAAATGCTATGTAAACTCTCATCGTTCCTAGGCTAACATCTTAAAAATGTTAGAGTTTATATGTTATCTTAAAATTTTTATTTAGATTTTGAGTAGAAAAGCTTTATTGTAACCTCATGAACCTCCGTGTATCTATTCTAAAACAAAACTGGCACATAAACACTAAAAAACTAGGAAAAGTAGGCAAGATCCTAAACATAAGTAGAGTAAATCAAAAATAAATAAAATTAATTCTTTAAAAATAAAGTCCATGGGTAAGTACCTCACTTATTACAATTTAGAATTGTAGAAATTAAAAGTGGTCAGGCACCACTAGCCACAAACCTGAATTCTAATCCTAAGAAATACGCAAGTAGACTTTGAGTGGGATACTCTTCTATCTTTAGCTCCTCAATCTTCTTCACCATAAACTCCTTGGATTTAATGTAATTGGGTACATAAATTTGAAAGAAAACTCTGCCATCGAGGGTGAGGATATTCTTCCCACTTTGGGTAGTGGAGTGACCCAAAATTGAGCTTCCAAATGAAAAAGGACTAACCCCCTAAGGGGTATCATTTCCTCTTTGGAATTTAATTTTTGGTGTAAGTATCCCAAACTCAAAAAATAGTTCACAATTCAACACTTAAACAAATTACATTAAAACAAAATAAAAATTTTAGACTCTCCTATAGAGTTATCTTAAGCATTTAAATATAAAATCAATCCCATGCAGTTATATATACAAAAATTAAAGTACTCAATCCAGTTACGCTTGGTCTTGCTCTTATTTATTTGGGGGCTAAGAAGCGGAATCACCTATAGCATTTATAATAAATATTTTTTAGCCCCTTTTTATTGCCCTACATGTGCACAACCACCTGTAGAAAACTAAGTGAGCATCCAGATCGTCCCTAATCTAAGGGTAATCTAATCACTCATCACATCAATCTAGAGAGTGTACTAAAAGTAATAAAAATACACATCAAATATTTCAATCAGAATATGCAATGAAATCTCAGAAAATACAGCACACAATAGTAAAGTAAACACCGACCTAGCTTAAACTAGAGTTGGTTATCCTAGTAAACCATCTAAACTCTGTGTACATGGAAGTGTGATTGGGGTAGATCTTGAAGTGGGTTATTTGTTAAAGTTTTCTAATCTTTGGGTTTGTTAAAGGTCAAGGGAAAGATTCATATTTGAAGCTAATTATAAATATGTTAAAGCTTAACTCAATATGGGTTTTAACGGTTGATTGATTGAATGAGTTTAGTTAGTTAAAGATTAAAAGGGTTAATAAATTTTAACAAAATTGATTAGTGGCTAATTTTAGAAGCCAAATTGATTTATATTTTCCATCAACCGGTTCATGGGGTTGTGTCACTAGGCTCGAGGAACTAGGCCTCCTTATAATAAGTAGCCCTACAACCTGGAGTAGTCCATCTTAAAATCATGTTGATACATTTGGATTAAATATTTTAATTTGGTTAAATAATTAAGAATGATTTGATTTAAAGTTTTATAATCTAGCAAATTTATTCGTGGCGTTGCACCATTAGACTAGAGGAACTAGGCCGCCTTAAGAATGGTAGCCCCACAGCCCAGAGTAGTCCATCCTATAAACTTCATCTTTGAAGTGTTTATTATATATTAGGATATTGGTTAAGGTTTTTATTGATCTAATTGAATTTTTCTAGAATTTTAGAAAATTAATGGTTTTCTAGAATTATTGGAATAATTTTAATTGCATTAATTAAGGGATCAAAAGTTAACATTTAAAATTAAAGTTAATTTTAAATGTTTTAGATTTTTGATAAATATTAAACCTTATGATGAGTAGTTAGACTATTAGTTTGCTCAATTTGGAGTTTTCTATAAAAAGTTAAGATTCTTTTAAGTTTGATCCTTAAATTTAAACTACGATTGACTGAAGAGTTGACTTTTAAATTTTTACTTGATTTTGAAAGTTTGATATTTTAGATAATATTATATTTTAATTAGAATTAAATGGCTTTGAGTTTGATTAAATTTTATTTTTTTTAATTAATTATGATAATTTAAAATTTGGAATTTTTGGAATTTACGTAAAATGTTTTAATTAAAGGAATTTTTGGTTTTAAGCCAAATCAGACCAATACCTCTTGGAATCACCTCCAAATGTTAGGAGTAACCTAAAGAAGTGTTTTAAATAATTTAGGGAATTTTTTAGATTTTTATTATTTTTAATTAATTAATTGAATTAATTATTTATTTTCTTTGAATATGAAATTAAGGTGAAATTATGGGTTATCTAATAAGGCTTTTATTTTTCACGGATTGAGAGTTTATATAGGGTTATTTAGAACCCTTATGTAGATTTTTAGGATCCAAATCAAATTATTAGTGAATTAATTAAGGTTATAGGTCAAATCTAAAGAAGGATTTTGGGGTTCCTATTCGGTGGACCAAATTAATCCTAAATCAAGTGAATTTTGGACCATTAGATCACTTGATCATTGAACCTCTTAATTTGGACCCAATTACACCTATTTCAGGACTACCCTAGGCTTGGATTGGGGTGCAATTAGTGTCCCTAAGCTCCTTAGAATAAGCATAATTAACACACAAAAATTCAAATCCTAAATCCCATTAGAAAGATTACAACTCAAATTTGAATTTAAGGGTTAAACCATGACCCTTAAACCCAATTTAGCATGAACATGACCTTAAACACCTCAAACAAGGGAGAGAAATTTTGGACAGGTCTAAGACATGCCCAAATTCACACTCCCAAAGTCCTAAGCCATGGTGACATTACATAAGCACATAAATGAATAGATAGCTTAAAAATTCAAATAAAAATTGACAGCTGCACAAAACTAATCAAGGCTTGGAACCATAGGGCTTTTAAAGATCTCTCTGAGATCTTTCCAATGAGCCTAAAAACACCAAAATCGACTAAGTGGACAAAGAGATACAATTTTTTGAATTTTCTCATTATTTCTAAAATTAATTAATTAGAAATTACACAGTCAGTGCCACATTTATATGTTGGCATATCCTAATTTTTCTGCCAATCATTAACACTGACTGTATAACCACGAGATCAATCATGGCCATCAGATCATTGATCAGATTGATGCAATCAATTTAGCTCCAAAATTATTGGATTCAATCAGAGCCGTTAATTGAAATCAACAGCCATGATTATGTCTTCAACCTCCTATTGGCACCCAAGACCACAGTACTTTTATGGAATGATCCAAGAGATCACAACAGTGGATCTCAACAAAAATTCATGGGAAGGATCAGGAGACCATAAACCGTCAATCCAATGGTTAGATTCTGATAAGTTGATGGTTTGTTTCACACTTGACCGATGCTACTTGACTAGGAGCTATGGATCAAAATCTCCTTGTGGAGAAATCCCCAATGAATAGGTTTTTTGCTGGAGAAGCTTCGAGGGGAGAAGGAAAATAAGTTTCCTTCAAACACTAAGATCGAAGGATTGCTGGAGGTAGGACTTTAAGTGGGGTGTGGACGGATTTCATGGAGTTTGTTCAAACTGATGGGTAGAGCGGCTGGGGAGATGGGAAATGGTAGAAGAAGATTTAGGGATCTCAAGGTAATGTCTCAAATCTCCTAGGAATAAATGGGGATGGTTGGGTGAGGGAACCCTATTTCAAAGCCTCCTGTAAGCTCAAATGGCCAGGATCAATCGAGCTAGTCATTGGATGGCCTCTAAGTGGAAGTGGACATCCTCCTAAAAGTTAGTGAGCTTAAAGCTAGTGAGCCCACGATCTGGAAACCTTTGGTAGAGCTCAAGGATGGGGGGACTGACGGAGGCAAATTCTCATTCATTCTGGCCAAGGCCGGCCAGGGACAAGGTCAAATCAAAGTCTGCTGGGGATGTGGCGTGCTCGACTGAGGGTCAATTGGCCAAGAGGCGGTCCAATTATAGGAGGTGGCTTGGGTTAACCCAAACTTGTATAGTTTGGGTTAATTTGGGCTCAACCAAGATCAAGTTGAGGCTTGGGTTTGATAGGGAAGGTAGGTAAGCTCATGGTGAACCAATACATGGATTGAATTGGCCAAGGCATAACAAAATTCCAGGGTATGGCTCGGATTGACCAAGTTTCGGGCATGCTCGGATTTATTTGAGTCAAACCCTTGTCAAGCCAAGAGGTGGGGTTGAGGTGGATGGTGCATTGGGTAAGCACCAAATGCAAGGGAAAATTTGGTTTTATCTGGTATGTAGAGGAAGTTGGCTCAGATCAAAGTGGTTTTGACCACTTTGGGCTAACCTAAGGGTTGACCCAAGTCAACCCAAGGGCTAGGCTAGCTAGGATAGATTTATTAGATATAGGGCCACCCAATGGAAGGGTTGTTTAGGCTTGGTGAGGCCTAGGTTATGAAATGGCTCAACTCTAGGTAGTTTTTACCACTTTGGGTTAGCTTAATTCCTAACCCAATGTTACTTTTGGTTGGGTCAACTAAAGTAAGTGTATTGGGTCATGGGGAACCCAAAGCCACCATTATCTTGATGAAATTGGGCTAAGGTTGGATGTTGGCTCAAGCGGAACCCCTATTTGGTCACTTGGGTCAATCAAAATCGATAATCTAAGTGAGCCCAACACTTGGGTCTTCAAGAGGAATCTCTTGAGGACCCAATGGATCACTCCATGGGTTTAATTGGGTATGGAAAAGTCTTGGTCAAAAGATTTGTAGGTGTGGAAAGAAGGAAAAATTTAGTCAAACTTGGTTCACTTGGTCAAGAAAGTTGACCTAGGGTTAGGGGTTGGGTCCATTGAATTCAAGTTTATCATAAGAATCAATGGAAGAAGTGCCAAGCCAAAGGGAGGTCATTTGGTTGGAAATGGGTGGTTAAGCCATTAAGAGTTCCTTTAGTCAACCTAGTTGACTTCGTCAACTAGGTCAAACCCAAGGGAGGTTTTCAGTCTAATGTGTTCCTAAGAGCATTTAGGATCCATTGGGGTAGGTTTTAAGAATTGATGAGGGAAAGCCATGGTAGATTTTGGGGAAAAGACCAATTACCTCTTAAAGGGTATTTTGGTCATTTTGATCCCTGGTCACAAACTTGGTCTAGAAAAGTGTAGATTATTTTTGTAAAAGTCATAACAAAGGACGTGGATATGGTTGGAAGGTTTGGAAAGGGTCCCAAGGTCAAATTCCACTAGGTGGCATTTCTAGTGGCACAGGCTATAAATATTTGAAGGTTTTGTAGCCTTTAGAAATTAACCTATTTTCTAGGGTTAGAGTCCTCAAAATGAGCTCAAATTCGGAGGATTGGCACAATAGATATGTCATATCAACATACAATTGATAGATTTTGAATTAGATGCCAATTGACTAGGTTTTAAGGTGATAAAAAAATCACCTAGAAGGGGTTTTAAGACCTGGGTCCTTAACCCAAAAGATTTTGGTTTGGATGTTAGATTTGGACTGGAATAAGAAGTTAATTGTTTGAGTTTGGATCATCCACATTAATAAAAATTAGATGAATTATTTAAATTGATAAGATGTGATTTGAATGTTGATTGAAATTTGATTGGAAGCTGGATCATGAATTGAATTGGAAGGTGAAGTTGAGTTTGATTAAACTTGAATTGCATTTTATCTGGGACCTATACAATTAGGGAGTAGACATCTTCTAATCAATAGCTCACCAAAAGGAACCCAAATGGGCACTAGTGGCCTCATACAAAAAATGAGGTCAAAAAATGGACATCCAATATGTATAGTAAAATGAGGTTCTAATGTACATATTGGTGTTGACCAAATGGAAAGATGGAATTAGTGATCTTGATTCCAAGGAAAGGAGGAATCAAACCATAGAAATTCAAAGTGGAGTGGGTACTAGGGTGGTGCTACAAAGGGCACTATCCACCACTAGTAGATTATCATATGGTGAGGTCAAAATTTTCCCAACACAGAGGATCGGGATTGAATGGTCTAGTTGGACGACCAGATAATCATTTGATAGGAGAAATAATTTGACAATCACAAAAAATCGAGTTGAATGACCTTGTGGTGATGTTGAAATATGCCCAACATAGAGGGCCAAATGATCATATGATGGGGGTAGAAATTTTCCCATCACAAAGGATAAGGTTGAATGGTCTTATGGTGGGGTCAAAACATGCCCAACATAGAGGCGAGGTTAAAATGTATTGTGTTGGTGTTGAAACATTCCCAACAAAGAGGACCGGGTTGAAGGGTCTTTTGGTGGGGTCAAAACATGCTTAACACAAAGGACTGGGTTGAATGATCTTGTAGTGGGGTTGAAACATGCCCAACACAGAGGATCGGGTTAAATAACCATATGGTGGTGTTAAAATATGCCCAACACAAATGATCAAATGATCATATGATGGGCTCAAGATATGCCCATCATAGAGGATCAGGTTGAATGGTCTTGTGATGTGGTCAAAATATGCCAAACACGGAGGACTGGATGAACGTATGACGGGGGTAGGAATTTTCCTATCACAAAGGATTGGATTGAATGGTCTTGTGGTGGGGTCAAAATATGCCCAACATAGAGGACCAAGTTAAATGGTCTAATGTTGGGGTTAAAACATGTCCAACATAAAGGACGGGGATGAATGGTCTTGTGGTATGGTCAAAATATGCCCAATACAGAGGACCAGGTGATCGTATGATGGGGGTAGGAATTTGCACATCATAGAGGATCAGGTTGAGTAGTCCTGTGTGGGGTCAAAACATGCCCAACATAGATGACCAGGTTGAATGGTCTTGTGGTTGGGTCTTGTGGTGGGGTCAAAACATGCCCAATATAGAGGATCAGGTTGAATGGTCTTGTGGTGGGGTCAAAACATGCCCAACACAGAGGATGGGGTGGTAGGGTTGAAATATGCCCAACACAGAGGATTAGATAATCGTATGATGGGGGTAAGAATTTTCCTATCACAAAGGATAAGGTTGAATAGTCCTTTTGTGGGATTGAAAAATGCCTAACATAGAGGATCATATGAGATTAATAAACAATTTTGATCTTTTGAAAATGCTTGGATAATGGAAACAGGATTGAACAAAATTAATTCATGACATAAAAATATTTCATTAATTGAAAATATAAGCTACATCAACCATAGTATTTCTTAAGGAAACGCCCATTGATAGGCAACATTGGGTGATTTCCTTTACAATCGACTAGCTGATATGAGCCTCCTTCGTAGACAGATTCTACAAAGAAGGGGTCCTTCCCAAAGTTGGTTCAAATTTCCCACCAATCTTTTGGTTACCTAAGATAGGCATTCAAAAAAAACCAAGACTAAGTATCTTACTTGGAAGGTTCTAGGTCGCACAAACTTACCATTTGCTTGAATCATTCGGGTATTATATAACTCTACATTATATTGAGCTTGGAGACAACACTCTTTAAGGCCCTCAAGTTCTTCTAACAAGAGTTGTGCATTTTGCTCAGTTGTAATTTAATTCTGAATTGTAACTTTGAGCGAAGTAATTTTTATCTCGAAGGAGAGCATGGCCTCGGACCCATAAACTAGTGCAAATGAAGTGGATTGGGTTAGGTTATATAAGTGGTCTGATAGGCCCATAAAGCTTCTTCCAACCTCTTATCCCATTGACATTTATTATCATAGAGGATCTTCTTGATAATCTCCACCAAAGTCTTGTTGAAGGCCTCAACAACCTCATTAGCTTGAGGGTAGTAGATTGTTGAGTATCTCTAATCAATGTTATGGCATCTTATGAAATAGTTAATTTTTATAGACTTAAATGTGGATCCATTATCCGATATAATTTTATGATGCACAATGAATTAATATACTATATGGTCATGAAAGAATTTTAAAAACATGGTGTAATGTTATGTTATAATGACCCTTTGAAGGAGGGTCAATCTGCCCGATACCATTCATACCTCAACTTTCAAAGGTCTACGAAGCTATCATTCGATGCAAAGCAGTAGGCGGCTGATGTAAAACTACACAATGGACCTGGCATTGACAATAATGTTTTGCAATATTCATGTAATCATTAGTCATTGTAGGCTAGTATACTAGCCAAGTCTTTTTATTCTTAACTTCATTTTTGGACCCAATTAATGAGCACCTCATAGTCTGAAGTGGATCTCATTGATAATCTTCAAGACCTCTTATTTATCTAAGCTACAAGCCTCATTTGATCAAACAAATAGCAGTGCAGTATACTATTAACTACTGCATATGATAGGGCATATTTCTTGATCTAGTCAGCAAGGGATTTATCCTGGGAAAGTTTACCCTCCTAAAGGTAGTCAATTAATGGTTGTCTACAGTCACCTGTTTTATTAGTTTTTGAAAATTCAAAAAGGATATGGGGAGATTGCTTATTGATGTGCTCCAAGTCTATAGGGGAAAGGACCTCATGACATTGAATCTCTATAGTAATGGAATCTTTTTTTAGGTACGTAAATTTCATTGCAAGCTTCGCTAGGGCATTCACCACTGAGTTACTTCCACAGGGAACCCTATACAAGGTTATGGTGGGGATCTGCTCGAGCAGGTGACTAGTATACTGATGGTACTTGAGGAGGTTAGGCTTTAAAACCTTATATATTCATTCAACTTAGTTGATCACCAGTTAAGAATCATCAAAGATTTTAATCTCTTTAATCTTCATCAGAATTGTAAGTTACAAGTTAGTTATCAGAGTTTCATACTCAACCTCAATGTTCATGCAAGGCTCTCATAAATGATAGGAAAAATGCATCATTCCCTTCTCCATAATTATGAAAATTAGGCCAATTTTAGCTTTTTATGGGAATTATAGATTTTGGGTTTTGCCCATTGAGAGTATATCACAACATTAAAATATAATTCCCAGATAGGGTAATCAAATTCCTTCAAACTTATAGTTTGTTTATTGGGCAAATCATCATTTAAGAGAGAATCCAACAGTAGCAGGTGTGCTGCAAGGAAGTCAGTAATAGCATGTCCTTTCAATACAAATACGGGAATAAAAGTGATTTCAAATTGGAGCAATATAATTGACCACCAAGCCAAACATCCTGATAATGTAGGTTGGGTCATAAGATATTGCAATGGATTAACTCTAGAAATCAAGCTGATTGAAAGAGAAAGTATGTGGTGTCTTAGTTTTTCGGCTGAAAAAATTAAAACAAGACAATGCTTCTCGATTGAAGAATATAAAATTTATGTGGGAAGGAGTATTTTCCTAAGGCAGTAGAGAGTTTTCTCTTCCCTTTCATCATTGACTTAAGCTAATAAGGCACCTAAAGACTCATCTAGGGTCGCAGTGTAGAGGATCAGAGGTTTCCCCATAATAGAGGCTACCAAAACTAACATATTAGAAATATATTCTTTGATGTTATCAAAGGAATTCTGACATTTCTCATCCCATATGAACTTAGTATCCTTCTTGGACAGGACAAAGACGGGTTGACATATTCTAATAATATTGGATATGAACCTTGTTATATACGCCAGCCTACCTTAGAGAGACCTAACTGGGTAAGACTCTTAAGAGGCGGCATATCTAAAATGATTTCAACTTTGACAAGATCAAACTTGATTCTACAATGCCTTACTACGAATCCAAAGAATTTCCTAGAGGTGACGCCAAAAGCACACTTTAAAGGATTCATTTTTTAGGTCGTAATGATGCATCTGTTCGAAAATGACTCTTAAGTCATATAGGTAAGCCTCTTTTAACTTTGCTCTTGATAACTAAATTCTCGATGTAGCACTCAACTTGATTTTGGATTAAGTCATTAAAGATGTGGGTCATAGCCCGCTAGTAGGTTGCACTAGTATTCTTAAGGCCAAAGGGCATTACCCCATAATAAAATATTAATATAGGAGTTTTGTATGCAGTGTGTCTTTCATCTTCTGGGACCATCATGATTTGATTATAATCGGATGAGCCATCTATAAAGGAGAAAATAATGTGCGAGGAGGCAATATCCACCATGAGTTCAGGTAAGGGTAAAGGAAACTTATCATTGGGAAATGCCTTATTCCGATCCCAATAGCCGACACAAATCTAAATTTGACCATTTTTCTTTCGAATAGGCATAACGCTGGTTACCCGAGAGGGATATTGTTCCTCTCAAATAAATCTGACCTCGACCAGTTTCTTGATCTTATAAAGAACTTGTTGCTCTATCTCTAAACATGTGCGTTGAGTATCTTATTTAATAGGAAAATGACATCATGTTAGATTCCAAGTTTATGGACTGCTACGTCAGCGGACATACCCGATATTTCATCGTATATCCAAACGAAGTAGTCCCTAAATTTAAATAAAATTTTAATTAGATCCTCAAACTTATCCTCACTTAATAGAGTGCTAATGAAAGCGGGGCGAGGCTCATCATCAGTTTCCAAATTGATCTCTTTCAACTCATCGATTGTCGATTTAATATCTTCCTCAAATTCAGGGGGTGCATCTCAAACTTGAAGATCATCGGGATTATATAAAGTTTCCAAACAGATTCTATCGAGAAGACCAATGACATCAGTAGGGAGATCCTAAGATTCAAGATGGTAAGTTATCATTAAGCAGTATTCATTATTATCAAATGAACTAATGGTATCAGAGCCAAAATCACATGTCAAATTTTACTTTATTTTTGTTCATCAAATATTTTTATGCTATCTAGCTTGACCCTTAGTGCATCAATACGATATAGAGCCCATAAAAAAAATTTCTTTATACGTATAGGAAAGTTGCCGAAAGGTAATTCAATTAATTCATTTGAATATGTCTCTTTAAGGGTTACATCACTTTCATCTTATGAGGAGGAGCCAGGGAAAATTTTTTTGACTTTCCTTACTTCAACTCTTAGGTTAGGGGCCTCTTTAATCTCTAACCTTGCAACCCTGCCAACCGACAGTGGGGTCAAGGATAGAGCCTCAATTCTCTTACTAAGCTTTTTATATAATGTTAATTTAGGCTCGACACTTTTAACTTTTATAGTATCAACCATAGGGTCAATATCCTAATCTAAAGTGAGATCAAACTTTGGAGGAGAAATAATTTTCTGATGATCAAAAGAAATTGTAACACCCCGTTTCCTGGTTCCAATTCAAAAATTTATTTCGGATCAATGTATATGGGGGGTTATTCTTCTTTCAAGTGAAGGATGACCTCAACCCTGTTCCCTTTAAAGCCATCCTCCCACCTCTTTGAGGTAAACTGTTTGGAGGCTTAAAGACCATGATCTTAAGGTTATCTTCACTATCTGGTCCTTATATTTCTTGATCTTTTTTCTCTTTTATTTTCTTTTCCTTTTTTCTTTCTTTTTCTTTTCTTTTCATCATTCATCTTGATTGGAGCTGTGCTCACTCAATTTCTCCTCAGTTTTGATCTTAACATTAAAACGAGAAGAGGAACCTTTTAGTAAGAAATATGCAATGTCCTCATATATCCTGATCTCTTGATTTAAGAATAGTTGCAAATCATCCCTAATCATGTGTTCAATGTCATCTTGCTGGTACTTGACACATTCTTGTAGGGTAGATGGAATGATCATATATTAATAAATCCAAGGCATACCTAGAAGCAAATTAAAGGATGTAACCAAATCAATGATATGAAAATTTACTTCGGTTCTTAACTCTCCAATTTCTAATAGAAGGGTGATCAAACCCAAAGCCCTCTCACCTTTCTCGTTGAACCCACGTAACACCAACTTATAGGTGGTAAGCTTACTAGTATCAACTTTAAGATATGTAAGGGTCTTTATGTTCATTACGTTGATCGATGCACCCAAATCAATAAGACCTCTTGATAACTTAAAATTCCCTATATTTATAGTGTAAAGAGGACGATTGTGATTGATATTACCCAAGAGTAGGTCTTTGTCTAAAAATGACACTCTCGAGATTTCTTTAAAGTAGAGGGTTTCATATTTAGAAGTTGAAGTGAGTTGAGCTAGGCAAATCTCTGGGTCGAGAAGTGAATTGATTAAAGACTCACTCATTTCCTTGGACAGGACTAGGGGATTGTAAATGCTCAACTTGGTTGGCAACTTCTTATAATGGGCTAGGACACTATAATCAACCTTTGGAATATTGAACTCAAGACCTGGTGGAGTAGAAGGAAGAATGAATTATTGAAGGGAATTAGGAATTGGATCATTAGAGACAACTTGCTTGCCTTTATCATGAGGGACAAGCCTAGGGGGTAAGAATTTGTCATCATAAAGTTGCACCTACTTGATATCCTTGGGAGGGCAAACTATGGTGGGGTCTACACTCACCATAGGCATTGGATCATCATTTTCTAAATGGGAGTCAGTATTTGAGAGGTCTATCATGATAGGACTTCCCTTAAAATCAATTTAAGGGAAGTCAATTTCTAATAAGTTTTCAAGTTTGACTTCTTCATGAAGGGTCGAATAAGGAAGGTCAAGTTTTTTAGTACTTTGAATTGCTGGAGAAGAGTTGTCAATTTGTATTTTATTCTCATGGTTAATCATCAAAATAGAAGCAGAAGGATGCTTTTTATAACTTGCGACCCTTTGCCTTTGATGGGGCTAAGTAAAAGTCATATACCAAGAGTGGGGAAAAGATTTTTACACCACCATCCACCACTCGAATACATCTCTCACCTACATACTCCCTCACTACAAAAATATCTCTCTTTTCTTTTCATTCAAAATAGTACTTCCTAAGACTACTAGAGAGATGGAAGTAGTTCAACATCTTCCTATGAAGAATCCCAATCAGCCTACCAAATTGGGACCTAGGATGTCATATGCAGCTATTAAGAAAGATGAAAATACTTATAAATCAATTTTTTTAAGTGCCCGGGTAAAGCAATATCCCAACAATCTTCTATTAAAAAAGAAATTTTAGAATGATTACATGATACGGTTTTGATTGACCCTTATTCTGAGTCTACCAGATACTATTTAGGAATGATAATGTTACCTTGCCTAAAATTCTTCTTCACCTAATCTTTGAAAATAATGCAGTATTTAATCAAATGACCCAACATGCGGTGGTAAGGATATTACTTCAAATCATCCTTCTTATCTACATCTTCTAGCCTCATGACCTCTGGTAATCAGAAATCTAACATTTTTAGAATGCTCCTAAAGATTCTCCTTATCGACTCTCTCTTAAATGGGTAGGGTCTGGCCAACCTCTCTTTAATATAGGTCGAGTAAGGCTCTTTATGAGGGTGAGAAATGATCTGGAATGGTTTTTTTTTTTTGAAATGGTGGTGGTGGAGGAACACTGGGCTGACTTGTAACTAGTTGTTTCCCTATGTCGACAGCTGAAATTGTGGCCCTCTTCTCAAAAGACTTGATGGGCTTGTTAACCTTCTTCTCACCAAAAAGAACTTTCAAGAATGACATCCTAGGAGCCTCTTTCTACAGGTTACTAGCCTTATTCAAAGGTTTCTAAAAAAATTTAATAGAGCAACCCTTCAGAAGAAAAGAAACAGACCCGTAGATAATCTTCAAAAGAATTTACACTGCATTTTTCTCTTGCAGCTGGGTTCACACCTCATTGAGAGGTTTTGCCACCTAAAGATGTACTCGACTAAAAATTCCCCCATATTTTGCTTCTCGATGATGAGATAGCCCACGGTTGTGCGCTACTAAGCTCCTAAAAATCTCTTTAATAATAAATTTTCAAGTTCACTAAATATTTTCACCAAATCGTTGGGCAAATTGACGTACCATTTGAAAGCAGTACCAAAAAGACTACTAATAAATTGGTGAAAAAGTAGATTATCTCAACCCCCAGCATTGCAACAACTTGCTCAAAAGTGGGCAAGATGCTATCTTGAATTTTATATTCTAGTAAAAATTTTAAAAGATGGTGGCACAAAACCCTTTGGACAAGGGAAAAAATCATATTCCTCAAGGTAGTGTTTACCCTTCAAAATAGATACGACCCCTTGGGAATGGGCTAAGGCTTCCCTTACATGATCCTCAATCAACTACTTAAGATCTTTATGGGCTAGTGGGGGAGGAACTGAGTCAACTGTTGGTAGGACTGGAATGATTGGGGAACTATTGGCTTGACTTGAGGGACTGTCGATACAGACTCAGGGATCTTAGAATTGAGTTTTAATTTTTTGATCTATTCAGTGACTACCTGGTAGGTAGATTATTATAGCTTGAGTAAATCCTACTATGATTTATCTATATGTGATTGTATCTCCTTAACCTGTAGTCACATTTCTGCTACTTCTGCCTCGAAGTTTTTAATATATTGTTCATCATCTTTGGCTCTCACTGAACCATCTGAATCAGAATCTATAGCTACTGAACCTTCCTCATTGCCTGAACAATGTTTACTTGGCTTAATTTCTTTGCTAGATCCCCTGGTCTTAACCATATGGACATCTCCAATCGATACCTTCTCATCTATAAGCAAGTCATCGATCTCAGGATCAAAGGCCTTTTCAGTCTCCTTTTTTTCTCAAAATCTCTCTACTTTGTTGTACCATATCATCAACCAGTCGATCCCCTATCGATTCAGGATCGATGGATAAGTAACCCTTAAAATCTATCATTTCATATAATTCCTCATCTCACAGCTCAGAAAAGACGGCTTGCAGCTTAAGATCATCAACTATCGAAGATTCTGCCATTAATGGCTCAATCATCTATTGTTCTTCATCATGGGTTATCTCTTCTCCTTCAACTACCCCAAAGTCGATCACTACAGAAAAATCTCTCATTACTGTAAGAATTTTTCGGCGGCTTTCCAATAATTTTTCGGTTTCTTTCCAGCGGTTTTCCAATGGAATACGATGACATAACTTTTCTGATGGGATTTTATGGTAGTTTCTTTATGGCAGAATTTTCTGGCAGCTTTTCTAGTTTTCCAATGGCTTATTTCCACTGGAAAAAGCCACCGAAATTATTTTTCCTACATGGGTTTTACCGGCAGAAAAATTTCCGTCGGAAAACCACCGGTAAATTTGAAAATCGTCGAAAAATGATTGATTTCTGCCTTAAAATTCCACCGATAATATATGATTTTCATGTAGTGGATTGTCATAAGGGTGGCATACTCTGCCAAATGAGGGACATTTTTCTCAAAAGATGATGTAGGAGCTTGGAGGGTGACAACTTCCACATCATATAGAGTAGAGTTCTTAGACCCTTAAGTAGGGAACTCGAGGAAAACATGCAAAATTTGGGGAAGAGTATCTGGGACATCAACTGGAATATCAACTGAAATGACAAATGGAAGATCGAAGGAACTAACAACTGACTCAACTGAACTAAGAATTGGACCAACTGAACCAATAACTGGATCAACTGAATTGACATCTGGATTGACTAGAAGTGAACAACACAAGTTGGAATCCATGAAGTCTCTACCGAAGACTGAGGTGACTAAACTATAAGTGAGGGGACATCAACTCAAATAGTCTTCTTGGGGGCGTAGTTCCTTTTTGGGGACTCGGACCTCTTTCCCCTGACTTCAACTATCCCTTTAATGTCATAATCTTCCTTAATCTTGACTACCATTGATGTCATCTTTGGGGATTTTGGTGGGGAAACTGGCAGCCTGTCAGCAGACTGGTGGCCTCTCCAAGATCTGGTAAGTACTATACCCTTTATTTTAGAGGACGGAGGGTGTGGCATCCAATGATAACCATCAACTAACAAAGAAGTTATTAGTTGTCTTACGAACTTCTTATTTCTTCTAGCAGTCTAAGTAGTTAAGTTTTTTGCATCAAATTTTTCCTCCTTTAAGATCTCCTTCTCAAAACAGTGGGAGATAATCCCTTTCAAATGTTTAATAAATTATTCTTTTATCTCCTCCGCTTGGGCAACATAAGTGTGAATAAAGTTTATCAACATTCTTGTCCTTTACAATTGTTTCTCTTAGGAGTCTTTTTAATGGAGTAATAAATCGGGTATGGCGGGATACTAGCTATCCTAGCCACCCTTTCCTCCCTTGCAGTAGCAGCTAAGGGGTGGAAGAAACTCCCCTGGAGGAGTGGAGAGGAAGCAGAAATAGGTAGATCCTCAACAACCTCAAGCTCTACCTAGGTAAGGGTCTTAACTTCAACTACCTTTTTAGACTTGGCAATTATTCTCTTAAACCTCCTCAGATAGTTCTTTTTCTTATTCTCAATAGTGAAAGAGATCCAAGAACCCAACCCTTTCTCAAAAATAGATCTTGGTCCAGGGGCCTCAATAGTGACCTCTAACATTCCTTCCTTTTCATTAGTATTAAGGTGGTCGGGCATTAGTCCCACACCAACTCCAAGACAGGGCTGTCAACCTCAGCAGCATTCAAATCTAGTATCTTCCCCCATTTAATGACAACTCAACTGTACTAAAATCCAAACCAAACTAAATCTTAGTCCACATATCTATATCTCAGGAGTCTGACCTCTCTCAAAGGTAAAACGCAGCTTACCGGCCATTGAATCAAGTTTGAATTTTGTGGAATTAAAGGAAATAATTGAAATTAGGAATTTTTGAAACTAAATTAAGAAAATCATAACGAACCTTATATTCCATCACATATGCCGAGTTGTGGGATTTATAACTCAACATATGATGATAGAATGTAAATGTTGGTTATGGGTTTGAGAGAAATTGATCTTCATAGCATATACTCTATAAGGAGACGTCTTAGGATAGTATATGACGACGTAAATTTTAGATTGAAAGTGAAAAGGAATGTCAAAAAGATCTTAATTTTGGAATTAAAGATGAACTTTCTCCAAATTTTAAAATGCAATAGATTAGATTTTTATCCAACCCGAAGGCTTACAAAATGGGGAAGAAAATTTAGAAGATTGGTTGCCTGACTGTCCCTATTCCATGGATCAAATAGAGATGGAAAGTCAAGGTTGAAACATTAAAAAAAAAATATTGGAAGTAAAAAATGATAGGGCTCCTTACAATTTTAAAACTCTACATATTCAGTTGGACTCAATAATATAGTTTCATAAAATTAGCAAGGAGATTTTAAAAGCTTGTTTGACATCATTGCCTTTCCAATCAACTTGGAGGCAAAAGGTCAAAATACAATTTTTTTATGGATGTCTCACCTCTCTTTTGATGTGAAATTAAAAACTTGATGTCGGCTTAACTTTCCCAAGGAAGAAATGGGTAAAGGTTCCTAACAGAAGGAAAGGTAGTTAAAACTATTGATGAAAAAAAAATTCATCATTATTAAATATAGAGAGAGAGTGTTAGAATAGTTGCTATTTGAATGCTTTTACATTTTTTGCAACTTGAATAGTTTTAATGATTTCAAATATTATTGTTCAAATGTGTAGCTATCTCCTAACAATTTTAGAAGATTTGTATTTGCTCTAGTGTGTACTAACATTTCAGGAAAATCAGACTCCAGACTACGATAACTTCAAATCAAATTTAACATGAGATACTTTGTTAATTTGAAGTTTACATTTTTTCTTTGAATTAATTTTGAAAGGGTGTGATTGTAATTGAGTGAATAAAAAAAAAACATACACACACACATAAGGAGATCATAAAATTTTATACTGATCGTACTGGACGATATCCTATCTTACGAGATGATCAGACAGTTATCTCCTATATGGCACATGGAACGAATAGGAACTTGCTCGAAAATATTTTTTCTAAGTCCTATTCGTCAAGGACGAAATTAATTATCGTACCAGACGATTGGTTCTCTGTAAAATTTTTGTCCAGACGAATTTTATTATCGTACGTGGCGACTGGTCCTCTGGAAAATTTTCGTCCAGATGAAATTAAAATATCGTCCAAGACGATAGGGTCTCTGGAAAATTTTTGTCCATACGAAAATAAATTATCGTCCGTGGCGATTGGTCCTCTGAAAAATTTTCGTCCAGACGAAGTAAATAATCATCCAGGACGATCGGGTCTCTGGAAAATTTTCGTCCAGACGAACATATTCTCGTCCAAACGATTAACCGACTTAGAACAGTTTTCAGCAGTTTCTAGAACCGACCTAGTAATAACCGTTCGTACTAGACGAACCTAGTTCGTACAGGACGATCATCTGTACGAAGACATTTTGTACACATATTCAAATAGGGTCGTTTCAGATTGTTTAAGTAAAATCATCCAGGACGATCCATGATCGTACAGGACGATCCACTGCATACAGAATTGAACACTTGCAGTTTTTGGGCGGTTTTTCTTGTCTTTTATATAAAAAGTCCAAATTAGACTGCCACCCAATCTTTTTGTCATTTGATCTTTGTGCCTCTTGAGAGAATAACCAAGGAGAGAGTGGAAGAGAGCATTCAAGGGAGAATTCCTACCACTGGAGCTAGAAGGCTTCACTTGGATTTCAAAGGTAAGAGTCTCTACTTGTGAATTTGAATTACTTCACTCTTTTCCTTCTTCCTTCTAGATTCTTGTGAGAAGATCAGTCAAGGAGATCTGGTTCTCTGCCGACACTTGGAGAGTGTGAACAGCCGAAAGGTTCTCTGCCTACATTTGGAGAGTGTGAACAGCCGTAGGATTCTCTGCCCACACTAGGAGAGTGTAAAAGGACGAAGGTTCTCTGCCTACACTTGGAGAGTGTGAACAGCCGTAGGATTCTCTACCCACATTAGGAGAGTGTAAAAGGACGACGGTTCTCTGCCAGCACTGTGGATTGTGTAAAAGGACGACGGTTCTTTGCCGCACCGGGTAGTGGTGAAAAGAGTGTGTTGTAAAGGCTTCTCCGCCTTGCTGTGGGTGCTAAAGGAGAGTCACTATTGGTTTTAGTACAATACTCATAGGGTGCCTCTGAAGAGTGGATGTAGGTCTGGTTATAGACCGAACCACTATAAATATGGTGTCATTTACTTTATTGTTTTTACATTTCCGCACTTTAAATTTCAATTTTAACAACTCTGTGGTTGAAAAATATTTTTCTACAAACTTTAAAAGAAATTTTTATTTCGGTTCAACTTAATCTTCAAAGAGGGTTTAAAATTTTTAAACTACCAATTCACCCCCCTCTTGGTAGCCTTGGGACATTTACTTAGGCTTAACAACCTAATCACTGGACTCAACAAGTGGTATCAGAGCATAGTTTCAAAATCATAAGTTTGAACTACTTTTTGATTAACGTAGATGGCTACATTTGGAAACTGAAACACACCTGAGGGTTACTCTATCACTAGATCTCCACTGTTTGACACTATTCCTTTTGATTTTTGGAAAACACGCATGTCTACTTTCTTACAGTCACTTGATTATCGCATGTGGATGCTAGTCAAGGAAGGTTACTCAAAACCATCTAGATTAGTTGATGGAGTTAGGGTAGAAACACCCTATGCAGATTGGACTATTGAAGAACGTGACTTAGCACAATTAAATGCGAAATGTTTAAATAGTTTCTTTTGTGCTTTAAAATCTGAAGACTACATGCGAGTTTCCACTTGTAAAAGCGGAAAGGACATATGGGATAGACTTTGTATAACTTATGAAGGGACAAATGAGGTTAAGCAATCAAGACTCAATATCTTGTTACATGACTATGAATTATTTCGCATGAAACCTAATGAATCTATTTCAGACATGTACACAAGATTCACTCAAATTGTCACCTTTTTTCATGCACTTGGTAGGGAATTAACTAATGCTGAAATGGTCAATAAGATTCTTGGTTGTTTACCTACTGCATACGATGCTAAAATTACTGCAATTACAGAGTCTAAAGATCTGAACATTTATTCCATTGACAATTTTCTTGGTTCACTCATTGCTTATGAGCAATGAGTAAGTCAAAGAAAGATTGATGCAGGTGAACCTAGAAAGGACAAGAATATTGCACTAAATATGGAAGAGTCAGAAAGTGAACACTCACAACCTGAGGATGAAGACGATATTGCATTGATGACTAGACAATTCAGAAGCTTTTTAAAGAGGAAGCAGAAGAGACGCCAGCAATGGAATAGAGGTAAGTATAACAGAAATGGCAAGGTTTCTAATGAAGTGATTTGTTATGAATACAGGAAACCAGGTCATATAAAGACTGATTGTCCAAAACTCAAAGCCACTCCTAGCAAGGAGAAGGTAGAGGAGAAACCAATGGTAAAGAAGGGCAAGAAGAAGTTTCAAAGGGCTTTTTGGGCGGACTCAGCTTCAGACTCATCTGAGACTGAAAAAGAAGAAGAAGTCACCAACCTTTGCTTGATGGCAGATAATGCTGAACAATCAGATCAAGAAGAAGTATGTGATTTAACCTATAATGAATTGTTTGAAGTTTCTGAACACATGCATGATGCATATAGGAAAATGAAAAAGATGCATGCTAGTTTAGTTTTAGAATTGGAAGAGCTTAATAAGGAACACAAAATCCTTAGGAAAGATCATGCTTTAATAGATAACAACCACATGAAACTACTTGATGAATATGATGACTTGAATAAAAATTTTGAGAATTTAAAATCATCATATGCTGAACTTGAAAAAGAATATAAGAATTTTAAGGATGAATCTGAGAGCAAGACATATAGAATCAATTATACCAATCGAATCTTGGAAGATATGAATTCATTTTACAAACTCACAATAATAGCTCTCGAGGATAATAGGAACCCCCCCCTAAACTTGAAGATTTTACAAATCCTAAATATTATCCTAAATTCATGAAATCCCTTAGAAGATAATCATATGAAAGAAAACATAGGAATATTTTTCCTAATGTTAAATGTAATAATCGTGGATTTTTGGGACATATATCTCACACCTGCACTTTAAAGATGAAAACTAATTTGGTGTGGAGAACTAAGATGCATAAACCTAGACATATCATACATGCATCTGATTATAAATTTCATAAAAGGTGAACCCAAACTTGTTTGGGTTCCCAGGTCTAACATTTGAGAATTTTGCAGGAGTACTCTCACACAAGACCTCGTGAGAGTATATGGTACCTGGACAGCGGATGTTCAAAGCACATGACTGGAGATACTGCTCAATTCATAACGCTGGAAGCCAGGAGTGGAGGCAAGGTTACACTTGGAGATAATACCACAAAGAAAGTGGTTGGATCAGGTATGATTGGAAATTTGAAAAACTTTTTCATAGACAATGTGTTATTAGTTAAAGGCTTAAAACATAATTTGCTTAGCATAAGTCAGCTATGTGATAAGGGCTATAATATAAATTTTTTACCTACTAGCTGCATAATAAGCCTAAATGGGAAAATTATTTTAAATGAAAAAAGCGTAAATAATGTCTACATGCTAGATTTAAATTGTATTCAATCTCCTACTGCTTTTTGTTTGAAAACTGTTTCTGATGAATCATGGCTTTGGCATAGGAGACTTTGTCATTCTAGTATGAAAAATCTTAGAAGAATTACCCAAAAGAATTTGGTGAGAGGTATACCTAAACTAGACTTTACCAAAGATCATCTTTGTGATGCATGTCAATTAGAAAAATAAGTGAAGTCCTCTTTTAAGTCCAATAAAGATCTTAGGACCAGTAAACCTTTAGAAATTCTACACATGGATCTTTTTGGACCTGTAGGCACTGTAAGTCTAGGAGGGAAGGTATATGGATTTGTTATAATAGATGATTTTTCAAGATTCACCTGGGTTAAATTTCTTTTTCATAAGAGTGAATCATTTGAGGAATTCAAAAATTTTTCAACTTGGATACAAAGAAAACTAGGATGTGAAATAATTTCTATACAAAGTGATCATGGAGGAGAATTTGAAAATGAAAGATTTGAAAATTTCTGTAAAGAAAAGGGGATTGATCACAATTTTTCTGCACCTAGAACTCCTCAACAAAATGGGGTAGTTGAAAGGAAGAACAGAACATTAATAGAAGCCGCCCGAGCAATGTTAGCAGAATACTCACTTCCTAGATATTTTTGGGCTGAGACGGTTAGCACTGTATATTATGTTCTGAATAGGGTGAATGTGAGATCAAATTTGAATAAAACACCCTATGAGTTGCTAAAAGGTAGAACACCAAATTTGTCTCATTTGCATGTATTTGGTTGCAAGTTGTTCATACATAATAATGGAAAATCTACCTTAGGAAAATTTGATCCAAAATCAGATGAAGGAATTTTAGTTGGATATTCAAGTGTTGGAAAATCTTATAGGGTATTCAACAAAAGAACTTTAGTCATTGAAGAAACCACACATGTTGTATTTGATGAAAGTGGAAACATGGAAGAGCCAAATGTTGTTGAAGAAGAAATTGAAGAAAACTCCCAAAAGATTGATAGATTAAATTTGGAAGAAAATTTGGAAAGAGAAAACCCTTTGCCTAGAGATTTGAGATTTTCTAAAAACTACCCAAAGGAATTGATTATAGGTAAACCAAGTGAGGGTGTTAGAACTAGGCGTGGATTAAACAAGGAAGTCAATCATTCAGCCTTTATTTCAACTATTGAACCCACTAACATTGATCAAGCACTTTATGATGAATTTTGGATATTGGCCATGCAAGAAGAGTTAAATCAATTTGTAAGAAATAAAGTTTGGGAATTAACTACAATGCCAAAAGATCAAAGTGTTGTTGGAACCAAGTGGGTGTTCAAAAATAAAATGAATGACTCAGGAGTAGTCATTAGAAATAAGGCTAGATTAGTAGCTAAGGGGTATAATCAAATTGAAGGAATTGATTTTGAGGAAACTTTTGCCCCTGTAGCTAGACTTGAAGCAATTAGGGTTTTACTAGCCTTTACCTATTTTAAAGGTTTTAAATTGTTTCAAATGGATGTCAAAAGTGCCTTTTTAAATGGGGTAATTGAGGAAGATGTTTTTGTAGAACAACCTCCAGGTTTTGAAAATTCTAAATTTCCAAATCATGTTTTCAAGTTAAAAAAGGCATTATATGGATTGAAACAGGCACCTAGGGCTTGGTATGAGAGGTTGAGCACCTTCCTACTTGAAAGATCTTTTGAAAAAGGAAGTGTGGATACAACTCTCTTTTTAAGAAAAATTGGAAAGGATATACTTATTGTTCAAATTTATGTGGATGACATCATCTTTGGATCTTCAAATAAACATCTTTGTAATGATTTTTCTAAAACAATGAGTAGTGAATTTAAAATGAGTCTAATGGGAGATTTAAATTACTTTCTAGGATTTAGCATTAAGCAACTTGAGGAAGGTACTTTTCTTAGTCAAACTAAATATATTAAGGACATCCTCAAAAAATATGAAATGGACAATGCTAAACCTGTTAGTACACCAATGAGTTCCTTAGTTCAGTTGGATAAGGACCTTAAGGGAAAATTTGTTGATCAAAAGAAATTTAGAGGGATAATTGGATCTTTACTTTACTTGACTGCTAGCCGACCAGATATTATGTTCAGTGTTTGCTTATGTGCTAGATTTCAATCAAATCCAAAAGAATCACATTTGACAGTAGTGAAAAGGATTTTAAGATATCTACTAGGAACTCAAAACTTAGGGATTTGGTATCTTAAGTTTAGCTCTTCATTTGAAATTATTAGTTACTCAGATTCTGACTTTGCAGGCTGTAGAGTGGATAGGAAAAGCACTTCTTGAACATGTCAATTCATTGGAAATTCATTAGTTTCATGGTCTAGTAGAAAACAAAATTCAGTGGCACTATCTACTGCAGAAGCAGAATATATTGCATTAGGAAGTTGTGTGGTACAAGTACTTTGGTTAAAACAACAGTTGATTGATTTAGGATTAACTATAGGCACTATTCCAATTTATTGTGACAATACTAGTGCTATTTGCATTTCAAAAAATCCTATTCAATATTCTAGAACCAAACACATTGATATAAGGCATCATTTCATAAGGGATCATGTATCCAAAGAAGAAATTGAACTCATACATGTTTCAACTGAAAATCAACTTGCAGACATTTTTACAAAACCTTTAGCCTTTGATACCTTCAGTACTTTAAGAACAAGGCTTGGTGTTATTGATTTGAATGCCTTAACAAAATGTCTTTGCAACATTGATATTTATTTTCTTTTATTTTTTATTTTGTGAAATTTTGTGTGTTTTGAATGAATTGTTTTTGGGTCTATGATTTTGTTTTATGTTTTCTGTGTTTTTTGAATGTTTAGTTTGATTTTCTTAATTTAAAAATCAAAATTAAAAAAATTAGAGGAAATCGTCCGGGACGAATCTGGTTTCGTACGGGACGATATGTGAAAGAACAGTTTGCGCGAATTTTAACCGTTTTGAGAGCAGTTTTTAATTAGATCGTCTGTACGATTTGATGATCGTCCAGGACAAAAATATTTTTTCTCAAACGTCGGGACGATTGAATGGAGCGGTTGAGTGGATAAGACAGTTTTTAATATGAACTTCGTCTGTACGAATTTTTCGTTCGTTCAGATGAACAGATGTCGGTTTATATTAGGGGACGGTTTTCAAGAGACATTAAAACGAGTTACTTTTTGATCGTGTGTATGAAAATATTTCGTCTGTACGATCGGTCAAGTCAAAAAGCCTGTACGAAGGGACGCATCGTAAGTTGTGTTGATTACGAAAAGCCGTTACATTTTGGACGAATTGGATCGTCTGTACGAAATAATTTCGTCCAGACGAACGATGATTTTCGTCCAGAACGAATATTTTCGTCCAGGACGAACGTATTATTTTTCTTTAAATATGAAGGCTTTCTAACTTAACAATCACACTTCCAAACTTCACTTTCAATCCCTTTCTACTTCAAATCGACAATGGCCTCCTCAAGCAAGAGACAAAAGGTGTTGGTGAAGAAACCCAATAGGAATGCCTCAGAGAACTTCCTGTCTAAGGTGAATGAGGAATCCTTTCCTCATTTTGCATCCGCCAAAATAACTCCCTCTCGCATTTTAATCCAAATTGAGTTAAAATTTTGGGTAATGCACCTCTTTTCCTCAACCCAATTTCATTTCATACTTTCTCTCGTCCACTTCTACAACAAGCAAACCAACCACTATTTCCTAACGACACATGAGTTTTAATTCCGACCACTCCTCCATTAGTTCTTATGTCTTCAAGCAAAAAGTTGAAATCACAAAGCACGACCTTGGTGCCTTTTTGAACTTAAGAACTGAGGGATATAGAGCCAACACCCTAATGAGTGAAAAGAAATTTGAATGGTATGAAGTCAATAGGGTGATTAGAGAAATTGGCCTAACCTATCATGTTGCTAGAGTTTCTGGAATGACCAGGGATGCCCGAATCATCCAGCATATCCTTCGATCTTAAACCATTCCTAAAGCTGGTGATAGGATTAATATTACCCCTCTCCTTTCTGCTCTAACCTTTTTAATTATGAAAGGTCATCCTATTGACGAAGCCCAACTTATCATAGATCATATCTATGGGCTTTCAGAAATAGGACATGCAAATCAGAAGAGGAAAAAGAACATCTCATTAGGACACTTAGTGACTTACATTTTGGAAAAGAAATACAACTTAGTGCATCCTGATGAAGAATACGAAGAGCCAGTATACTATAATGATGCTTCCTTCAGATTGCTTTTCAAGGAGGAAAAAGGAAAAGCACAAGCCAATGCTTCAGAAGAGGAAGAAGAGGGAGTGCAAACTTCTGCTCCTCAGTCAGATTATTAGAATCTGATTGAAAGATTTGATAGATTAGAGACTCACATTGATCAAAGGTTTGATCAATTTGATGCTCAACTTACGCAGCAGCAACAAGACATTGGTAATATTAGAAATGAAGTACATGAAATTAATACCAATGTAACGTTGATGGCCTCCTACTTCAACCTTTTTGGCGGCATTCCTCCTCCTCCTCCAGAACAGTAGAGATGAATTTCTGTGTGTTTGTTGTATTCGTATTTTATGTTTTTATTGTGTCAGTTTCAATGTTAAGTGTTTGTGTTTATGTTTGTTTTTTCTTTTAAGTTCAATGTATTTTCTTACTTGTTTTTAGATATTATGAAATGTGTAATCCGTTCATTAATATCAATGGATATTGTACTTGTTTCAAATTTGATTTGTTTTTGGAATGTGGTTAATGTTTATGAATTTCATTAGTATTATTTAATCTTCATAGTGCTTAAATTAGATTGTAATTTGAGATTATCTATATTAGAAAATCTAGTCTTTCTAAATTTAAAAGTTGTTTATAACTTGTTGTAATTAGAACTTTTAAATTCATGTCTATTCATTTAGACTACATAAAAGTTAATATTACTATTGCAATTTAGATATTTTCTTATTTTGTATTTCTATGATCAAGTGATATTTATGCACTTAGAAATATTTGAAATTTTAGATTATTGATTTTCGAAAGAATTGGTCTCAATTACTCTTGAAAATTGTACAAAAAGTACAAAAATCAAAAGGAATTCTCAAAGATTTGCAAAGTGAAAAAGAGGCACAAAATAAGCCCAACAAAGAAAAAAATGCACAAAAATGTGCCCCAAAAATTTTGAAAAAGATGCGCAAAGCGCCACATGTGGTAATTCTCTTCTTTCCAAATTCTTTCAATCTCTTAATTCAAATTGATTTTATGTTCATTTATATTCCATTGAACTTTGAAATATAAATTTTTTTTACATCTCTCTTGTAATGATTTTCTATACTTGAATGTCTAAATTGAATAATGTCTTTAAAAATTTCTTCTTACTTACAATGTTATATCACTTCTTAAATTTTATGAATTTCTATGATTGACCTAATATTTTTAGTTTAAAATTGTATACCTTATGTCAATCACCATTTAGATTAAATTTCAAAATGAATTTCATATAATTACTTACATTTCTCGTCTATTTCTTCTTCACTTTTTGTTGCTGTCAAAAAGGGGGAGAAATTATTGAAATTATTGTGTTTTCTGTTTTGATTATTCTATTTGCAAGTATTTGACTTTGTGGTTGTTTGTGTTAAAATTTTTGAAAAACAAAAATATTGTTCTTTATGCCTCCTTATTTTAATGTACTCATCAATTCAGGGGGAGTTTAGGAGATAGGAGATTTGTTTAACTTGAAACCATACAAACAATAATTGTTTTGCCATCATAAAAAAGGGGGAGATTGTTAGAATAGTTGCTATTTGAATGCTTTTATATTTTTTGCAACTTGAATAGTTTTGATGATTTCAAACATTATTGTTCAAATGTGTAGTTATCTCCTAACAATTTTAGAAGATTTGTATTTGCTCTAGTGTGTACTAACATTTCAGGAAAATCAGACTCCAGACTACGATAACTTCAAATCAAATTCAACATGAGATACTTTGTTAATTTGAAGTTTGCATTTTTTCTTTGAATTAATTTTGAAAGGGAGTGATTGTAATTGAGTGAATAAAAAAAAACATACACACACATAAGGAGATCATAAAATTTTATACTAATTGTACTGGACGATATCCTATCGTACGGGACGATCAGACAGTTATCTCTTATAGGGCACATGGAACGAATAGGAACTTGCTCGAAATTTTTTTTCTAAGTCCTATTCGTCCAGGACGAAATTAATTATCGTACCAGACGATTGGTTATCTGTAAAATTTTCGTCCAGACGAATTTTATTATCGTACGTGGCGACTGGTCCTCTGGAAAATTTTCGTCCAGACGAAATTAAAATATCGTCCAGGACGATCGGGTCTCTGGAAAATTTTTGTCCAAACGAAAATAAATTATCGTCCGTGGCAATTGGTCCTCTGAAAAATTTTCGTCCAGACAAAGTAAATAATCGTCCAGGATGATCGGGTCTCTGGAAAATTTTCGTCCAGACGAACATATTCTCATCCAAACGATTAACCGACTTAGAACAGTTTTCAGCAGTTTCTAGAACCGACCTAGTAATAATCGTTCGTACTGGACGAACCTAGTTCGTACAGGACGATCATCTGTACGAAGACATTTCGTACACATATTCAAATAGGGTCGTTTCAGATCGTTTAAGTAAAATCGTCCAGGACGATCCATGATCGAACAGGACGATCCACTGCGTACAGAATTGAACACTTGCAGTTTTTGGGCGGTTTTTCTTATCTTTTATATAAAAAGTCCAAATTAGACTGCCACCCAATCTTTTTGTCATTTGATCTTCGTGCCTCTTAAGAGAATAGCCAAGGAGAGAGTGGAAGAGAGCATTCAAGGGAGAATTCCTACCACTGGAGCGAGAAGGCTTCACTTGGATTTCAAAGGTAAGAGTCTCTACTTGTGAATTTGAATTACTTCACTCTTTTCCTTCTTCCTTCTAGATTCTTGTGAAAAGATCAGTCAAGGAGATCCGGTTCTCTGCCGACACTTGGAGAGTGTGAACAGCCGAAAGGTTCTCTGCCTACACTTGGAGAGTGTGAATAGCTGTAGGGTTCTCTGCCCACACTAGGAGAGTGTAAAAAGACGAAGGTTCTCTGCCTACACTTGGAGAGTGTGAACAGCCGTAGGTTTCTCTGCCCACACTAGGAAAGTGTAAAAGGACGACGGTTCTCTGCCAGCACTGTGGATTGTGTAAAAGGATGACGGTTCTTTGCCGCACCGGGTAGTGGTGAAAAGAGTGTGTTGTAAAGACTTCTCCGCCTTACTGTGGGTGCTAAAGGAGAGTCACTATTGGTTTTAGTGCAATACTCAGAGGGTGCCTCTGAGGAGTGGATGTAGGTCTGGTTATAGACCGAACCACTATAAATCTGATGTCATTTACTTTATTGTTTTTACGTTTCCGCACTTTAAATTTCAGTTTTAACAACTCTGTGGTTGAAAAATAACAAACTTTAAAAGAAATTTTTATTTCGGTTCAACTTAATCTTCAAAGAGGGTTTAAAATTTTTAAACTACCAATTCACCCCCTTCTTGGTAGCCTTGGGACATTTACTTAGGCTTAACAACCTAATTACTGGGCTCAACAGAGAGATTTAGTCCCACTCGGCATGCCTTTTTTGTTGTTGTTAGTGAAAGTTTTGAAAAATTGATTTTTGATAATTTTGTTTTCTTTGAGGAATATCAAATTGACTTTGGATTTTAATTCTAAAATTGAACAACCCATCAGAAAAAATAAACCACCTTGTGGGGTGGGAATAAGACTTCAAAATGGGGTTCAGACCTAGAATTGCAAATCACACCTTGAATATCATAACTAGATTCAAGAAAGAATCGCACATGACCTTGAAAGGTCAAAATGAAGTTCGATATAATATCTAGCTATGATAATCTAGATAAATTATCACTAATTTCATAACTAAAATTTTATTAACAAATAATATATCTTCCCGAAAAAAGAAAATTTCATTCAGTAATAATTGTTTGGACATGACGATAATGATCATCGTCGATTTGATTTTTTTCAAAGAAGACTAATTTGAATTTTGAAAAGGTGGATGTGGACTCTAAATCCCATACGAGCGCAAGCCCCCATATTTAATTACATCGTAGGAAATGAAAGTCTCCTAAAAAAACTCTTGATTAGAATAATGAAGAATTTTTTTTTGGAAACTTTTTAAGAGTGATATCAAAGGAGGTGAAACAAAATGTCAAGTGGGGTTAGAGTGAGATTGAGCATTTATTTTTATAATCAAAGGATGAGGCATAGGATACACTTTGGGATTCTAAAATAATTCAGAAGTGCACCAACCTAAGCTAAGTGTTGGGTTTTAAATTTTGGATTGAGAGAAAGTTTAGTTTGAGTTGATTGATTTATTGGAAATTTAGGATTATGTTCTAGAGGTTAGGGTTTTATAATTCATAATTTTCCCTAGATCCAAAATCTAAATTGGGTACTAGATGACAGTGGCTAAAACCTAACAAATGCTGTGTAAAAAACTAGACTTTCCTTTCCTTAGATTGGGGAGCCATCTAACCACCAAATTGATTTTAAATCCATTGGTCAAGTCATTTAATGAAAATGTGGTAAGGATATTTTTAATAAAATTTTTGAGAGTTTGGACCGACATCTAGAGCTTGTCCTAATTGGCCCCTTGACTTATGTGGGGTGAAAATGCTAAAGAGATATGTAATTAAAAATTTAGACTCACTTTTTAAATTTGTTACTAATGCAATGCATGTCAATTAACACAATAAATGCTTAAAATTAGAATAAAAATGTTTTAAAAAGGCTTAAAAATATGTTTTAGCCTAGAGATTGTACATATCCCCCTTGATAGATTTATATCCTCATAGGCCAGGTGGTCTGCTATAACCTGCAAGTGGTGAGGAACCTAATAAAAGGAAAGAAGAATTCATAAAAAATGCTTATGCAAATTTCTAGTTATCTCGAGCTTATTTCTTAAAAGTGTTAGAGTTTCTATGTTATCTTAAAAATTTTGTTTAAATTTTGAGTAAAAAAAAGTTTTATCATACCCCACAAGCCTCCATGTATCTAGGCTAAAATAAAAGCAGCACAAAAAAAGCCAAAAAAAAACTAGGAAAAGTAGGCAAGTTCCTATATGCAAGTAGATAAATCAAACATCAATCAAAATAATTATTTTAAAAATAAAGTTCATAAACAAGTGCCCCATTTATTACAAGCAAGAATTACAAAAATTAAAAGTAGCTGCGCACCACTAACCATAAACTCAAATTCTAATCCTTTAATAGATACAAGTAGACTTTGAGTGGGATACTCTTCTACCTTCAACTCCTCAGTCTTCTTCTCCTCAAACTCCTTGGATTCATTATACTTGGGTACACAAATGAGAAAGAAAACTTTGCCCTTGAGGGAGAGGTTATTCTTCTCACTTTGGGTAGTGGAATGACCCAAAATTGAGCTTCCAAATGAAAAAGGACTATTCCCCCAAGGGGTATCCTTTCCTCTTTGGAATTCAATTTTGGGTCTAAGTATCTCAAACTCAAAGACTCTTTCACAACTCAATACTTAATCAAATTACCTCGATATAAAATAAAAATTTTAGGCTCTCCTGCAGGATTATCCTAAGAATTTAAATATAAAATCAATCTGAATCAATTATTTATAAAGAAATTAAAGTACTTAATCCAGTCACACTTGGCCGTGCTCCTATTTATTTGGGGACTAAGCAGCTAAAACATCTCTACCATTTATAACAAATATTATTTATTTTTACCCCCATTTAATTCCCTACACGAGCACGGCCACCTATAGAAAACTCAATAAGCATCAAGATCATCCCTAACCTAAGGGTAATCTAATCACCCATCACATAAATCTATAAATTACAGTAAAAGTAAATAATCACTCGCATCAAACATTTCAATTACAACATACAATGCAATCTTGAAAAACATGGCACAGAACAAAAAAGTAAATACTGTCCTAGCCTAAATTAGAGTTGGTTATCCTAGCAAACTATCTAAAGTGTATGTACAGAGTAGTGTGGCTGGGGTAGATCCTAAATTAGGTTGTTTGTTAAAGTTTTCTAATGCTTGGGTTTGTTAAAGGTCAAGGGAAAATTCATGTTTGAAGTTAAGTATTAAAGTGTTAAAGCTTAACTTGGGATGGGTTTTAAGGGTTAATTAATTGAATAAGTTTAGACAGATAAAAATTGAAGGGTTAATAAATTTTAATTAAGTTTATTAGCGATTGATTTTACATATCAATTTGATTTATGTTTTCCATTAACAGGTTCATGGGGTTGAGCCACCATACTTGAGAAACCAGGCCTCCTTATGATTCGTAGCCCGACAGTCTGGAGTAGTATATCATAAAAACCTTATTGATGTAGTTGGATTAAAAAGTTTAATTTTGTAAATTAATTAAGAATAGTTTAATTTAATGTTTTGTACTCCGTCAAATTCATTTGCGATGTTGTGCAACCAAGCTCAAGGAATCAGTCCTCCTTAGGACATGTAGCCCCGCAGTCCAGTGTAGTTCATCCTAGAAATTTCACTTTTGGAGTGTTTATTGTGTATTAGGATGTTGGTTAAGGGTTCTATTGATCAAATTGAAGTTTTCTAGAATTTTAGCAAATTATTGATTTTTTAGAATTATTGGAATTATTTTAATTGCATTAATTAAGGGTCCAAAAGTTAACTTTTAAAATTAAAATTAATTTTGAAAGTTTCAAATTTTAATAAATATTAAACCTTATGATGAGTAGTTAGATTGTTAGTTTGTTCAATCTAGAGTTTTCTACAAAAAGTTATGATTTTTTGAAATTTGATCCTTAAATTTGAACTACGGTTGACCATAGAGTTGACTTTTTAATTTTGACTTGATTTTGAAAGTTTGATATTTTCAAAGAATGTTAGATATTAATTATAATTAAATGTCTTTGAGTTTGATTATTTTATTTTTCTAAAATTAATTTTGATTTTTAAAAGTTTGGAATTTTTGGAATTTTCATAAAATGTTTAATTAAAGGAATTTTTGGTTTTAATCCAAACCAGGCCCAAACCTCTTGGAATCACCTCCAGAGGTTAGAGGTGACGTAAGGAGGTGTTTCCAAGCGTTTGAAGAATTTTTTGGATTTTCAAATATTTTTAATTAATTAATTAATTGAATTACTTTTTAAAAAAATTAAATGAAGGTGAAATTAGGTGTTATTTAATAAGGTTTTATTTTTTATGGATTTAGAGTTCAATTAGGGTTAATTAGAGCCCTTATAAGGATTTTGAGGATTTAAATTAAATTATCAGTGAATTAATTAAGGTTCCAGGTCAAATGTAAATAGGGATTTTGGGGTTCCTATTTGGTGGACCAAATGAATCCTAAATACAATGAATTTTGGACCATGAGATCACCTGATATCAAGGTCCAAACCCTTTAAATTTAATTCCAATTGGGCCTATCTAAGGTGGCTAACCAAGCCACCCAAGATAACCTTTAAGTTACCTTAGAAAAATACTAGGCTCCTATCTTAGGCTTGGATTGGGGTGTAATCAGTGGCCCTAAGCTCCTTAGAATAATCATAATTAACACATAAAAATCTAAATCCCAAATCCAATTGGAAAGATTACTATTCAAATTTAAATTTAAGGATCAAACCATGACCCTTAAACTCAAATTAGCATGAGCATGTCCTTAAACACCTGAAGTAGTGGAGAGAAAATTTGAACATGTCTAAGACATGCCCAAATTTACTCTCCCAAAGTCCCAAGCCTTCGTGACATCACATAACCACACAAATGCATAGAAAACTTAAACATTTAAATGGAAATTAATAGTTGTATAGAACTAATCAAGGCTTGGAACTATAGGGCTTTTGAAAATATCTATATGATCTTTCCAATGAGCCTAAGAACACCCAATTTGGCCAAGTAGACAGAGATAAAATTTTTTGAAGTTTCGTATAATTTCTGGAATTAATTAATCTAGAATTACACAGTCAACACCACTTTTGCATGGGGGTATGTCCTGATTGGTCAGCTAATCATTGGCATTGACTGTGTAACTGTGGGATTGATTGTGGCCATTGGATCATTGATTAAATAGATGCGATATTAAATTGGCTCTAAAACCATGGGATTCAATCTAAGCTGTTGGTTGATATTTAATGGCCAGGATTATGTCATCAAACTCTCGCAGGTGCTCACGACCATATGACTTTTTTCGGCCTAATCTGAGAGATCCCACCAGGAAATCTTAACAAAAATTCATAGAAAGTATTAAGAGACCACAAATCGTCAATCCAATGATTAAATTCCAGTGGGTTGATGATTTGTTTCACACTTGACCGACGCTACCTAACAAGGATATTAGGATCAAAATCTCACCATTAGGAAAGCCCCAATGAATGGGTTCTTCGTCAAGAAGCTTCAAGGGATGAAGGAAAACAAGTTTCCTTCATATGTTAAGACCGGAGGATCTCCAGAGGTAGGACTTTGATCTGGACGTAGACAAATTTCACAAGAGTTCGCTCAAACATATAAGCGGAGGGGGATGGGAAAATGGGAAACGGTAAATGAAGATTTAGGGAGCTCTAAGGAATATTTTGAAATGCCAGGGAATGAATGGGAATGTCTAGGTGAGGGAGCCCTATTTGAATGCCTCCCATGGACGGTCATGATCAATCAGGGCAGTCGGTTGATGGCCTCTAGGTGGAAAGGGACATCATCCCAGAGGTCAAAGAGCTTGAAGCCGATGAGCCCAAGCTCTAGAAACATTTGGGTAGAGCTCGAGGATGGGGGGACCACTGGAGGTGAATTTTTATTCGTTTTAGCCATCGTCGGCCAGGGACTAGGTCAAGTTAAGCTGGAAAATCTGTTGGGGACATGGTGAGCTCAATTGAGGGGTCAATTTGCTAAGAAGCAACCTAATTGCTGTAGGTGGCTCGGGTTGACCCAAACTCATATGGTTTGCGTTGATTTAGGATCAACCCAGATTCAGCTAAGGCTTGCGCTTGATAGGAAAGGTAGGGAAGCTCATGGTGAACCTGGCCATGGATTAAATTGGCCAAGGGGTGGCCGAATTCCCTGACATGGTTCAGGTTGACCAAGTTTTGTGCAAGTTTGGGTTTATTTGGGTTGGATAATTTGAACCCAGTCTACTCAAATGAAACAAATCAATTTAATTAGTATTAGTAAAAAATCTCTTCACTAAACTAAAAAATTCAGAGTTGCTTATTTGCTAAGTATTTTTTTGGTATTTGTAAATATGTAGAAAATACTCAGTTGAAGTATTTATTGAGGTAATTATGAGTATTTATTGAGTATTTTAAAATAATACTCAGTATATACTCAACAAAAATACAACAAATCCAGATTGTTAGCTCCCAATAATCACAACCCACACTACATTCTATTATAGAAGAGGTAAACTGTAGTGCCTTATGTTTTCTTTTCTTTATAAGGCCCGAAGCCTTATATAGAAAAAAAAAACATATAAACATCAATAAAAGCGGTCAAAACAATAATAAAGGGCCATCAATAGAAGACTAAATAAAATGGACACCCCCTTTAACCACCTCAACCACTATCATCAAGCAAGGCAAACAATATAGATGCATGTTCCAACATAAAGACAACAATAAAAGTTGTCAAACTAGTAAACACCATACATTACACCAAAAATTATTCAGGGTTTCTCCAAAGTGAATACTCACCAAATAAGCATCGATATGCAGTAAACATGCACTATATACACATCACATATACATCAAATATGTGTCAGATACACAAAAAGTATATGAAGAGCACAAAAAAAAGCACAATAAATACACTTAAAATGCTTAGTAAATACATAAATATTATTTCTATACCAGGTAGAGATTGCATAGCTACAATAAAATATCTATAGAGTAGTTTGAGATTTTAATCATTCAAACAAAATTATTATTTTATCAAATAATTGTATAAAATGATTTATTTAACATTCAATCATTACAAATAAATTTAATTACAATAAATATTTTACTTTAATAATAAATCATCACAAATAAATTTATTTTGTAGATTTCTCTTAATTAATAATATCCATCATCATCCTCATGTACTTAGTTGATAGTTGACTTGAGGGTACGCTAGTTATGAATTCCTTGGTGAAGCATTCAAGCATGCTTGTGAAATTATGCTGCTTTGAAGGTGAATACATTTGTGTTGAGTTTTCCTTTATGGATGGTTTCTCTGTTAAAAAAATTAATCTCAAGAAAAGTTATTTATAATATATCATAATATATAATGAAAAGAAATTAGTCAGAAAATTAAATCATGTTTTTTTTGCTTCTTCATTTCCTAGTGGCTTTTTCAGTATTGCATTCGATATACCTTTATGTCTATGCTTTAGAGGATCTTTCACTTTTGTATTTCCACCCTGTGTAAACTTATGCTTGTTTATCTTCCCATGAAGATTCAAATCGATATTTTCAGACATATCATTCCTCACAACTAACATGTATTGTTCAGCCTCCTCCTTCAACTATGCTTATGTGCTAATTTGATATGTATATCTATTGATATGATTTATGAATATGAATTCACTACTAGCTTCAGAATTATTCTAAGAAGATCCTTTCAATATGCTACTTGAATATATATCTTTTCAAGCTCTTACTGACCATCGTAGTAGTAGGTATTTCCTAGGGATTTAACAATATCCATTTATCTTTAAAATCTCATGTAATGAGAACACAACAAACCCATCACCCCAAACTTCTTGCAGGTGTATTGAATGCTTCTATCTTGTGTATCAAAATCAACAACCCAAGGATTAGAATGATCCTTATTCTCTATGCAACAGACAAAAAACTTTGAAGAATCATAGGACACAAACTCTATACTTATTCCACCAACATCTTGTAAAAATTCTTCTTCAAAAAATGAATATAATTTTCATGAATAAAATTGAGCAGCTTACTTTAATATTGGGCTGCTTTTTCTTACATGTTCTATTTCAGATTGGTTGTATTTATAATCCTTATCCTATTCATTTCGGCGTCAATTCCTCATCACCTTCTCTAAACCAAGAAAATAATCAATTATAGAGCTTGTGGGCTTAAAAATGCCATGACACACAATATTAATAAACTCGCTACACTGTATGGATAGAATTCTCATGTTAAAATAATTCTTATTGAATGCTATTGACCACTTATTCCTTATCATATAAAGAATCTCCAACCAATCATGATTGTGGAGGATCGATTCTGTGATCATTTAAGTTCATGTTTTCTCAAACTCCTCCTTAGAGTCACATTTATTAAAACACTAATGGAAGAGGTCTCTGACTTGTTGTTGCTCTTGAATCACAACACTTTTGATGAAACATTTTTACTGATATGACATTGGCACATTCTATGATGAGTGTGAGGTAATATAACTTATATGGTCCTAGTCATTACCCGATCTTAATCCATAAATATTATTTTTGGATGTTTATAACATATTATTCACATAAAAGTTATAAACAATAATATAAATGATTAAATCGTCTCTTATGACAAGAAGGCCACCCACAAAAAAATGTTTTGCGAAAGATTATTGATCTCGATAAATGGTGCGCATACCAAATTATATTTATTAAGCCTATAACTAGTACAAAAAATTATATATCCAAAGTAGTCATATTCAATCTTACCCATCCCATCAACCAAAAAAAATTTAACAATATATTAAATTCATCAATTTGAACATCCCAAACAAACATATTATCATCAACTTGATGATCTTTAAATAACTGAATCAAAATATTAGTGTCAACAAATTTAATCTTTTATGTTTTCTCTTTTTGAATTAAGTTATATGCATCCCTCTTAGAGAAACCAATATTCTAGACAACTCCAACTTTATCAAAAAAGTAGGAAAATGAATTAATAGTTCTTATCTCAACTTCTGTTATTGATTTAAGAACTGAAATTTTATCTTCACATGCATTCCTATAAATTTTAAGAAGATGTCAGTCTTTAGGCCTAGAAAATCATGATTGTGACTTTCAATAAATCTTTTCACCTTCTAATATCCAGCTTCATCCAATGTAAAGCTAATCATAGTTAGACAACCAGTTATAGTGTCTGATTTTTGATATTTTATGTAGAAATTAAAATTAGGCATCTCCTTGAAACGAGCATTTGAACAAATAAAATCCTTGCATTTTATTTTTTTTGAAATTTATCTAGTAACTGTAATGATACTTGAAAACACTAAAACCATTATTATATAAAAAATTACAGTAAGCTTCATATGCATTTTTCTCATTCTCAAACACTTTGTGATAAATATGTAGTAAATACATAATAAATACGTAGTAAATATGCAATAAATATGAAATAAATATGTAGTAAATATGCAATAAATGCATAATAAATACGTAGTAAATACATAGTAATTTTGCAGTAAATATGCAAAAAATATGCAGTAAAACTCAGTAAAAATGTAGAAAAACTTATTAAATAAATAATAAATACACAGTAAATACTTAGAAAAAATGCAATAAAAAGCTATAAATACATAATAAACAAGTAGTAAAAATGTAATAAATATGCACAAAATACATATATAACCCATAAATATGCAACAAATATGTATTCAATATGTAGCATTTGAACTTTAAAAATATGCATTAATTTTAGTGTTCGCAAATGTGTGTTAATTTCAAAAATATAGATAAATGTGGAGTAATATACATTAATTTTTAAAAAGTGTATAATGACAACATGCTGTAAAGAAAACTTGGAAAGGAGTTGAGCTTTACATATAAGTTGAAACCTACATCTCCTAAACCTAGCTTTCCCTCTGCCTGCACTTCTTTTAATGTCAACTACTCTGCTTCCTTGATGTCTACATACCAGTTTTTGCCTCTACGTTCTATGGGAATATCATTTGCTCGTAAAAAGAATCATCTTTCTCCAAATCAGTTTTCATCTTCATCGATATTTTCTCTGTTCATTCTTTTTTCAGCTTGTACGAAAATTTTCTTAAGCTAAAGAAAATCTTTATAGATTGTAGAGCTTTGCGGTTGAAATCCTGAAAAAAGAAGCAACAACCCTAAATTGAACTATATGGCGATGGACTTTTTTTAGGCCGGATTCGTGTTGCACCCCCTTTTAAAAAAAAAAAAAAAAAAACTTTTTTGGGCCAAATTGGACTGCAAGACAAAAAAAATAAAAAAATAATAAAACTAAATGTAGATGAATATACAAGTCCACAATATATACGTAAAGATTTTATTGGAGTATGGAAGTAGAGCTTCGTCCAGACTCCGCATAGAATAATTTGTCCTTACAACGGGGGTCGACAGCTCGAGTTCGATACGGGAAGGCATAGACGATACCAACGGTGTATGAAAGAGAAAAGGAAGTCGCAACGGGAGCTTGCTATAAGAAAGCATTAGCGAGACCGACAGCGTGTGAGGGAGAAGAGGAGTTTGTGACGAGAGGTTAAAAGATTTAACTTAAATATGCTGAATAGCTGTGACCTAACTACCAAGTATTTTGCTTCAAAATCTCGCACCTGAAGGGGCTGTTTGGTAGCACTCAGGATTTCATTTAGGTAGGATTTCGTAAATCATCTAATCCTGAAAATCGTTTGATAACATTTATGATAAATCCTGTTAAATCCTATGTAACTATTTGATAATTCAATTCATGATTTAAAGCTTTTAAGAGATTTGACATGTATTTCTTGGATAATTAAAATACAACAATAGAAGTTCAAATAAATAATAACAAAGTTTCGATAAAAAAACAACAATAATATAGACTTAAGATTAGTCTACTCATTTTAAAAAATTTTCTATTTAATTAATATTAATAGTTTTTATAATTATCTAAATTTGTAAGAAAGTAATTTTCGAAATAGTTGTAAAACCTCAGGTCCCCAAAATAAACTATTTAAATCATACAGAATCTAATTAACAAATGAATTATTTATTAATTAGTATTTTAATAAGTTAATTAATTGATCATTTCTATTTAGATAAATTTAATAAAAATAGTATCAATAATAGCTAATTAAACTTTTTATCAAATTAAAATAAAATTACAATTAGCATAATCTAATATCTTTATTATTATTAATTATTAATTGTTAATTAGTTAATTAATTAAATATAACAATTTTAAATAAATAAATTATAAATAATATTAAATTACATAAATTTATGTCTAATTAATCAATACATTTTAATTATTAAAATTAATTTACCGATTTTAAATAATTCTTCTACGACTTCTTTTCTTAGATAGCCTAGACCCCACCGTTTGTTTTCCTTGTATTTCTTCGATTGCTCTTCTTCTTGAACGGCTCCTTCGGCTGTTCGACTTCGCTCCTTGAAGACGTTCCCTTCCTGTTGGGGATCGGAAGATCGGAAGTTACGAAATTTTGATCGGAAGCAACGACGGGAGCTCGCTCTCTGTGAAGGTAACTTCTCCCTTTCGCGGGCTTCTTCGGCCACGAAAAGGGATAATTTTCCGTCTATGTCGGCTTTCATTTACCGTGAGATTTGGTTTTGCATTTTAGGCCGTTTGGCTTGAGTTCACTCAAATCCCGCATAAATCCTGCTACCAAACAGCCATGCTTCTGCCAACTGCCCTGCCTGTGGAAGACATGGTGGAAGTGGGAAGGGGAGAAGAAGCGATAGAAGAGGAAGTGGAACTGGGTCGTGAGGGAGGACTTGAGGACGCGGAAGAAACCGATGGAGAGGTAGAGGATGACGAAGTTGAAGAAGATTACACTCTGCAATTCGAGGGAGATCCACTCGGCTTTGTCCAGGAAGGAGACCATGAGGGCACCGAGCTCTACCAACATTTCGAGCGGCTCGAGTACGAAGCCCTAGCCGAAAGGAAGCGCAAGGCCTTGCAACAGTGTTCCCGGTACAACCTGCCTCTACATTCTAGAATAATTGCTAATTAATTTATTCGGTTCAAATGTTGATAATCGCGTGCGTTCTTGCAGCAACGGGCAAGCGAAAAAACCTAAGAAAGATGAGTTGCTGGGTGTTTCCATGGAAGAAATTGAGGAGATGATGAACTTTGGATTTCGTAGAAGAGCAAGTTCCGTATGTTATATTTGCATTTCAACGTTATTTAACCTTCTTTATAAATGTGCTTTATTTTGTAATGCAGGAATGAATGATGATTTTGATTAAGTTATTACTTCATATTTTTTTTCTTTCTGGTGCCATTTGCTGATCATATTTTTTTCTAAATGTCGATGAAACTGATATTGTTTTATGAATGCTTATGGTATCACGAATTAAATTAAATGGGTTACTGCAGTCGTAAAACTTCATAGATTAAAGTCATGATGCAGATCTGACATAATGTTGATTTAGAGCGTTATGATGTTAGAAGATGACTAAATATGATTGTTTTTCAAAAGTTATGACATTAGGATCTCCAACGAAGGTAACCTATAAATTGAAAGATGCTCAAACGGCCTGTTATGTTAATCAAAAGTGGAGGTAAGAAGTGGGAGCATATGAGTGTTTGGCTGGCAACCTAAGTTAGAAAGAACTTGAAATTGAGGATGTTGTGATCAGTAAATTGTGAACCCTATACTCCAAACTATTTTAGTTTGAATTTGTTTGGAAGTGGATTCTAGGAACTCTCTCACCCATGCTATGCTATTTGCATTGAAAATATGTTGAAATAAAATTTAACATAACGTATTGCATTGAAAGTATGTAGAAATAAAATATAACATAATATATTGCAATTGTATTAAAGGATAATGTATTAATTATTATAATATGTATACTATTTAGGTCTATATATAGTTCAACATTATACATTGTTATTCTATGTCTTGCATGCATATGCATTTAATGCAATAAACATTAGTGGTGGATTCTAACGTTTTAATCTTCAAAATTGAGGTTTAATAGTTTTCAAAATTATTAGATATTGTGTATAATTATTGGTTGTATTGTGCATAGAACATAACATATTATTAGTGATAAAATAGTGTAATTTAAGCTATTATAGTATTATCTATTTGTATATATTTACATGTGCATCCATTTCCTTTAGATAGTATAATTCCTAAATTTAATTATGTTGGGGTTTGAGTTTGTTTTAAAGTGGGTACATTCACCTGGAGTTCTAATATACTTTTAGTTAAGGCCATTTTGTTTCACTTTAAGTTTGTGGAAGTATTGGATTTCACTTATAGAAGTGATTTCGAGTGTTTGCTTGGTTGAATGTATATGAGTTTATATCAAGGTTTAAAATTGCGTAACTGCGCCTCGAGGCGGTTTTCATCCGTGAGGCAAGGCGTAAGCCTCGAGGCAGTCCGAGGCGTAAGCCTCACGAACACAGAATTGCGTAAATGAAAAATTAAGGATTTTAGTAGGAAAATAATAGCAATAGTGGAAAATAAGAAAGTAGATGCAATAAAATCATGTCCCAAAGTACAAAATCACAAAATATTAGTTTAACAAAACTCTCAAAATACAAAAAACATATAAAATAAAATCATATCCCATCACTAAATGGGTCTTCAAGTGAATCTTCTTCTCCAATTGTATCTATGAATGCCATGTCATCTTCATCTTCAACATGACTCACTTTTCTCTTCCTTGTTCATTAAGATAAAAGATCATTATCATGTATTCATGTTCATTGCTCACTTGACATAAATGTAATGTAATAGCATATAAGAAGTTGTGGAATACCTTTACTTGATTGTTGTGCTGCAGAGCTAGTGAATGTGCCAACTGCAGTACTAGTGGATGTGCCAACTTGATCTGCTTCGCCCCTCAAGACATCCACACTTAGATCTTCTAATTGTAAGTCTGATAATGACAAATATGTCTCATCATCTATGAACCACTCATTATCAGACGACACATCATCACACACTAATGGGTCCTCATCATCCTTCAACCCCTTATTCCTCAACCTCCTCTCTCTCAACCTCTTGTTGTGCATAATATATACCAGAGAGTTCATTCTAAGTGTTGATAGCCGATTTCTTCTTTTTGTTTGCACTTGGCTATATGTACTCCAGTTTTGCTCACACCCAGAAGAAGAACAAGTGAGACCCAACACTCTTATAGCAAAACTCTGTAACTCAGGGGTGGAATCACCAAATTGGATCCACCATTCAACTGTTTTCAAGAAAAAATATAATTAAAACTGAATAAAGTGTTTTGCATCTACAAAAAAAATTATACATGGAGATCGTTTAGAAATGGTTGCTTTTGCTGCATTCAATCCAAAAAAACCCTCTTTATTCCGGAACTGAACAAGCTGTAAATCTGCAAGCTCCCTATCTGCCTGCTCCGGTATTAATCTTTTCATACAATGATATAATCCAAGCTTCACCTCAGGATTTGAAGATTTCTTCTCTGAATATTGAAATTGAGGGTTGAGATAATATGCCGCTGCATGTAGATGTCGGTGTAACTGCACCTCCCACCGAGCATCAACGATATCCCAAATCTCCCTATAACTTGTCTCATCTCCTCCCAAGTTGTGAGCAATCATCTCCTTGGCCTCATCCATAGCATTATAAATAAAATCCATAGCTGGTTTCTTCTCTGCATCCACTAAGCGTAGAACTTGCACTAAGGGTCTCGTGCTCAAAATAACATAGGTAACAGTAGCCCAAAATTTATCATTTAGAATTATCTTTCTTATTTCCTTCCCCTCACTTTTCTTCCCCCAAGCAGAGTTAAGCCATTCAGTTGATGTAAACATGGCTTCCAAAGGTTGCCTCACCTCCATCAAGCTCTGTAGTGTCAAATAGGAGGTGGCAAACCTATAGATTCACAGTGCACAAATGTAAGAACTATGAACATACAGTAGGAATGATTTGCAATGTACAAAATTAAGAACATACCTAGTGGTTGCAGGGCGAATGATTTCTTTCTTTGAAAACTTTCTCATCAAGCTTAAGACCCAAGAGTGATTGTAGATGAACTTTGTAATCTTCTTCGCCCTAGAAAGAGCACTCTTGTGCTGAGGTAAGTCACCAAGATCCTCCAAAATGAGATCGATACAATGTGCTGCGCAGGGTGTCCAATAGAGGTGTGTCCTCTTCTCCATCAACATCTGACCAGCTGCTTTGTATGCACTGACATTATTAGTCACTACCTGGACAACCAATTGCTCCCCAATCTCCTCAATAACACCATCAAGTAAATTGAAAATGAATGTGGCATTTTTCACCTCCTCTGAAGCATCAACTGATCGTAAGAACATCGTGCCGTAGGGATTGTTGACAAGGATGTTAATCAAACTCCTGCTCTTCATGTCAGACCATCCATCTGACATAATAGTCACACCAGTCTCATTCCATGTCCTTTTAATCTCCTGAATGCTCCGCTCTGTGTTCTGCAGCTCTTTTAAAATCCATGTTCGCAACTCATACATGGAAGGTGCCTTCAACCCTCTTCCATACAATCCTACAGACCGCAACATACTGAAGTAGGCAGGCGATGTAGCAACATTAAATGGTATTGCATTCTAAAAAAAAAACCTCCCAATGTCCATGCAAACCTGTCGCCGACCCTCTCTAGTACCAGCTGCAGACATCATCTCTGCTTCTCCTCTATCCACTCATGGATTAGTCATATACTGATCCATAGGACCTTGTGCACCTCTACTATGTATAGTGGAGGACGAGCCCTTTCCACTCTCGCTCTCAAAATAAGCACCATGCTCGACCCTTTCATCAAATTGCTCATGTTGTAAGTGTTTAGCAGTGGTAGTTTTCTTCATGTAAGCACTTATTTCTTCCTTCACATTGTCCGACACTTTTGCACAGGGTGCTACATTTTTATGCGAGCATGATAGATGTTCCTTCATGCGGGTAACACCTCCCTTCACCACTTTATCGCAAAAATTACATTTCAAATAAACATAGCTCTTCTCTCCGCCACCAATGTCAACTTGTACACTATACTTCCAAGAAGGGTCCCTCCGCAATGACGTATTTGTCTTTTCTTTACCTCTAACCATGTCTCCTAAAGCAAAAAACCAAATACACTAAAAAAAAATCAAAAAAACCTAAACCCTAAATTTTCTTAAACTTGAAAAATATATCCCTAAACTTAATAAAAATACCTAAAATTCAATGTGGAGTACTCCTAGAGGGCGGCCGGAAGATTCCACTTCGCCGGAGAGAGGCGGCGCCGGCGGGAGGAGCGGCGGGATTGGAGGCCGACCGTGCGGGCTCCTCTGTTTTCCGCGAACAGGAGCTTACGGGCGGCAGTTTTCGGGAATGAGCTGGGCCGAACGGGTGTGGGGGAAAATAAGTGTTCATTTTAAGTGGGTGGGGCCTCTTGGCTGAGGCGTACGCCTCTTTCAAATTTGCGCAATTGCGCAACTGAGGCGCGCCTCAGCTAATGTGAGGCGTACGCCTCACATAGTCCACGAATTGCGTAAGCCTCAGGGCGTTTTTGGACAAAATTGCGCAGAGGCGCGCCTCTCGTTGCACAATTTTAAACAGTGGTTTATATTATGGCAACTCACCTTCAAAAAGATGGAAAGTGTGTTCCTATCTTGAGAGCTTTGAAGTTCTTTCAATTTTACTTTTTTCTTCTAATAACGGTAGAATTATATCAAGTTAATATCACGATGGGTTGAAATATTGTTATAATGAGAATAATAATTAGAATAAGAATACTGATAACAATAATGATAATGATAAGAAATCAATGTGAGGATGGATAAAGATAAAACTCATTGCAACACAAACAAACACTGAAACTGAGTTCATAGTAAGTGAGCTATGTAACACAAACAACTACCATTACAACTCATTTTAAAGTTAAATGTGACTCACTTTCAACGCTGAGATCCAAACACTTTTAAATACTTGCAACAAAATAAATTGGCTCGTACTCAACACCCAAACAACTGAAGTTAAAGTGTTTCATCGACAGAAACCAAAATGCCACCTTTTGAATCATCAGTCTCCAATTCGCAGGACTGGAAGTTCCTTTCATGATACTTATAGGCGACCGAATATGCCTGTGATAGGATGAGAGAAACAGGAGTCCTTGATAGTCATTCTATTTTTTATTTTCCTTTTATTTGTCCTGCAACATGATTCTAAGCTGCACTTCATTTTCCGAGAAATGAAAATATAGTTTTATTTTCTATGCTGATTCAAAATGTTGAGGTATCTGCTTACGCTAAGTCTATATCCTCCATCATCTATATATATATATATATATATATATATATATATTCCTCTCCAATTTTAGATTTTACTTGATATACGTCTTTTAATAGGTACTTTCATGACATTGAAACTATGCCTTTTTTATTTGTAATTATTGAAATTGCTGGACTAACTACTAATTATGCTCTGCTATTTATATTACTATGTTTATTCATCTCTGGTATCAACAGTATCTGTCTTTGTTGTGGGTTAGGCCAAGAAAAGAGGACGGAAGAAAGGATCCCGAAATAAACTCAGTCCGGAAGTGAACATTAAAATTGGTGATGCTACGCTTCACTATGCATCTGGAAATTACAGTGAGGTGAGGCCTTTTTATATCATCTGTTAACTATTTTACTGGAAATTTAGCATGCTTCTAGAATTATAGAGACAATTTTTGATACAATGCTAAGTTTCTCATGCTTGGAAGCTGGGAAAAATAACATCTGTTAACCTTTTCACGTATATGCTCATTTCGTATCTAATCTTAATGGCCAACATTCGACACCATAAAGCATTGCAGGTCTCATCACCATTTCATAGAATTTTCCCATAAATTTGAGCGGGACTTTTCTATCACACAACAAGCCCTATGCATTCCTCCACTTCAACCATCCAACTTGAATTCTGCTAATAATATTCCCATCTATTTCACTCTCTCTGTGGACAATAAATCCAAGATATCTAAAACGCATACTCTTATTAATGACTTGCTCGCCCAAAGTCACAATCTCTCATTAGGTCTATTACTATTAAAATTGCATATATTCATTTTTAGATCTACTAAGGCGAAAACCTTTAGACTCTATGGTTGATCTTTATAATTCAAGTTTACTTTCAACTCCCTCTTTAGTCTAATCAACATGTAGAATATCATCAGCAAAAAGTATAGACCAAGGTACATCCTCTTGCAAATGTCTAGTGAGAACATCCATGGCTAAAGCAAAAAGATATGGGCTTAAGGCTAATCCTTGATGTAATCCAACCGAAATTGGAAAATACTTGGTCAACCACCTTGTTTGAACACAAGTAATAGCTCATGTATACATATCTTTAATGATTTAAATATAAGCATTATTAACTCCTTTCTTTGCAAGAACTCTCCATAGCACTTCTCTTGGAACTTTATCATATGCTTTCTCTAAATCAATAAATATCATGTAGATCCTCTTTATTCTCTCTATATTTCTCCAACAAACCTCTCAATAAATATATGACTTCCATAATAGACCTACCCGACATGAATCCAAATTAATTTTGAGAAACATTAGTATCACGCCGCAACCTATGCTCCATAACTCGCTCCCATAGTTTGATAGTATGACACATTAACTTAATTCCTCTATAATATTCACAATCTTGTGCATCACCTTTATTTTTAAATATAGGAATTAACACACTCATTCTCCACTCATCGGACATCTTTTTAGTTTTCAAAATAGTATTAAAAAGATTAGTAAGCCAAAAAATTCCTTTATCTTCTAAGCATTTTCACACCTCTGTTAGAATATCATCAGGTCCAACAGCTTTTCCACAGTTTATTTTCTTAAAAGCCTCTCTAACTTCCATTTTAATAATACGCTTATAAAAATAGAAATCTTAATATTCATTTAGGGTGCTAAGATTATTAAAGTCAATCGTATTTTTACATTCTTCATTAAAAAATTTAGCAAAATATCAATGTTTAAAATTATGCAATTGGGTATTGAAGTGTTTTTCGCTTGTGAGGCGAGGCAAAAGTCGTAAGGCGTTTTGAGCCGTAAGCCTCAAAATCCAAAAATTGCATAAAGTGAAAATAAATATTAAAAGTGATTTTTTGTATAATATCTAAATAATATGTTAAATAATATCATATTAACTTTTTACTAAATTATGAAGTGACAAATTGGCATACATATGAAATTAAAAATTGCATAATATGTAAAGTGACTATTGATAAATAACGTTAAATAGAATTGAAATCCAATATTACAGGAGCAAAATAATATGAAATATAGGAATTACCTGTAAGTATCATATAACATCAAGTTCAACTCCAAATTCCTTCTTTCTTAGTTCCCTACCCATCCACATTTAATTATTAAAAAAAACTAGCATAATTTGTAACAACTCAGAAATCATCTACACTGTTATCACTTGAGTCTTTATTTGAGTTGTTGTTATAACAAATTAATCTCTTCCCTACCTTATTATGTAGAGTTCAATGCTTCTTAAACTGTTTCTTCTTCATTTATTTCAATCATCTTTCTCTTTTATAAATATTTTTCATTAACATAAATATGCGAATAATACTAAAAAAAATTTAGAAGAGATGGTGGTGGTGTGCGGTTTAAGTGACTCTCGGTGGTGGCTATGACAAAGGCGGTAGGCTGGAGGTCAAGGCGGTTGAGAGGAAGTTGTTGCGGTATGGGGGTGCATGAAGGCATGATTTGTTTGGGGCTTTAGTTTAGGATTTAGGTAAAGTTTTAATAAAAAACTATATAAATCGGGTGAGGCGTACGCCTCATCCTAGTGAGGCGTGGCGCATCTCAAGGTGGGCCTATGCCATGCTGAGGCCTAAGCCTTTTAAAAAAGCTCAAGCGTAAGCCTCGAGGCAGAATTGAAATTAAAATGCACTTGCAGCTGTTGATTTCATTTCCTGATTTAAGGAACATTTTGAATTAATCAAAAAGTTGATTAGGCTTCAATTGGAATTAAACTGATCCTATTGAGCTGAAATTAAGTCCGTTTGGGTTCAATTTAATTTGGTCAAATTAATTTGGCGAAAGTAAACCTAAATCAACGTCAATTAAAGTCAAATTAGACTCGACGAAGCATAATTGAGTCGTTTGATTGAGCCCGCTCGGGCTCAAAGTGCAAGAAATGAGGTCAACATAAATCAATGAAATTTTGCATCTTTTGTTTTGGTTTTCTAGCTTTCTAGTTCTTGAGAATTCAAAAATCCGAAGCTTTTTTAGGATTTGACGTTCATAGCTTGAGAATTCACTGTTTTGTTCTTTCTGTTTCCTGTTAATTTTTGTTATTTTACTGTTCAACAGCCCTTAATTAGAATGTGTGAATGAGTATTCATAACGAATAATTTGGATATGGCTAAGGATAATAAAAATGTTGATAATTTCTTTTGTCTAGCATTTTTTTTTATTATATTGTGATAACTCTATCTTTTTATGTTGTTATAATGTTATCCTTCCTTTTTTTTTTCCGAACTACATTTGTTAGAAGTTATTCAATTTAACCGCCAAGCAATGAATTTTTTCCCCTTCGAAGGGATAGTAGGATTATGCTTGTCTCATACTGTTCCTTGTTCTTGTTGCAGGCGATACCCATATTAGAAGCAGCTGTTCAACTTGCACCTAATTTACCTGATTCATACTTCATACTTGGTCTTATATATGATGCTATGAATGATAGGAAGAAAGCTCTGAATTTCCACATGATTGCTGCACATTTATCACCTAAGGATGTAACTCTTTGGAAGAAGCTTGTTGCTTGGTCTATGTAAGCATATATTCTCATTTTGCGGATTTAAAGCCCATGGTCATGATATTTTGATTTTTTTGTTGAGACTTGCCATAAAAATGACGAAGTCAATGAATTTTTGCATTTCATTTTGTAATGCCAACTTAATACTTGTAACCTCCGGAACTATTTCCTGGTACTGTTCACCTGCAATTCACTTTTGTCAAGGTATTCTTTAATGAATTCCAACATGGTTTTCCTGAAACTGCTTTTAATTCCTCCTTTATTATTTGTTTGTCGAAGTGTTTGAGATCACATGTTAAAGATGCATTATGTAATAAACTGTGTTATCTCTACGTGCATTGATTTTTATGCTTCTTAGTTTGCGTTTTCATTGGCTGAAGCTTAGGAATTCCTGGTATTCCAATGTTTTGGATGCAATGCCTTTGGATGGTTGATTTTCATCTAATGCCTGCAAGTGGGTGAAGAAAATAAGGCAGGATCTCTCCTTGTGAAGTGTGTCCATGCAAAACCTTCCGAGGTTGTATTGACTTTCTTCAATGACAATCTATTCATAAGGAAATGCTATGTAGCCAGTTTCCATAGTGCTTGATGCAAGAGCATAGGTACTTATATTCTCAAATGAATGTGATGGGATTATGCTTTTAGCATCAAATGTTAAGCTGGCTTGCATGAGTCCCTTACATTTCCTTGGTATAATTAAATAATTGAAAATACAATTGCTAACTAAAAAAATTGAGTTATTCTCAACAAGCTCCTGATGAATTTTATTTAATTGAATCTTTCATATGCCTAATTACTATCGCTCCCAAGTTATGTTACTGAAGGGAAAATAGGCAATCCATTAAGATTGGCAAAGATTAGGAATCATTATTTGTTGAAACAAATTACAATAAAAATGGAGTTCAGAGATTAATGGATAGGAGTTGAATGCTATTTAGGTAAGTATCTTTTAGTGATAGAGTAATTGTTATGAAGATAGTTATTGTTGAGATATTATAAATGTGGTTAATAGTTATCGTCTTCAAGTAAGATTAGAAGATAATTAAAAAAATCAATCTTTGGTAGAAATGATATAAATGAATCTATAAGGTTATATTAGGATGTGGTATTAGTGGTTATATAAATGAATCTATAAGGTTCTATTAAGATGTGCTATGAGATGATTCAAGGTGAGTCTAGAGTAGGTGATAGAATTGCTATAGGAGAAGCCTTACTTAATTTTATAGTAGCTTATGGCCTTGCAATGGCGAACATATGCTTGATGAAATTATAGAACTCTTAATCACTGAGGAAGTGGAGCTACTAAAGCCCTAAAGTTTTCTTAACTTAGGAGGAAAGAAAAATATATTTTTGTAAAGATTATAAGGTGATTCCAATAGAATTTGATCTCACAATTTAGAGTAGTAGTTATAGATATTTATGTTAACAATGTAGAGAACAATAATCAAAATATATAATTGCTCTAGAATAAGATAGTTAAAATTGAAAGGTGAAAATTTGCTAATATTTCAAAATATGTTTCTAATAATTTCAAATTGCAATTCTTTGTTCGAGCCAAACTGAATGTAAGATAAAATGGAAGTTTTACAAGAGTCCGAAATATATCACATAACTAGATTTAGTTGTGGATTGAGAATGTTCAAAAGGTTATTGAGAAACTAATGCGCTGTTAGATTGTGAAAAAAGTTGAGTACACATAATACTTATAATGATTATAAGAAAGTTAAAAATTTTGCTGTGAGTGTAGTATTTAAAGAAAAAATTATAACTCTGGAGAATTTATACAATATACTTGGTACTAAGGAAAGATAAAATAAAATACTTAGAATAACTAAGATTGGAGATAAGAGAGCTCGTGGCTCAAATTAAATGCATTAGAAGGAAAGATGATATGATCTAAGTTAAATTTGAATACATCAAGAAAACAGTGCAATGCTACTTTGAGAAATTATTAAATGTGATGGATGAAATTATTTTGTAAGATCATAATAAATGAAATAAGAAGGTATATTATAGATTACAACATCAACAACATCAAGCCTTTATCCCACTACGTGGGGTCGGCTACATGAATCCTTTTTCTCCATTGTGTCCTATTAAAGGTCAAATTCTCGTTTAAATCTAATAAAGAAAGGTCATTCCTAATATTTTTTAACCAAGTCTTTTTAGGTCTGCCTCTACCTTTCTTAACATAAGTCAAATCTACTACCTCTACTCTCCTAACCGGGTCATTGGAAGGCCGCCGTTTTATGTGACCAAACCATCTAAGGCGACTCTCTCTAATCTTATCTTCTACTGGAGCTACTCCAACCTTTTCACGTATATGCTTATTTCATATCCTATCTCTAAGGGTAAAGCCACTCATCCACTTGAGCATCCTCATCTCTGCCACACATAACTTAGTATTATGCTTCTCTTTTAATGGCCAACATTCAGCACCATAAAGCATTGCAGGCCTCACTACCATCTTATAGAATTTTCCCTTAAGTTTGAGGGGTACTTTTCTATCACACAACAAGCCCGATGCATTCCTCCACTTCAACGGTTCAACCATCCAACTTGAATCCTGCTGATAATATCCCCATCTATTTCACCATCACTCTGAACAATAGATCCAAGATATCTAAAACGTGTACTCTTATTAATGACTTGATCGTCCAAAATCACAATCCCCATACTAGGTCTATTACTACTAAAATTACACTCAATATATTCCGTTTTAGATCTACTCAAGCGAAAAAACCTTTAGTCTCTAATGTTGACCTCCATAATTCAAGTTTATTTTCAACTCCCTCTCTAGTCTTATCAACAAGAAGAATATCATCAGCAAAAAGCATACACCAAGGTACATCCTCTTGCAAATGTCTAGTGAGAACATCCATGACTAAAGCAAAAAGATATGGGCTTAAGGCTGATCCTTGTCAAGATTTTCTTAACTATAAACAAATCAAACTAATGAGATATAATGAAGCTATAAGGAGCACTACTCATTCGAATGGACCATTTTCACTCCTGATGTGGTGCCTTCCCAGCTAGGTCAAAGCCAATATTGATGGAGCCCTGCTTCCTTCCTACAAAGCTGGCCTTGGTGTAGTCATCCATGATGCAAATGCCAATCTTATTATTTGCTGCTGGAAGCCAATGGGAGTATTGGAATAATTCAGCTGTTGAAATGCAAGCAATCAGCCTCCAAACTACATTTCAGCCATGGATGTATGAAACCAGGGTTCTGATCATAGAAGGAGATAATTGTAATGTTATGAAGCATTTGCAGCATAGCTTTGACAAAGCAATTTGGCAAGAAAGAACACTTCAAGCTCCTGAGCTCGGTTTGCTGCTCAGCTTCCACCAAGTTCATTCCAACATACACCTCGTCACTGCAACAGAGTTGCTGATTTTTGTGCACAGTTTGCATTGAACCATGATTTTGTATGGAACAATAGTGTAGTGTCAATCTTCCTTCTTCTTTTTTGGTTTTGTTGAAGGAAGATGGTGATAGTATTTCTCACTTATAGTTGTATTTTTTGCATCTTTTGAATAGTAATGCATATGCACTCTTCAAGAATGTGCATGGTTTTGTTGATTTTTCCTAGACACATACGTTTAAAATGTTTGCTTATGACTTATTCTAATATTGTATATATTTAGTGTTTGCTGCCACCATAGATTAGATCTCTTTTTTAATGAAGTTCTTTGAAGTGCATGCTGTGGGGGTTTGGAGGGGTAAACTTTGATATAGCTATTTACCTCTGAAGATTGGGATGCTTTGCAAATGGATATTTTATGGTTATATATCCTGTGTTTGATTTTGAATAACCATAAATGGTTGGGATTTTGTTGAATCTTCACAGGACTTATATAGTCAAAATGTCAGCTTATGAATTTTCTTAACAATCTTAATTTATTTTTTATGACATAAATAGTATTTTAAATTTGGTTCGGAGGTCGAAGTTTGCTGGAAAATATGAATGATTTTAGTTCAAATCGAAGTCAATGAGCTCAAGTTGGCATAGATTGAACTTGAATTAAGCTAGATTGAGATCATGTTGCAAATTTATATACATGTATGTATGAATGTATATACATGTATGTATGAATGAATATACTTTTATATTTTTTTATTTATATATATGAATCTATATGGTATGAAAATGTCTTACAAGATAAAAAATTACTTGAGATAAAGAAGATTTAGTTTGGAAATGATATTGGATTGAGCTCGACCACAACTTGACTTGGTTGTGCGAATGTGCGCTAGGTTGGATGGAATGACTTTGAATCGATATTTAGTTTGGTTAGATTAGCTTCAGATTAGATCATTATCCGTCTTATTCACAGTGGATCTTGTATTTTTTCAAAAAATAAATTGAAGTGCTAGAAAGCTTATTGATACTTGAGTATGATATGAGATTTTCATGAGTTATATAGTCTTGCATTTCCTTCAACACTGCATGCTTATTTTGAATGTTTGATATGATATAAATCTACATTATTCACTTGTTTGGTTTTTTTTTAATGTAGTTTTTCATTTGTTTCTTTCTATATGGCTATTAGATGGCGCTGTTATCTTGAACTAATTTAATTTTTCCATACTACAGTGAGCAGAAAAATTTTGGTCAGGTTAGATATTGCCTTTCAAAGGCAATAGCAGCAGACCCAAAGGATATTGGTCTCAGATTTAATCGTGCATTGCTTTATTTCGAGCTTGGTGAGTATCAGAAGGCAGCTGACTCATGTAATCAGATTGTAAGTCTTTATCCTGCTAATGTTGAAGCACGCAAGATGGCATCTAAGGTAATTATTTTTGGATGACATGCATTATATCTTCTTTAAACAAATTTTTTAGATTAAAAAGTGTTTGTTTTTTTATAAAATCTATTTATTTATAATTGAATCATTGTTCTTTCTAAGGTTGCTTTAAATAGGTTAGATTACTGAGGTTCTACGGGAAAAAAAGGTGTTTTGAAGTGGAAAAAATTAAATACCATTGAGGTTTATGAGAATTATAATGAAGCTGAAAGTAATGCAAAGAGGATATTAAGCAAAGTATAACTAAAAATTCTTCTTTAATTAGCATGCTCCCTATTTCTCAAGGTAGAGGTTATAAGTTATAGTTTGGGCTGATGACATGGAAAAATAATTTATCGATCAAGAAACTTGATCAATATTGATTCTGGTTGGTTGGAAGGTTGTTAGCCTTTCGGAAAATTCGGTTGATCCCTCTAGCTTTAATTCCTTGCTAATTAGGAGGTTATTTGACACCTGGACAACAATTGTTTGCTTTGTTCCCACCCTTGAGATCTCCTGAATTCGACTGCAATCATTGGTCCAGAATCAGAACCACCTGCCACCCTTATCGAGAGATTCAAAAGGCCCCCTATTTAGAGGTTAAAAAATCATGCCTCCAACTATCTGCTCTCTCCACATCTGTGCCTTGGTCGAACCCTACAAGGAACTAGGAAGAAGGGTTATCGATCACTTTGAAGAATAATGGGAAATGCTCCTGCAAGGCTACTTATGAGAATTGTTAACAACAAGAACTCTCCTTTATTCTAGTGCCTGAAGTGAGCTAAAAATTTTGTCTTCAAACAATGGATTGCAAGAACATAAAGAAAAGTAGACTAGCTACTTCTCCCTTATGTTTTGTTGCCTAGATTCTCCTTTGGCTGCTATCCCCTGTGCCCGACTCTTACTAGAAATGTTTTCTACCTTGTTGCAACCACCTAGAAGCCTCTTGCCTCTAGATTTCTGGTGCAGCTATTCCTTGATGATTGTTGGAGAGAGCCTCCTGAAATTTGTGGTTGATTGTGGTAGAGTTCGAGACTGCACTATAACATTTCTCTCTTTTCATTTCTACAAGAATTGTAATCTTCTCTCAAATTAGGAAATATCATAACTCTTTTTCAAAAAATTGATGAAAATTGCTAGAGGGTTGACCTTAAATAGAACACATGCCCACCAAACAATATTATAAAATTCTAAAAATACCCTACAATAACAACATCAAACCTTTTTACACTAAATAGGGCCAGCTACATGAATTCTTTTTCTCCATTGTGTCCTATTAAGAGTCACATGCCCATTTAATTCTAATAGAAAAACTAATTCTAATACTTTCTAAACAAGTTTTTTTAGGTTTACCTTTACCTTTCTTAATATAGGCCAAATTTAACACATCTACTCTTCTACCTAGGTCATCAAAAGGACAATGTTTTATGTGACCAAACCATCTAAGGTGACTCTCTAATCTTATCTGCCACTAGTGCTACTCCAACTTTTTCATGTATATACTCATTTCGCATTTTGTCTTTAAGTGTAAAGTTACTCATCCGCCTGAGCATCCTCATCCTGCAACACTTAATTTAATATTTTAATGGAAAACACTCCGCTCCATAAAACATTGCAGATCTCACTACGATCTTATAGAAATTTCTCTTAAGTTTGAGGGGTATTTTTCTATTACATAACAAGCCCGATGCATTCTTCTACTTCAACCATCTCACTTAAATCTGACTAATAATATCTCCATCTATTTACAATCCCTTTGAACAATAGACCTGAAATATAAAAAAATGTGTACACTTTTTATGATTTGATTGCCCAAAGTCACAATCCCTCACTAAATCTATTATTACTAAAATTACACTCCATTTATTTGGTTTTAGACCTGCTTAAATAAAAATCTTTAGACTCTAAAATTGACCTTCATAATTCAATTTTTCCTTCAACTCCCTTTGTAGTATCATTAGCAAAGAGGATAAACCAAGGTATGTTCTATTGCGAATGTATAGTAAGAACATCATGATTTTAGTAAAAAGATATGTGCTTAAAGCTGATCCTTGATGTAATCCAATTGAAATAGGAAAATACTTAGTCAAACAACCTTGTGTTTTAACATAAATAATCTCCTGTTTAAATATCCTTGAGACTTGAATATAAGTATTATTAACTCTTAATGGCAAAAATAATAACGAAAATAATAATGCTAATAAATCAATTGCATCGAAATAGAGAAACGAAGAAGAAAACTTACAATTTGTTTGAAATTTTGTAAATGAAAGTTTTTTTCCTTTTCTCTTTATCTTTTAAATAGCATATAAAAAAAGTGGGGAGAAAAGGGAGGAAAATTATTTCAATTTTCAAACTAGTTTTTAATTTGAAATAATTAATTAACAAAAAAATTTACATAGACGTTTGAAATAAGCCCCTCATGTCTCATGCTCATTTCGCTCATAAGTAACTCCCACGATCGAGCCCTCTCACAAAAACGAATGGAACTAAATGACCCTGGGGTATGTGATAGCCTCGTGGACGAAATATATAGGGACTTGGGCCCTCCACTCTAGCTCGATTTTGAAGAAAGCGAAACAACCACCTCTCTGTCTCCCTTCTTCGTTCAACCCAATACATGTGAAGCCTGATGAATCTAGCCCCCACACGTGAACAACCATCATCCACAATTCCACCTCATCTTGCCTCCGTCTGTCCATCTGATTCACACATGTTCTACTGTGACCTCATTCGACCTGCGCCAAAGCCCACACCTTTGCCTCTCATGACCATACCCTAGCCAACGCCCGCAACTCCCATGATTCCTGTGATCCAACTTGAGCCGCTTGTCCCATGATTCCTCCTGCACATGCGACACCTAACTCCATCTGCACACACGATCTCCCATCTCCGGCTTGTCTTATAGTCCTCTCCTACACCCGCACCAACCTATCCCGTGATCTGCCCCCTGCTTCGACTTTTCCTGCTTCCGTTTGCACAACCCGTGACTCCAACCTATCCCGTGACTCCGACGCCAATGCTCAGTTGATCTTCTACAACTTCGACAACACATAGTAATCAATGAAATCTCTCCTCAATTACATAAAATTAATTATAACAAGATTACATGCACATACGAAAACATGAAGAACTATGTCCATTGTATTTTTGATCCGGCTAGTGCATGGTTTAAAATTGCTCAATTAGGTATTGAGGCTTTTTTCTTTCATGATGGAGGCATAAGCCTCAAGGCGTTTTGAGGAGTAAACTTCAAAATTTAAAAATTATGTAAAATGAAAATAAAAGTTAGAAGTTATTTTTTATATAATAACAAATAATATGTTAAAGAATGACAGATTAACTTCCTATTGAATTATAAAGTAATAAATTGATATACATATGAAACCAAAAATTCCAGAAGACGCAAAATGACAAGTGATAAATTGCATGAAATAGAATTGAAATCTAAATATTATAAAGAGCAAAACAACATGAAATATAGAAATTACGTAAAAGTATCTTATAACATCAAGTTCAATTCTAAATTCCTTCTTTCTCAATTTCCCACTCATCCACATTTAATTCCTAAGAAAGCTGACATAATTGGCAACAACTCATAAATCTTCTACATTGTCATCATACGAGTTGGTCTTTATTTGAGACATCATCATAACAAATTGATCTCTCCCCTATCCCATCATGTGTAGTTCAATGCCTGTCAATCTATTTCTTCTTCTTTTATTTTAATCATCTTTCTCTTTCGTAAATATTTATCATTAACATAAAGATAATAATAGAGAGAGTCGTCTTATATGGTTTGGTCACATAAAATGACGGCCTTCCGATGACCCGGTTAGGAAAATATTAGAATGAGTTGACCTTTAGTTTAGTTAATTAACATTTAGTTAAATAAATTTAATTACTTTAATTAACAGTTAGTTCAGTAAATTTAATAACTTTTGCACTTAGTACAAATAAGATTTCATGAAACTAACTTTGTCATTTTACGAAGGAATGATAAAATTGAGTAACTTTAGGAAATAATTATGCCAAAAATAGTAAACTTACATTTTAAAAATTTTTGGTTAATAAGTGACAGTATGAGTGCTACACATCTAGCCAAGAATGCTGCATTTCATGCCAGAATGAAGCATATCAAACTTCAGTATCATTTCATCAGGTTACTTTTGAAAGATGGTCAATTATATTTAGAGAAGATACACACGATCGAGAATCCTGTAGAAATGCTGACGAAGATGGTGAAAGTTGATAAACTGAACTTATATGTAGCTTCAGTTGGTATTTATGGAGGATGAAAGCAGGGGAGAGCCACACTATATGTACTATGATTGATGGTGCAGATCAAAAGAAGGATTGATTGCAATCAGTTCCTAAGTGGAAGATTATTATACGGGGAATTTCATTGTGTTGATCAATCGAGTTGTTCTGTTTCCTCGGACCACAAGTTTGTTGTGCTTTCTGGGAGGTGCGAGGCGTTTACCCCCTGCTTGAAAATATTTTTCGTACAACGCCTCAGTGCTACGTACCCGAGCGCCCTGGCGTTGAAATTATATCTACGGGCACGTGGCAATGGCAACGAGGCAACAAGTGTAATGTTGAGTAAATAAGGTCAAATACAAAAAAAAAAAAAACTCTACTTTCATTTTCATTTCTTTCTATTTTTTTTCTTTTTTCTTTCTATTTGTAGGGAATAATAGCAGAGGAAGAGAGAAAGAGTGAGAGAAAAAGAGAAAGACACAAAGATAGTAAGAGAGAGAATGAGAGATAGGGAGAGAAAAACAAAAAAAGGGAAAGAGAGAGACGAGACAATAAAAGAGAATGGGAGAATGAGAAAAAAAAGAGGCAGAGAAAGAAATGGAGAAAAAGAGAGATGAAAAGTGAGAGAGAGAGAGTGGTGAAAGTGAGATATAGAGGGAAAGAGGGAGACATATAGATATAGAGAGGGAGAGAAAGAAACAAAGAAAAAGAGAGAAAAAGAGAAAAAAGGTGGAGACCAATGAGCTCTGCTGTGGTGATATGGTCACAATAACTAGGTCGACTAGTAGTAGCGACAAGGGAGATGGTGACGAAGACAATTGGCATAAAGCGAGATGGTGGTGACTGAGTAGGCCATGGACTCGGGCGTGCTAGAGATATGGCGGCAACGGCTCGGTAGGCAGGCTAGGGAGAGACTGAGAGAGGAAGAGAGAGTGTGTGAGAGAGAGAGAGAGAGAGAGAGTAGGAGAACGAGGGATCAAGAGCAAGAGATAAGTGAAGAGGATACATGCATTGATTTGAGAGGCAATGGTGAAAATGTGTGTGGAGTACAAGATCGAAGAGGGGAGAAATTGGTTTTTTTAGTTGTTTTATTATATTTTAAAATTTCATAATAATAATAATATTAATGCATGTATGTGTGTCATATATATATATATATGTCATTGGCACAAATCGAAGTTGCGACATGATCTTTTTTTTGCCGTTTGGAGAACTTGGGTAATATAGATTTCTATTTAAGCTTTATTCGCTACCCTAAACGCACTGGCATTGCTCATTTTGCAAATAGGGTGATTTTAATTTCTAGTCAATGTGTTTCAAACATCATTTGTGCAACATCGCATCATTCACTCACTAATTTTTGACAAACTTGTTCGGGTCGGCCTCATAGTGGTTATTGAGGTCAACATATTATCCCATGCATCATGAAAAAGTGATTCATAGTCAATTAATTCCTCCTAGGAAAGAAAGATACATGTAAGTGCCTTAATATTTTTTAGGATTCAATATCCACAAGAAAATGAAATAATAATGATTGCAAACATGCCAATAAAATTGTCATTAGTCCAATGCCTATGTTGCACCGATACACTTATTTATGAAGGTGTGATGTATCTGATACGCCTTCGATACGCCACCGATACGTGTCGGATACGCCAAAGCCGTATCCAGTTAAAATACTATTTAATTTAAAAAGGACACGCGTATGCGATACGCGTGTCCGTTGAAAAACAAAAAGAAATCCGAAAAAAAAGATGCGTCGTATTTACTTCTGTGGCTGCAAGCAAGGTTCTCTCATTTTCGAGATGAGTCTCTTGATGATATGAGAATATTAGAAATTGTTAATCTTTCATTTGATGAGCCTGAATTAGAAGCTATGATATTTATTGAAGATGATATAGAAGTTCAAAGACAAACCACTGAAGAGCTAATCATATCATCCCTTCTATTGAATAGTTGAAACTTCATGTGCTAGACAATTTATATTTATGCTTTTATTGTTGTACTAAACATTTAGTGCTTACTTATATTTTGATATTATAAACTACAAGGCTACAAATGATGTTGTTTTCATTTTTTTGTAATTTCAAATATTATGCTTTGATTGCTTTTCCAATTATTATGTATGATTTATAAATTATAATGACGTGCCCGCGCCATACTTGTATCCTGTATTTTTAAGAATTGACGTGTCGAGTATCCTTATCGTGTCGTATCCGTGTCGCCGTATCCGTATCGGTGCAACATAGAAAATATATGTATTAGATTTGACTTATGTTAAGAAAGGTAGATGTAGACCTAAATAGACTTGGTTAGAAAAATTAGAAATGACCTTTCTTTATTAAATTTAAATGAGAATTTAACTTTTAACATGACACAATGGAGAAAAAGGATTCATGTAGTTGACCCCACATAGTGGAATAAAGGCTTAATGCTGTTGATGTTGTTGTTCTCTTTCATAAATATTTATCATACATAAAGATGAGAATAATACTCCAAAATTTTTAGAGTGTGCCACTTTGAAGTAACTCCTGTCCGTGGCTACGATGGTGGTGGCTATGACAAAGGTGGTGGGTTGGAGGTCGAGGTGGTTGAGAGGAAGTTGTTGTGGCTTGAGAGTACATGAATGCCTGATTTGTTCGGGGATTTAGTTTAGGATTTAGGTGAGGTTTAATAAAAAATATATAAATCGGGTGAGGCGTACGCCTCACGTTGGTAAGGCGAGACGTGCCTCAAGGTGGGCCTAAGTCAAGCTAAGGTGCAAGTCTCATAAAAAAAGCTTGAGACGTAAGCCTCGAGGCATGTTTAACTGGAATTGCGCTGAGATGAGCCTCATATTGTACAATTTTAAACAATGGGTAGGAGAAATAAATTAAACGAAGACCTCACACCATTGAATCTTTGATCTAACTGGGATGAATAAGGGGAAGTGCCTACCCGACACCCCCCTATGCGGGGGTGGAATGTTGGGAGGTTATTGAAATTTTGAGAAATTCTATAAAAAGTAAAAATAAAAAATAAAATAATTTTTTTAATTTTGAAAAGAGAGGAATAATGTTCCTTTAAAACAAAGTTAATGAAATGAAAAAAAAAGCCATGTTAATGTATTAATTTATTTTTTTAAATAAAACGGAGTTTGCTAAAATAGAGTTGCATTACAATAATCTATTTATCCAAATTATAATGGTGCTAATTGGAAATATTGACTCCCGGTTGATACTGGGTTTAGCACCTGCAAGCAAGCAATATAATCAAATATTACATGATGTTCAACTAAAAGTTGATACTCAAAAAAAAAAAAAAAAAAAAAAAAAAAAAAAAAAAGAGAAAAGTTGACATATAAATATTGAAATTAAAGAAAGGTATAAAGCTATAAATGACTTAGTTGTATCTGTATTTACACATCTGTTTGTAAAGTGCCTATTTAAAAAAACTCAAATAACATATAAAAAATGTTGACTTAATTGAGCAAATTCACAAACAAAAGACCCTAGTTCCAGTTATAGCTAGCTCCTAGTAAATTCAATGAGTCTAATACAATCTTTATTTTATCAAGCTAACGTATTTGCAAGTAAAGTCACAAGATACATTTTTAAAAAAGACATCATAAAAGTCTTGCCAAAAATATACAGATGAGAATGTACCTTAATTCAGGTTTGTACCTTAAAAATCTATTCGAACAACTCCTTTTATTTTGTAAAACTCTCCAGCATAGATGTCAATGGAGCAAAATAGCGCGTGTCATGGCTCACGGTGCGGTGCGGCGCACCTACGGTGCCATGTATATGGCGCGGCGCAGACGTTCAAAATGGCGCATAGCGCAAGGTGCAAAATAGCGAGCGCCATTTGTTTTAAAAATTTTTAATGTAATTATAAATATTTTTTATATTTATTTTTTTATTTTTTAAGATAATATATTTTCTAATTTTTAAATATATTAAAAGGGTTAAGATAAATGTTAGATTGCATATTTTTATCTTCTTAATGCTATTTAATTTCATTTAAATATATTTTAGTTTTATGAATACTGACTACTTATTGGACTTGAAATTATGTTGGATTGTTATTTATTTGTATTGTCATTGTTTGCTTGTTATTATGATAGTTTGTCTTTTATTTAATTATATTTCATATTCATGCTTATTATTTTATAAATCTTTTATATTTTGCGCCATATTCAAAATGGCACGTGCCGCACCATGCGTTATGCTCCATGGCTCAAATAGGACCTTTGTGCCATGGTGCGCCATTCGCCGCTAACAAGTATGCTCTCCAGAGCACTTCTCTTGGAACTTTATCATATGATTTATCTAAATCAATAAATATCATATATAGATTCTCCTCATTATCTTCATACTTCTCTATTAAACCTCTCAACAAATGTATAACTTCTATGATAGACTTACCCAACATGAATCCAACTTGATTTTGAGAAACATTAGCATCTCGCCTTAACTTATGCTCAATTACTCTCTCTCATAGTTTTAATGTTTGACACATTATTTTAATTTCTTTATAATTCGCATACTCTTGTGCATCATCTTTATTCTTAAAAATAGGAATTAACACTCCTCTTCTCATGCTTCTTTTAAGTCTTTAAAATAATATTAAGAAGTTTAGTAAGCCAAGAAATTCATTGATCTCCTATCTATTGGAATATCATTAGGTCCCATTGCTTTTTCACACTTTATTTTTTTAAAGCATCTCCAACTTTAGTTTTAATAATATTTTGCAAAAAAAAAAAAAATCTATTTTCTTTTATGGTGTTAATGTTACTAGAGTCAATTGTATTTTCACAATCATCATTGAGAAGCTTATTGAAATATCTTACTCATATATATTGGATATATTATTCTAATTTTTTTTAATCTTCATCCTTAATGCACTTCACTTAAATTAAATCTTTATTTCTTATATCTTATTGCTGGACTAACTTATATTTTTTTTTATCCTCTTTAGTATCTAATCAATTATATAAATCATTAAAACCTAAATTATTTGCATCTCAAATAACTTTCTCAGACTCCCTATGAGCCTTTATATTTTTTGCAAATATTTAAGCTTTTACATCTAAACTTATTTTTATAATAATGCTTCTTTTTTAAATCTTTTCTTACACATTTTAATTTTATCACCAATTATTTTTACTATTATGAGTTTTTTCTTTTGAGATACTGCAAGTATTTTTTTTCAACATTTTTAATATCACCAATTACTCTTTCCTGCATAACAATAGCTTCCTCATGAACATCTCAAATCTTGAGATCTTGAATCTAATGTTCAAAATTATTTTTATTAGCATTCTATAAATACCTTTTGTCAAATCCTAGGATAATATTTTACTTTATTTTTAGTATTGTCATACTACTTTCATCTTAAACTCTAAAACTAATTAGTGATGTTGGCTACATAAACTTTCAACCAGAATATCCTTATAATTTTCGCACTCTAAACTAATTATTTTCTTATAAGAACAAATCAATTCGATTTTTACTGTGTCCATTCTCATAAGTGATGAGATACTCCTCTATTTTCTTAAATAAAATATTAGCAGTTATAAAATCATAACTAGAGCAAAATCTAATATGGTCATACTACTTTCATTAGTCTCACTCCAAACCCATAGTCACCATGAATTCTTTTATAATCTTCTTCAATTCTACCAACATTCCATTTAAATCTCCTCCAATAAAAACTCTTTGTTCAATAGACATCCTTTCTATTAATTCTTTTATGTCATTATCATGATTATTCAATAAGTTTTACACTGACAATATTTTTTTAAAGTCATTCTAAAATTTAGTTTTTAATATATATTCAAACCTATTTGAGTATAATCACTTATAATATTATTAATAATATTAATATCAATAATAATATTTAAATTTATTATTCTATCTTTAATTCTATTAATTTTTACAACATTATATTTCAAACTTTTATATATGATCAAATGCACTATTTTTAGTATGATTTCAATTTGAATACCATAGTTTAAATTTTAAATCATCAATTTTTTTAGCCTTTTCTCCAACTCATTTAGTTTCCTGAATATATAAAATATTTATCTTTCTATGAATCATAATATCTATTTGTTTCATTAATTTGTCTATAAGAGAATCTATATCTCAAGTTTTTATTCTAATTCTAGTTTTATGTTTTATCTTCCTTACCCACATCCCTCTATGATGTGAGAACCCTTATTTAACTCTTCATTCGAGAACCAGTGTAGTGACCTTTGCACACTTTTTGCTTGATTCAAGTCATATAACACGTCACTGCTAGGGAACACCCTAGCATTAAGACAATGTATTAAATAATTCATGTGATGATTGTTTGATAAATTTTACATTGGCTGTTAACTACTTAACACAACCCTCCACATTTTTTATCTAGGGCTTGAGACTCGACAACGACAATGTTATTCTAAAAATACTCTTCTAAAAAAAATAAAAAACATTCCCTTACAAAAAAAAAAAAAAAACTTTATATAGAATTCTTTAAAAAATAAAATTAAACTGCCATTCTCCCCAAATTGAAGAAGACTCATCCTTAAGTCTTGAACCATTTTTTGCTCATAATAAAGTGAGGGATCTACGATGTAGAAGTTGTAGATAAGTTGGTATGCCTCTGAGAAGTCAATCTTCTAAGCATTTTTATTTTATGCTTGGACTATTATGTTTGATGTTAGATTTCAAAATGGTCTAAACTTGAAGTTGGAAATGTTAAATTGTATAGTCTTGACATTTGTTCTCACTTCTTACAGAAATCTTTGTGGGGATAAAGTTCTTTTGATGATCTCAAACCCAACCACCTTCAACTAGAGAATACTGAGGAGAGTATTGCTTTGGCTTAGGGTAACAACTAATTTTTATTTGGACACTCGATTTGTATTTTTTATTTTGTATTTGAAGGATTGAAGAAATTCAACTGACTAGGCATGCCTACCCTAAAGTTTGTTTTGGCTGTAAAGGTACTTGAGGGCTTCATGATCTGCTGGAAGTTTGGATGAATCACATCTGGGTATTGTTGCAACAATGATTGGACCTCCTTTGGCACCTGTTATTTTTTTTTCTTTTGATTTTCTTCTAGAACCACCAGAGCATAGGCAAACTCTGAGTGTTACATAGCTCTTATAAACATGGATTTAGACACCGTCATGCCTTCCACAACTTCTTTAGCTTTGTCTTTAGTGGCATGAGTTTCACCCGCTCATCATCAAGCTTCAACGTTTATGTGTCTTCTGTTCCCTCCCAGAAAGTGACAAGAATCCGTCCAAATAACACCAAACCAGACCTTGCCTTCAAGTTTCTGTCCAATGATAAATTGCACAAAACAGTGTTGCCTCCTTGATTTCGCTTCCCTTTAACAATCAAGAGAGCTTGTAAGGTCATTGTTGATCTCTGTTAGAAGGATCAACTTCTTTGCTATTTTAGTTGAAATGTCATTTTTGCATCTTCCTCCATTGATGATGGCTTTGCACGTTTACCCTGAATGGTGCATTGGCTATAGAACATGTTTTGGCATAGCCAAGCTAATTCTTTCTTGATGGTGACATTCAAAACTTTTTGGACAACGAGCAACTCACGTTCATCTGCTTGCAACAAATGCTCTGCTTTTAGTTATGGCAATTCTTCCTCGTCATCATTCTCTTGAGCTGCTTTTTCAGCGAGGAAAAAGACTTGTTAACTGCAACAATCAGAAACATAATGGCTGAAACCCAAATATTTAAAACATCTTAGTAGTTGAGCTTTGTTGGTGGAAGTACTTACCTTGCTATTATTTTCTGCTACCATCGAATGAAATATTTTGAGGTGGGAAATGATTTGTCTTTACATGAAACTCATTGTCAGTTTCATGCGGTTATTGTATAGATCTTGGTGGCAAATTCTTGGAAGTTTGTTGCCGTCTTTCCACCCTTTTTTGCAAGTTTAATGACGTAAAAAAAGTCCAATATTGCTGAGGCTATTGCAGGCCGCATACTGCCCAAGAATCTTGTAAATTTATGCTCCTTTGATTCCGATATGTCACACTTCAGCAAAGCAGCTGAAAGTTATCGAGTTTAAGGAAGGCATCTTGAAAAAAATAAAAGAGCAAGTGTCTTCGTTGCAACTCTTTAATCTTTTCCCATGTGATGTTTTTGCTTTTGCCTTCCTGGTTTTGATTTTTTGAAGGTTATCCCACCAAATGGAGACATCATTCTTATCTTGTTGGTCACCAACTCAAATTGCAGATCGGCTGATGCTTCTTTGTTGTCAAATACGTGCTTAATGTGTGTTTAATCTATGAAGTCATTTGGATTCAAGTTACCTTTAAAGTATAAATTATCTGCCTTCACTCCAAATTCTTGATATCATCGTTTTAGGTTCCCTTGAAAATTGTTTATACTGCTCTTCTTCTGATTCTTTTAGCAATTAATGGAAAGGATTCTCCATCTCTGGGCTTTCTTGATTGTCTTCCGAGTTGAAGGATTGAACATCTCATCCTTGCTGCCCACTCATCGCAAGGTGTTGTTGCGAATGCTGAATTTTTTGTTGCAAGACCTCCATTGTGACTTCTTGAGTCGAACATTGGCAAATCCTCTTTTTCAGCATTTTTCAAGGCTGTGATAAACCTTGGTATCAAGCGATAGATGAGAAAAGATTACAAAAATTTGACTGAGAAGAATAAAAGAACTCAAGAACCATGATCAACATTTATTTTTGTTGGCTAGAAGGCTATCGGCACCTTGGAATAGCTGGCTGATCCATTCAACTTTAGTTCCTTTCTGGGTGGGAGGTTATCTGGCACCCATACAACAGCTTTCCGCCTTGTTTCCATCTTGAAAACCTCTAGGATTTCCTGATGCAGCCACTGTTCAGGAATTAGAACCACCATCCGCTGTAGAGATGTAATATACCTGCCTCTAACTCCCAAATACTCTCCACGTCGTTGCCTTGGTTTTACCCTTCAAGAAATCAGGATGAATCCTCTACTATGACCTCCTTCCCTCTTCATTTCTCCACAAACTGGAAATCCTCGCTCAAACCTCAAACCCAGAAAAACTTGAAACTTGTATTTAACGAACTGAGGAATACAACTAGAGAGGGGTGGCAATATTAAGTTTCTTTTTAAAACTTTTATATGCTTAATTTATTTGGGCAGGAATGCCTACTTATTTATTTTCTTTTTGTTTTCAGATGTATCAAAAGTGTGGCCAGCTGGAAAAAGCTATTGGCGTCTTAGAGGATTATGTTAATGATTATCCTTTTGAAGATGATATAAGCATTTTTGACCAGCTGATTTCCTTGAACATGGAAAATAGTTCATATGATAAAGCTGTCCAGTTGATTGAAAAGGCAAAATCAGCCTTTGGACCAGACAAAGAGTTGCCATTATGTTTGAAAGCTAGAAATGCAATTTGCCATGCTCATCTTGGGAACATGGAAATAGCCAAGGTATGATTAGCTTGTCTTACCTTGAGAAGTTTCAGTCTTCAACTTTGTCTAAAAGTATGGTTTATTTAAGCTTTTAAGCATACTTTTAGACATTGTTCCATTTTGTTTTATTTTTGTTTCACCTGATATTCATCACTAATTCTTTAGTCTTGGCTTTCACTTATGTGCTACAAATATTTCCTGTCGACCCACTGGTTCCATTACCCCAGTGTCACAAACTGCTGTGACAATGTATATTATCGCTGCTAGACTACTCTTCGTCAAAAACAAGTTATCGTACCATTATTAAAATGTCTATTTTTATTTAAGGGCTATAATATGGTAAGTAATAACTAATTTTTTTCAGGATTTTCTTCAAGATTTGCGAATTGGGAATTTTGAAGACCACTATGATTTGGTTAATGAAGTTGCTAACACATTTCAAACTCTTGGTCAGTACCACTATGCTTTAAACCTGTACTTCATACTTTCCAGAACTTTCGACAATGAAAAAGTAAGTTTATTCATCTTTTACATTCTTCACATCCTCCTTTTGCGTGCGGTTTAGTCATTATTTTTTGGGGTAATAACTTATTATTTGTTTTTTACTAGATTGGATATATGCTCAATTAGCTTGTCTTACCGACATTATTTGCCAATGGAACTTAACAACATTCGTTCTTCTTAAACTGGTTATTTATACAAGTAGTGTTGCTACTTGTATTGGCCTTAACATATAACTGGTAGTTTATTATTATTTCGAATTCTATGAATCACGAAAAGTTCCCCTTATTACAAATTTGCTTGAGATAGATGTTGCTTCTGAGAATATTTCAAGTTTGTTGCATGTTTAAAGGTTTTCATTCTCATGTCCAATTATTTAATATTTTTACCTCAACAGTTTTAGATGGGCTCAGTTCTCCTCCGTGACAGAATTTTTGGGCATATCACAACGTAACCTTTTGGTTTTCAGCCTGTCACAGCTGAAATTTCTCCTGATTACTTCTATTTAACACAGAGTTGCATCACATAGTGTAGCTTGTAAATCTTCTTAGCATTAACCTACTAGTTTCTACTGAACAATCCTCCAAGTTCTTCAAGTACAAGACTAAAGAACAACATGAAAGCCAACCATACCACTGTTCTTACCCTTAAGGCCTCTTCTCTTCATTGGCATTATCATACATATCAATAATACAGATTAAATGTATATAGAAATGCACAAAATTTGTGTTTTTTCAAGTCAGTTGATTAAATGCAAACATTAACTATGTATTAAAGGATTCATGTTATGATTGTTCGACAAGTTTTATGTTGGTTGTCGACTACATAATGTAAGACTCTACTTTTCTAATATAAGGCTGTGATCTGACAACTACAATGTTAAAATACAAACATTATGAATAAGTACAATTTTGTTCATTTTAGATTTTGATACTTAAAATTATGCAAATCACTCATCAAGAGTTTATTCTTACATGCTATAAAGAGTTAAAAAGAATTAGTTTCATGAAATTGGGTGGTCTTCTAAGCAAGGGTAAATTGTGGTTTATTATTTTTTGAAGCCACAAATTATCTTTATCATTTGGTTAGTTTGCATTAAAATTGTTTTATTCGATTTCAAATTTCATCATGTAATTATTTGTGATATCAAATATACTCTTATCTTCCTCCTCATCTATATGCTATGGTAGCTGCTATTTGCCCATTCCGCCACTTTTTTGGGACATTAAAAACAATAAACATAGATACCCATCTTGCTTCGGTCATTGTTGCAAGAGATTGAATCAAAATTTCATTGTTGCATGAGATTGAATCAAAATTCCACATATGAAGAAAAGGGACATGTAAGATGACAATGAATATCATTGTGCACAAGCGAGGAATAAATTTATGAATCAAATGAGAAGCTAACTATATATACATACACATATATGCATATCTATGATGCACGGACATGACGACACGTATACGACATGACACAGACACGGGACACATTAATTATTGAAAATAGAGGACACGGACATGTGCTTGACACAGAATTATAATTTTTTAATTTTAAAATAGTGTATAAAAATTGAATATGTATAATATTAAAATTAATTTAGGAATAATAAGTCATTTAACTATAATTTGTGTTTAAAATGATTAATATTAGGATGAAGTCTGACATTGATGCTGTGTATCAGGCATCGGGAGAAGAGATGACAATGTTGTTGAGAGTCGGGCATCGATGTATGCAATAAGTATCGGGCGTCAATGTTAAAAGGGCGTTTGTTGTCGATGTTGAGAGTGCGCTGGTCATCAATGTTAAAAAGGCGTTAGGCAAAGATGAGTGAAAATATAACTTGAGGCGTTTTTTGTTCATGAGGCAAGACGTAAGCCTTAAGGCATAAGCCTCAAAAAAAAAAAAAAATTGTTTGAAGTGAAAATAAAGGTCAAAAGTGTTTTTTCTATATAATACCTAAATAATGTGTTAAATAATGACATATTAATTTTCTATTGAAATATGAATTAATAAATTGACATTCATATGAAACAAAAATTGCAAAAGAGATAAAGTGATAAGTGATAAATTATGTGAAATAGAATTGAAATTCAAATATTATAAGAGATAAATAATATTAAATATAGAAATTGTATAAATATATTATATAACATCAAGTTCAACTCTAAATTTATTCTTTCTTAATTCCCTACTCATTTACATTTAATTCCTAATGAAAGTTGAAATAATTGACAACTCAAAAATCATCTACACTATCAGTCATCACTGAAGTGGTCTTTATTTGAGTTGTCACCATAACTATAACTCATCGCACACACAAAATAGGCTATTATTCATCCCATCATGCATTTTTCAATTTCATTTTCATTTTTCCTCAGATTGTCAATTTCTATGAAAAATATATAATTGTTTTGAAATTTATTGGCATGTGTTTAAGTGACATCAAGAAGAGAAAAGTTATACAAACTTATGGAGTTCTAGAAACTACATGCAAGACAATAGGTAGCTTAAAGAAGAAAATGCATAAATTGGGAAAGAAAAATTTTAGGGTTTTGCTTTTGGTCAATGCTGAAAGAAGTTTTGATGGAGCTAGTGTTGGATGTACGAGCTCTATTCATAGATGGGATGAGTGTTTTATGTTTTTCTTCTTAGGCTGTTGTAGGCAGGGGTGTAAGTGAGCCGAGCTGGCTCGCGAGCCAGCTCGAGCTTGACTCGTTTATGGGCTCGCGAGCTGAGCTTATCGAGTTCGTGAGTCGAGCTCGAGCTCGAGTCCGAGCTCGTTTAGGAAATGAGTGCGAGCCGGCTCGAATAAATATTAATATTTTTAAAATAAATTTATTTTATTTATTAAATTTAAATATTAAAAAAATAATAATAACCTAATTTTTATTTAAATGTTAAACATTTCATATATATATTTTAAATTTTATCAAAGTTTTAAAAATCCCGCTTAAGTTTTAAAAATTCCGCCTAATTTTTAAAAATCCCACCTAAATTTAAAAATTCCCGCCCATGGATGGCGAGCCGGCTCGAGCTCGTTTACAGTGAGACGAGCTCGACTTGAGCTCGAGCTCGAGTTCAAGCTCGCTTTCCATCTAATGAGCCGAGCTCGATAAGGGTCTAAACTTGACTCGACTCGACTCGTTTACACCCCTAGTTGTAGGAGTCAGCAGAGCTCCTTTTCCTAGCTCATCTCATTAGGAAAGGGGCCCGTAATACTTTACTTAGGACTGAACATAGATTTTTTAAATAGTGCGTGAATTAACTTTTGGTTTTCTTTGGATGATTTCTATATGACTAATATTAGACTCCAGATAAAAAACAAAATTGAGGGAATGCAAAGTGGAAGGTCTACTATATATCTCAATAGTCTTGATGCAAGGAAGAAAATCTATTCAGTTGTGATTTAAGTTATTAGATAGATTATTGGAGAAAATTTAATTTATACATTCTACAGTAGGATATGGTTAATGTTAAGATATATTATGCTAGGGTTGACTTGGATTGGCATAGAGGGGCTATTTGAGATGATTTTGTGGCTTGTTTTTATTGATTTTAAGTGTTGTGCTGTTGTTGTATGTGGACCTTAAATGATAATCTCCTCCAATAGATGATTTTATATCCATGATTTATGGCTTCCAATGGGTGCAACCCATATAATTAATTCCCCTCTCAATTGTGAGAGATTACCCTTGGTTAAAAATTTCTTAGAATTTGAATGTATTTCACATTGCGAATGATTTCCCCTATTGAAGTTTTTCTTGCCACTTAAATGGATCACACTTTTATGTTTACAATTTTTTTTTCTAAGGGTGTGATAGAACTTTAGTCTTATGGTTCCATTATGAGGATATGATGGGAGGGCCCCAATCGAGATGCTCAAAAGACATTCAGAATCTTGTTGAGATCTTTGACCTGGTGAGCCTATTTAACAACCAAAGATTAACTCATCTAAGAAACCTCAATGTTTGTGTGCCAAGGAGGCCTATTTTTATCATTGCTTTCTTCTAGCAAAGTTCTTGTTGCCGCATTAGATGCTTAAATGGCTCACGCTCCTAAGCATAGCTATTGGAGTACACTTGATTTTCTAAAAAGTATCTAACTCTGTGGTTTAGAGGCATATTTTAGATGTAACCATATATATCAGTTGTTTTTATATTGTCCTTGTTTTTGTTTGCATTAAGAGTGATTACTTTGATCATGCTAATATGACATTACCTTTTTTTTTTAAAGCTTTAGAACTTTAGTTGATTTTGACTTAAATCTCTTGACAAGTATTTAGCAGTTTGGTGGATGGTTAGTAGTTCGAAGCAGATAGTGGTAGTTTGAATTTTTTTACTATTTGTATTTTTTTATGTTCATAGTGCCTTATAGGTGTGGATTATATTTTTAGTACGTCTTATTGAGGGATCAACGTTTATTTACTTAGGGTTTGTGTTAGACATTCGATGTACATTCTTGTTCGTAACTTCTTTTAATGTGATGTTGTTATCATAGTAGTTGATCTAGGGGCTTTAAAATGTTTGCCATGCTTATTGGTATTGCTATGGAATAACCCACCAATTGTTGATTTTGATATATAGAAATGTTTTTGTTTATTTATATGTTGTTTTTTTGGAGTAGCAAAACTCTATTGAGAACTTGGTTGCTCCATGAACCCGTGCTTTATTTTTTGTGTATACCTGAGAATTTACCATTTATCTATTTTGATTCTCATGGGCATTATTATGTTAGTTAAGATCAAGATAGTAATTTGCATTGAGCATGATTTCGATGTTTGAGTGCTAATCACTGTCCAAAATGGATTGAGTTTCTAGTTGAAGAAGAAACTCAATCAGTTAAAATGACATTTTATTTTGGAGTTTTCGAACCTCGTACCTCCTGTTTTTGAGGTAAGGGGAAATAACCATTTAACTACATGCCCGTTGGTTTTTTGGGTAGCTATTTTAAGCTTGTTGAGCGTTTTAAGTGATTACATGCCTAATGATTTAACTATCCTCATTGTAAAATGCATTGGCTATTTCAACTTCACACATAGATGCAAATGTTTCCTATATGAATTTTCCTCTTTTATCAAAGATGTTTTACCCATTTTTACATTGTTTTACCTTTCTTTTTTGGGAAATTTACATACATACCACTTTATACCATCTTATTTACATATCTAACACCCTAAACTTTAATATTACATGCATACCATCATATATTATTTTAATATCAAATATACCACTCATATTTCCTTCCTACCACTCATATATTTCATTTCTACCACTCATATTTGATATGAAAATGAACTATGGGTGGTATGTATGTAATATTAAAGTTTTAGGTGTTAAATATGTAAATAGAATAGTATATGATGGTATGTATGTAAATCTCCCTTATTTTTTTTTGGATATTTTGAAATTTTATAAAGCACTGGACTATTGTGGCAAAATCTTAGGAGTTAGATTTTTTTTTTGGGTCTAGAAGGAAGCCCTATAGGCATTTTTTGTAATCTTTTATTATTTTTTTAAATTATTTTAGAAAGTGTAGAGGCTTCAATTTACCAAGTATTAGGCTCAATAAATGGTGATCTCTTATGTGGTATGATTGCTTATTTGGTGCTGACCTAATGATGTAGTAAGTTCATGCGATGTCATCTGAACTTGCATGTTGTCATGTCATGCCACAAGGCATAAGGAAGCTTCTTTGGTGACTTGGTTCAACAGTAATTGGTCACATGATGCTGAACAATCAGAAATATATGACACTGTTCTTCATTGATCTGATTAGGATCATTGATTATGACACATCATTTCCTCTTTGGAGTGGGCAAATCATTTAGGTGCTTGATAAAGTGCAAGAATGCTTTATGGGAGTTGTTTGACAATTAACTGACAAGGAGCTTTTTTATTTTTAATTGATTATGCAGATTATTGATAAAGAGCTTTTTTTAATTGATTATGCAGATTATTGATAAAGAGCTTGTATACTACATTTTTCAATTTATTTTTATTATATTTGAAATGTTGGTAACACTGCCGTTGCTAGGTCCTTAGTCCTGGATGAGAAGAGTAGAGGGTTGCATTACATAGTCGACAACCAGCGTAAAACTTGTTGAATAATCATGACATGAATCCTTTAAAAAATTGTGTTAATGCTAGGATGCCCCCTGGAAGACACATTGTATGGCCTGAATATAGAGACAAGTGTGCAAGGGTTGCTGCACCGGCGCTCCGGTGCAATGTTAAATAGGTAAGGGTTCTCGCATCAAGTACGGATGTGGGCAAAGAAGCTAGTCAATGAAACTAAATTTAGGAAGAATTTTGAATATAGCTTACCTTACAGAAAAATTAATGGAATTAATATATATTATGATTCACAGGAAGATAAATATTCTGTGCATTCAGGAAACTAAATGGGTTGGAGAGAAGACTAAGGAGATTGATAGTATATGATTTAAACTATGGTATTTGGTAGGAGTCGTACTAGAAATGTTGTAGGTGTGATAATAGATAAGAGTTTGAAGGATAATGTTATAAACATTAATAAAATTGGGATAGAATTATAGTTTTAAAGATTGTTGTTGATGGTAGGATTATTAATATTATAAGTGTTTATGCTCCTCAAGTAGGTTTGAATATGAGTTCAAAATTAAAATTTTGAAATGACTTAGAAAAATTAATACAAAAGATATCTCTTGAAGAAAGAATTTTTATTGAAAGAGATTTAAATGGATATGTTGGTAGAGAGGTAGATGATTTTAAAAGCATTCATGATGGCTATAGGTTTGGAACAACAAATGAAAGTGGTAAGACCATATTAGATCTTTTTTAGCTTATGATTTTTTAATTGCTGATTCATTATTTAGGAAAAGAGATGAGCATTTCATCACTTATAAAAATGGATATATTAACACTCAGATTGATTATATTCTTATAAGAAAATTAAATCATTTAGATTGCAAATATTGCAAAATTATTCTGAGTGAAAATTTATATACCCAACATTTATTATTAATTTATGACTTTAAGATAAATGAGCTGAAATAAAAAAATAAAGTAAAATGATATTCTAGGATTATATGGGGGTATTTAAAAAATATTAACAAAAATATTTTTGAGAGTAAAATTTTAGATCTTAAGATTTTATCTTTTAATGAGGATGCTAATATTATATGAAAAAAATGGCTAGTGATATTAAGAATATTGCAAAAGATGTGCTTGGAGTATCAATGGAAAAAACTCTTAAAAGTAAAAATAATTGGTGGTGGAATCTAAATGTGCAAGAAAAGATAAAAAAAGATGGTTTGTTATACAAATTGGTTTATATGTAAAATTTTTGATAATTGAGAAAAATATAAAGAGGTACGTAAAAAATCTAAGAAAGCAATATGCGATGTAAAGATCTTAGCTTTTAATGATTAATATAATAGATTAGTTACTAAGGAGAGAGAATGATATATGTATAGGCATGGTTTAAAATTGCGCAATAAGAGGCGCGCCTCAGCGCAATTTCATTCTTTTAAGCCTCAAAGCCTACGCAATGAGAGCACAGAATGAGGTGTATGCCTCAAGTTTACTAAGGCGCTCCTTGAGGCGTACCTCGCCTCAGCTTTTAGAGGCATCCGCCTCTTAAAATTAAAAAAAAATCCTAACCTAATATTTGTGGGAGTAAGATAACTGATATTGAGAAGGAGTTGATTGGGAGACATTGGACTCTATAGGATAGGAGGAAGGGGAGAGAACAATTCATCATAATGATGATTCAAATGAAGACCCCCTTAGTGATGACAGTGCTGATGACTTGTATGAGTTCTTATGTGATATGTCATTGCTATTCATTTTTGGAATTATATGTTTTTTTTATTTTTTTATTTTTAATTTTGGAATTATATATTAATGAAAAGAATAATGTGATTTTGGAAAGATAGAATTTTGAGTTGAACTATATTTCATGTTGTCTTATTATTGGGATATTTTTATTTCACTGCATATCTTATGTTTTTTTATGTTTTATATTATTTACTCATTAGTATATAAAAAGTTTATCATTTTTGTTTATGAAATCTTTTGATTTTGAGGCTTATGCTTCAAAACATCTTGAGGCTTACACCTTACCTCACGAACGAAAAACGCCTCAATACCTGAGTACGCAATTTTAAACATTGCGTATAAGTTAGCAAACAAAGAGATAAGAGTAGTAAAGATTTAGTTCAAGTGAAGTGTATTAAGGATGAAGATCAAAAAGTACTTTTCTTAGAAGATGATATTTAATAAAGGTGGTTGAGATATTTTGCTAAACCTTTTAACGAATAAATATTAAAATTCTTTAGTGACCTAGCACTCTAAATAAAAATAAAGATTTTTATTTTTATTGACATATTAGTAAAATTGAAGTTAGAGAGGCTTTAAAGAAAATGAAGTGTGGAAAAGCTATTGGACCCAGTAATATTTCAATAGAGGTGTGGAAATGCTTAGGAGATGAAGGAATTTATTGGCTTACTAAACTTTTTAATATTATTTTGAAGACTAAAAAGATGCCAAATGAATGTGTTAATTCTTATTTTTAAGAATAATGGTGATGCACAAGATTGTGCGAATTATAAAGGAATTAAGTTAATGTGTCATACTTTAAAACTATGGGAGCGAGTTATGGAGCGTAAGTTGCGGCGTGATACTATTTTTTTTGTCAAAATCAGTTTGGATTCATGTCGGGTAGGTTTACTATGGAAGCCATACATTTATTGAGAGGTTTGACGGAGAAATATAGAGAGAATAAGGAGGATCTACATATGATATTTATTGATTTAGAGAAAGCATATGATAAAGTTCCAAGAGATGTGCTATGGAGAGTTCTTGAAAAGAAAGGAGTTAATAATGCTTATATTCAAATCATAAAAGATATGTATGTAGGAGCTATTACTTGTGTTCAAACACAAGGAGGTTTGACTAAGTATTTTCCTATTTCGGTTGGATTACATCAAGGATCTGCCTTAAGCCCATGTCTTTTTTGCTTTAGTCATGAATGTTCTCACCTATGATGCACGGACATGGACACGGCGACACGGTTTTTTTTGAAAATATAGGACACGGGTACGGAGCGGACACGACAATATATTTTTTTATATAGTATATATATATATATATTAATGTAATATCATATTAAAAATGACAAACGATAATAAATGAATGACATGATAATTTGTCTGGCTTATAATAAAAAATATTTAGTACAAAATATCTAGTACAACCATAAAAATATAAGCAAATAATCACTTACTACAACATCAAGCATTCAAGCTTCAACTACTATGATTAGCTTTAGAGGTTTGTTTTTGGCCTTCAATACCATCATCATTGAATATCACTGCTTTCAACTCTGGTCCAACAAGAGAAAGATTTGTAATTGTGCAAAAAGAGAGGAGATGAAAATACCTTCATTGCCAAAGAGAAATGAAAATGAGAATATTCGATGAATGGGTATTAAATGCAGACGTTGATTTGGTGTTGTGCATAGGAAATAAGAAATTTAGTTTAAATCTTGCCAAATATAAGAAATTATATTTTAAAAAAATTATAAAATATTTAAGATACGCATGTCCAATTTGTTTTTAATATTTTTTTAATCGGACACATTTTCGGCGTGTCCGACATGTGTCGGACGAGTGTCGTGTCGGACACGGTGTCGGACACTGCACGCCTCTTTGAGGAGAAGTGTCGGTGCATCATAGGTTCTCACTAGACATTTGCAAGAGGATGTATCTTGGTGTATGCTTTTTGCTGATGATATTCTTCTTGTTGATAAGATTAGAGAGGGAGTTAAAGGTAAACTTAAATTATGGATGAAAGCCTTAGAGTCTAAATTTTTTCGCTTGAGTAGATCTAAAACTGAATATATGGAGTGTAATTTTAGTAGTAATAGACCTAGTGAGGAGATTGTGACTTTGGGCGATCAAGTTATTAATAAGGGTACACATTTTAGATATCTTGGATCTATTGTTCAGAGTGATGGTAAAATAGATTGGGGTATTATCAGCAGAATTCAAGTTGGATGGTTGAAGTGGAGGAATGCATCGGGCTTGTTGTGTGATAGAAAAGCCCCCCTCAAACTTAAGGGAAAATTCTATAAGATGGTGGTGAGACCTGCAATGCTTTATGGTGCCAAATGTTGGCCAAAAAGAGAAGCATAATACTAAGTTAAGTGTTGCAGGGATGAGGATGCTCATGTGGATGAATGGCTTTACCCTTAGAGATAGGATACGAAATGAGCATATACATGAAAATGTTGGAGTAGCTCCAGTGGAAGATACGATTTGGGAGAGTCGCCTTAGATGGTTTGGTCACATAAAACGACGGCCTTCCGATAAGTCGGTTAGGAAAGTGGAGGTATTAGATTTGACTTATTTTAAGAAAGGTAGAGATAATCCTAAAAGACTTGGTTAGAAAATGTTAGAAATGATCATTCTTTAACAGTTTAAACAAGAATTTGACTTTTAACAGGACATAATGGAGAAAAAGGATTCATGTAGCCAACCCCATGTAGTGGGACAAAGGCTTGATGTTATTGTTGTTGTATATTTGTTATGTTGGTGTTAAAGGAGGGTTCCTACTTGACTTGGCTTGGTACAACCTAATTTTGTTGAAGTTGGTGGAGGCATGGAAGTTCTTTGAGGCGTAGGAATTTTACTAGGGCTTCCTACACTTTCCAAGAAAGATGGGAACATGTGTTGCCTAAAGTGTCGAGGCTCGAGGGTATTTGTCTCCCATGCCAAAAAATCCTTGAATTATTTGTGTCTCTGATGGTTCTAGCTCCATAGGGGTTATTAGATATTGAATATTCTCAACTTGAGAGTTGAGGTGATGTTATCATCGAAGCCTTGCTACCCTTGCCATGAAAGGCAGGCATTGGTGGTGGCCGTTAGTTTAAGCTTTATGAGGATCGTTAGAACCTGATGAACTCTTGCTTGACAACATCGAGGTGGATACAACAAAGAAGGGGGAAGTAAGTGAGAGAGGATATCTTAAGCTTGAAGAACACCTCATTATTCTATCGATAACCATCAAGTGTTTATTGTAGCACTCGCACAATAAGTTTTTATTATTATTATTTTTGATTGCTGCGGGCTGCCCTCCCATCATTGTCAGTTTTACAATGGAGGCAACGTAGCTCCCTTTATTTCCTTATTCATATAATGCTAAAGAGTTGAAATGGAATAACAAAGAGGGCAGAAGAGGGTAGTGTATATGTGGGGTTAATTTTAAACTTTGCTTCATGCAAGAGGGGACACCAGTCTTGACTATAATTTAAATGAAGCATAAATTTTCATTCATTCATAACAAAATGATTGTCAATGACCTCTACTATGAATTTATATTACTAGTCCTATATTCAAATGACTAAAGTATTCCTTAAGGTACTTGCTCATGATTTTAAGTTTTAGTGGTTTCAGTAGAAACTGATTTGATACTCATTAATAAAATTTGTTTCATTTGATTTTGAATGTTTTAGCTAACGAGTTCGATGAAATTTTGAGCAAAATCCTGTCTGACTTTGAGCCTTTTATTTTGTTTGCTTGGCCAAAGTCCTAAATAAACGTTTGTGAATGCAATCTTTTAGTGCATATTATAAATATACATTGTATTTTTGTTAATTCTCTGCACGTTCTTTTTTGAGCAGGCCACCTTAAATCTAAATATTGGACAATGCTACGCATCACTAAGTGAAAGAGGCAAAGCTATTCCATTCTACTATAAAGGTAAGTTGTTTTGGATGCTGTAAATTGATGGAATAGGGTTTGCATGAAGTTGGATGATTTGAATCTTACACAAAGTAAGAACTATATTTTGCAAAATTTTGGGAAATATTGTACTAGTTGTTTGCTACATTTCAGTTTAACTGCAGCATGCTTGTGTTTTTCTGGCTAGTAGATGTAGGAACACACTTATGTTTCACATTCTTATGTATGGTACAGGTGAGTCGTATAAGTTTTTGATAGTTTTGTAACAACTAAAGAATATTTTCTTCTTGTCATGAGGAGATGCTTTCGTGCACATGCTTCTAAGGAGAATGTATTAACTTTCACTTGTTTTTGTATAAAAAATGGAGAAATATAGAAAATTAATAGGAATAAAGATGACATAGTAATCTCCAATTTCCATGTGTTTCCAGCCAGCTGAATTTCTCACATTGTGTTTATTGTTGTGATTCTAGAATCATTTTTGATCATGGGTTGAATTGATAAACATTTTAGCTGTTTTTTAACTTTGATTCCTTTTTTCAATTCTCTTGGACAAAACAATTCACTATGACGAGGAGGTGGTTAATAGGTTTCAAGGGTAGAGAGGTGGTGGAAGGGTTAAAATTAGTAGAAAATTAGAAAAAATATTGACAAGTTTAGGGTTTCCAGGTAGATTTTTTATTTTCTTGTTATAGATGGCGAGATTATCTTTGATGAAAAAAGGTGAGGTCCTCTAAATCAATGGTTTGTGATGTTGGTAGGTTAACTTATGAAGATAATTTTAGGTGAGTTGGCTATATGGATAAAAAGTTATGATGCAGTGACACTTCGCAAGATGACACATGTTATGAGTCACTTGACATGTGCTTGATATGTGTCAGGCACACCATTCACGTGACCACTAAAAAATAAATATTTGACAAGTGTGCTAGACACACATGCTCTTTTATTTTAAAAGATATCACTAAAATAACTTAACCTCTACTTAATACTAATTTTATGTTTCATATTTATCCCTTTTTACCATGATTTTTTCTTTTAAAGAATTAATTTTTTAACTTCAAGCCAACAATCAATAGTATCATGCATTTATTTCTTCTTCAATTGAGGATAAGGTCCTTAATGAATTTAAATATATTTTAATTAATGAGCAATTGAAAAATTATTATTATATGTATTTATTTCATATTCATTTAATTTGTATAATTAATATATAATTTAAAAATTTTTAAGTTATAATATTATAATGGCATGTCTATGTCTTCTATTTTCAATGATAACCAGGTCTTGTGTTCACAACAAATTGTTTTCGTGTCCCTATGTTTATATCGCTGCATATTATAAATAGGAAGCTATGAATTTTTATGGTGATTGGTATCAATAGATAGATAACAGAAGTTAAGGTTTTTTAGAAGGGGGAATGATTTTGTGATTGTTGAAGTAATTTATGGCTTTGGGAAGTTTTGGGGATGTAAGTGAAAAAGTCTAGAGATGGAGAGATGTTTCATGAACCTTAATTATGCTTAGTTTGCAAATAAATATAAAAGTTGACAACATAACAAAAAATAGTAGCACGCAATTTTTTCTAGAGAACAAAGATATTTTTTATTGAACAAGAAAGGTATAAATAATAAATGAAATACTGTAGAAAATGAAGAAAACACTCAAGAAAATAAACCATTCTCTCCATAAAAATTTATTTAAGGATTATAATGTTGGCCCCTCACCATCTTTGCATAACTGGTACTCCAATTTGAAGGATTCAATTAAATCTTTAATTGCTTTTCTTAAATCCTTAATTTAGCATGAATGATTGATAAGATTCTAAAATGCATTTTGACAATGAAAATATTCTCTTTTCAATCTTACATGACCGGCCCCCTATTTGCAAAATAAAAAAAAGAAAAAAGAAAAGAAAAACCACAAAAAAAGAAACAAACTGAAATTAATTGTCATTTATAGTGAGCCTTAGTCATTGATCTGTTGATGCATCTTCTTCCTTGCCTTGGATCACATTGTCATTAGCTTACCTAGATTTTTCTTTCTTCGTTAGCCTTTGGTCTCTGATGCATGATCAGCTGGTTCTTTAGAAGCATGACATATGCTCATGCTTAAAAAAATTTATTTGGTTCACATCTACTACTGTACAAATACTTATATTTTGCTATTTGTGTGATATTCATCTCACAGGGAAAATGTTTCAATTCATTCATCCTCATTACAGGTTTAGTAATTGGTTACTATAAAATGTGAGAACGTAGCTTGATGTGTATGTTTTACTTTTATAAAATATGTATAAGGTTCCCAAACCTTAATGCGATTTTTTTTATTTATCGAATTAATATTATCATTTAAGCAATCTTGATTTGATTTTTTGAACATTTTGTTTTTAATCTTATAACTGGAGAAGGTTTTTTCAACAAAAAAATTATTTTTTAATAAAAAGTGAGCTCTTTTAAACTCTAGCTAGAGTTTTAAATAAGCTAAACCACTTGGCTTGCTTGAAAGCTTTAAAAATTCATGAGCTATTCCTACAAAACTCAGGGCTTGCTTAGACGAAGATATTTAATTAATTATAATAGAAATTCTATAAAGGATAAACCTATTGGTTCCGTCAAAACTGTTTTCAGATGATTAAAGTTCTATTGTTGATTTATTTCTTATTAAAAAGTGAGCTCTTTTAAACTCTAGCTAGAGTTTTAAATAAGATAAACCAGTTGGCTTGCTTGAAACTTTCAAATTCATGAGCTATACCTACGAAATTCAGGGCTTGATTAGACGAAGATATTTAATGAATTATGATTAGAAATTCTGTAAAGGATAAACCTTTTGGTTCCGTCAAAACTATTTTAAGATGATCCAAGTTGCATTGTTGATTATTTACAGAATCCATAAACAGATGCCCACTTTGACAATGACATTAATGGCAAAATTTAGGAAGACGATATCTACATTGTTGTTTTAATCAAAATCTCCTATTGTCTTATTATTAATGAAAAAGTCATCACATTAACAAAAACTTGTTGATCATGAATGAACACTACAGGGGTAAAATTCGTGTTGTTTATAATGTGAAATATTGGATGAGCTATGTGCACAACAGTGTGTGTTCATCATAATTCAAATATTGAATATTACCAGAAAAAGATGTAACTTATGATAATTTTGACCAATGCAGTTTTTTCGAAATTGAAACCAACATTAGTTCATTATAAATTTCAAACTATTTTTCAATTGCAACATATATAGTTGAAGCCTTTCGTTTTGATATTTTTCTGTCGCGAAGTCTCTTTCAATACTGTCATCATTGGCTGAACCTTACTATATTTTGGCAGCTTTATCAAAACTGGAAGATGATATTGATGCCCGCATAACCCTATCATTCCTTCTTATAGATGAAGGAAAGGATGAGGAAGCAATCTCACTGCTGTCACCTTTAAAGTGCTCAAGTAATACCCATTTTATCTGGCTTGATCATTTTGCTTTTATCTAGTTTCCCTACGAATTATTGGCACTATTTGTCAAGGGAAACTCAAACTCTCCCAAAAAAAAAAAAAAGCTTTCGAGGAGCCATGTTGTATCTCCCAGTTGGTGAGAAGTGAAAACTGTCCCAAGGACAGACATGATTTGCTCTGGAAAAGTTTGGAGGCTTTGGTTTGTATGGCACTGCTGAACTCTCAAATGATTACTTTCATCTGACAGGTACCATATCTGATGTTTCATCTACCTTCTCCAAACCTTGGTGGCTTAGTGAGAAAGTGAAGATGCAACTTGCAAAAATTTATCATTCCAAAGGAAGGCTTGAGGAATTTGTTGATGTAATATTTCCTTTCGTTCAGAAAACATTACTTGTTGAATCTATGAATCAAAAGGTAAGATATCATCTCTTCTTTATTTTGTTTTTGTAGAATTTTAGAGTGAAATGTTTTTGGGAACAAAACCTTCGTTCTTCTCAAGTCATACTTTGAATGTGCTTGAATTGTTGTCTATTTATTGACATCTTTGTGTGTATGCCTATATAAGATAAATTGCTATTGAGAAGCACTACTTAATCTTCATAAAGGCTTGAAGGATAGCGTGCATGTCCTTACTTCTCTAGAATTTGTGTTTTAACTGTTTCTTACAATAAAATTAACTCATTTTCCACAATTATTTTCAATTAAATTATAGTTAAAATATTCATCTATGTCCCTACTAGGAATCTTTTTGTTTAGATGTCAAATTTTTCTTCTTATGCCTTTAAAGATTAAAGTAAATCCTAGCTGTTCACTTCTTGTCAAAATTATCAGATTTCAATGTGGCCTTGTTATCTTTATAAACTCATTTATCTAACAATCTTAATTTTATGGTCTTTATGCATCTGTTTTTGTTAGTTATGACAATTATTTTCATTTTACTAGCTTAAGGCGAGATCAAAGAAAAGACTCTCAAAAAGCGTCCTACTTGAAAGAGTCAAGTTGTTGGACGATCAGCAGGAAGATAACGTATTTCGTGGCTTCAAACCTGTTGCAACATCATCAGACCTGTCAGTTATCTTGCCTCGTTAATGTTATACTTTTGTGATCTTTCAGTAGAAAGTAATCCATTTACTATTGTTGTCAATTTTTTTTTATTTTTTTTTTTAAGTTTGCAATTGGACATACTTTTGGTCATCATTTTGCTCTTCTTTAAAAATTCAACTTTTGTTTGAGTGTTAATTGATCCGTCCATTTTGTTTCTTCTATGCAGTTAGGTCCTGTGCAATACTTCCATAACATTTAATTATCATATAGGGATTGCATACGACCTAAACAATTTAATGGCTAATTTTTAGAACCAAAATTGCCCAAGTGGCCTATAAATTTGTTCGGTAAATTTTATTTGGACCATATAACATAATTGGTATAGGGCTATGATGCACCAACACTTCTCTTGACGCTCAACGAGGTATGCAGTGTCCGAAACGTATAGGGCATGACATGCATCTGACACGCCTTGGCATGTGTCTTACATGCCAAAGATGTTTTGGATTAAAAAAAATATTAATTTCTTAATTTTAAAAAATAATAATAATTTCTTGTGCTTCAAATTTTTATTTTTTTAAAAATAAATAAAATTCTTTTATAAATCTTTAAAATTTATGTACCCAACATCGCTTTAGTTTTGAATTTTAAGATCAAGGGACATAATATGTAAAATATTGCAAATTATTGCTCTAAAATTAGATGAGGGCTCTTAAAAAACACCAACAACAAGATTTTTAAGAATAAGATTTGAGATCTTTTGATTTTGTCTGTGCATGAGGAAGCATAGACAAGAAGTGAACCTAGGCCGATTATTTATAATAATAGCCATAAATTCTTAAATTTTCTAATCCTGTCAAAATTAAAATGATTGCAAGCATATAAAAAATTATAAATGACCATTTTACCATTCAAAATTGAGAAAGTGATATGAAAAAAGACTTAAAATAAGTAACTAAATATTATTATTTTGACCTAAAACTCAATGCTGGTTGAAGTTTTTTTTTTTTTTTTTTATAGCAATTTTCACTCAATGCTAGCACTTTTAGTAGTAGTAGTTATTACAACAACAAAAGGAGCGAAATGATTATTATTTTATAATTCTTAATCTTAGGTTTTTTTTAATGAATATAGAAAATCCTTCTTTGTCCCTAATATTTAGGTTTTGAATCATTATATTTTGGGAATGATATATTTCATTGAATCTCATCATCAGCGTCAATAATAGTCTTTTCCCAACTTTTTTTTTGTGCTTGTGTAAAACCCAAAAACCGTCGTGAGACAGGTTCCTCTTGCATTTTTTTTTAGTTGTAGCATGATTTTTAGGTGGAATGACATGAAAGAAAAATAAAAATTTTTAGTCTACCTTTGTACATCTCGTATATATGAAAGAGGTGTTTAATATATCTTTTGAATTATTTTAGATTTTTATTCATTTATATTTTATGATAATTTCATGTTCTGTTATATCATTTACATCTGACATCTGTTCCCGCCTCGTCTATATGAGCTCACTGGGCCGGGTTGTGACAAAAGTGGTATCAAAGCCCAAGTTTATAATATGAATCAGTATAAAGCACTATTATGATGATTTATGAGTCCTAGAAATTATAGGGTGTATGTTTATATAACGATGATTGAATTGAAATTTTTATTTGGTTTAGGGCTATGGATCAGGAGCACGATGTCATTGATGGCAACATAGATAAGAACAATGAACAGGCTAGCAGAGAAGTTCCAATGGTACCATCTGTGATAAAACCACCTGGTGGTAGCAACAGTGCTATCATAGACACCTTTACTCAGATGATGGCGGATGTTTGATAGGAAATACTTGAAATCGAGTATTTCTTATTCACTTCTTGCAACAACTCTCCAAGCAAACTGCTGTCCGGAGCAGGAAAACAGTGAAAAACAGCGGAAAACTGAAGAAAAACTGAGAGAAAACGTAGGAAAACAATTGCAAATACTTGTATTCCACTAATAGATGCAAACAACTAGCAAGATACAATTTTCCTTCAATTCGAGAAAAAGGAAAAACTCTCCAAATCTCTAGCCGTAGCCAAGAGCCCAAGAACACAAACCCTAGATCTCAAATCAAATTCCAATTCAAGATACCTCCCCAATTCTCTCATAACTTCCTAATTAAAACAAAAGGAAAGATACAAATTACATAAACACCCTCCTCATTCAAAAATTCCCTCCAACGAAACGCTCCAACCCCGCCTAGCCCGCTCTCTCTTCCGCCGTTTCTACGACTGGGTTCCGCTCGGCTTTGGACCGCCGGGTGTAGAACCGGAACGGTCTAGCTGGGACCGGTCCAAGCGTAACATTACTTCCCTTCCAAAGATTCACCTTGTCCTCAAGGTGAAAGTACGGAAACTTCTGTTTCATCATCTCATAGGGTTCCCAAGTGACCTCATAGTCGGGGAGATCCTTCCATTTGATCAACACCTCTTTGTTTCCTTTTTTATCCCGCCTGACCCCTTCTAGCTCCATGGGTTCCATAACCACTTCCAAATCCTCTGTCAATGATGCTGGCAATTCCACACTAGCTGCATGCTCTCCAAGTGCTTTTCTCAGCTGTGACACATGAAACACCGGGTGTATGACAGCGGAGGATGGTAATTTTAGACGATATGCCACTGCTCCAATCTTCCCCAAGATCTCATAGGGCCCGAACTACCTCAGGGCCAATTTCTCGTTTCTCTTGTTAACCACTGACTTTTGCCTGTAAGGCCTTAGCTTCAAGTACACCTTCTCCCCTACTTCATATTGCATGTCCCTCCTGTGTGTATCTGTTCTCTTCTTCATGATTTGTTGTGCTCTTCCCAAATGTTTCTTCAACTCCTCTAGCACAAGGTCTCTTTCCTCTAGGTATTGCTCCACTGAAGAATTAGGTGTACTTCCTCTCCCATAGTGCACTAGGTGTGGGGGTTCCCTCTCATACAACACTTTGAACGGAGTCATCTGAGAAGAAGAACGGTGCGAGGTGTTGTACCAGTACTCCGCCCATGGTAACCATTGTGCCCACTTCCGTGGTGTTTCTGAAGCAAAGCACCTCAAATATGTCTCTAAGCTCCGGTTTACCACCTCTGTCTGTCCATCTGTCTGGGGATGGTAGGCGGTACTTCTCTTGAGGATAGTGCCCTGCATTTGGAACAGTTCCCTCCAAAACTGACTAAGGAACACTGTCTCTATCAGACACAATCGATTCAGGAATCCCATGCAGTCTAACAACTTCCCTGATAAAGACGGCTGCTACTGACACAGCAGTGTAGGGGTGTCGTAAGAGAATGAAGTGTGCATATTTGCTGAGTCGGTCCACCACTACCAGGACGACCGTGAATCCTTCTAATCTGGGTAAGCCGTTGATGAAATCCATGGACACTTCCTCCCAAACTTTGTTTAGAAGTGTCAATGATTGTAGTAGTCCTCTTAGAGCCATCGTCATGTATTTGTTTCTCTGGCACACCTCACACCTTGCTACCATCTCCTCCACATCTTTGTGCATCCCTTTCCAGTAGAGCTCAGCAACTAGCCTCCTATAAGTCTTCTGAACTCCTGAGTGGCCTCCAATCGCGCTGCCATGGAACTCCTGCAACAAGTGGGGAATGTGGATGGAGGTTTTCGGCATCACAAACCTCCCTTGATACAATAGCCTCTCCCTCAATGCAGTAACCTGGATGGCTATTCTTGTCTGTCCTCAGATCTTTCCCAGTTCTTCATCCTGCAGGCTTTCTTCCTTGAGCGCACCCCAGTCGACCATCAAGGGTACCGACACAGCTAATTCTTGGAGCTCCCCAACCTATGATGCACGGACACGGACACGGCGACACGGACACGACACGACACGGACACAGGACACGGCTTTTTTTGAAAATATAGGACACAGGTACGGCACGGACACGGCAATACATTTTTTTATATAGTGTATATATATTAATGTAATATCATATTAAAAATGACAAACATAATAAATGAATGACATGATAACTTGTCTAGCTTATAATATAAAATATTTAGTACATAATATCTAGTACAACCACAAAAATATAAGCAAATAATCACTTACTACAACATCAAGCATTCAAGCTTCAACTATTAGGATTAGCTTTAAAGGTTTGTTTTTGGCCTTCAATATTATCATCATTGAATATCACTACTTTCAACTCTGGTTCAACAAGAGAAAGATTTGTAATTGTGCAAAAAGAGAGGAGATAAAATACCTTCTAAGACAAAGAGAAATGAAAATGAAAATATTCGATGAATGGGTATTAAATGCAGACGTTGATTTGGTGTTATGGATATGAAATAAGAAATTTAGTTTAAATCTCGCCAAATATAAGAAATTATATTTTTTAAAAATTATAAAATATTTAAGATACGCGTGCCTGACACACGTGTCCAATTTGTTTTAAATATTTTTTTAATCAGACACGTTTTCGGCGTGTCCGACACGTGTCGGAGGAGTGTCGGACGAGTGTCGTGTCGGACACTGCACGCCTCTTTGAGGAGAAGTGTCGGTGCATCATAGTCCCCAACACATCTGGATAAAGCATCGGCTGCTTTATTTTCCAAACCCGACTTTTAATGGATCTCAAAATCGTAGCCTAATAGCTTGGATAACCACCTTTGATGTTCCTCGGTAACCATTCTTTATTCTAACAGATACTTCAAGCTCTTCTGATCAGTCTGTACAATAAAGTGTCTTCCCAGGAGATAAGGCCGCCACTTCTGAATAGCCAGGACAATGGCCATCAGCTCTCTTTCATAAACTAACTTCAATCTAGCCCTGGCTGAAAGCACTTGACTGAAGTATGCAACTGGCCTGTGATTCTACATCAACACTGCACCTAGCCCATATCCTGATGCATCCGTCTCCACTACAAAGACCTGACCAAAGTCTGGAAGAGTTAGAACAAGAACCGTTGTCATGGCTTCTTTTAACCTCTCGAACGCCTGAGTGGCTACCTCTCTCTAGCAAAAATTTTCTTTCTTTAACTACTCAGTCAGGGGCCATGCAATGGTACCGTATCCCTTCACAAACTTCCTGTAGTATCCTGTCAATCCATGAGCCAACAGAAGCCCTTGAGTTGATTAGAACGGGAAGGGCAACTGCTTTTGTAGGCACGACCCCGAAGGTTGCCCCTTCCGCCCTTGCGCTAGGAAACCCCTCAACTCCCTGAGGTTCCTAAGCAGTGGTCATTTCTGTATTGCCTCAATTTTAGTTTGATCCGCTGCCACTCCCTCTTGGGAAACTACATGTCCCAAGTACTCCACACTCGACTGAGCAAAACTGCACTTCTTTAAGTTGGCTTTCAATTGATGCTCCTGAAGCACTTCCAATACCACCCTCAGATGTTCCAAGTTCTCTTCCACAGTCCTATTGTACACCAGGATGTCATTGAAAAAGACCAGGACAAACTTCCTGAGGTGCTTCTTGATTACCCGATCCATTAAGGATTGAAAGGTTGCAGGAGCGTTTGTCAATCCAAAGGGCATTACCAGAAATTCATAATGCCCTTCATGTGTCCTGAACGTTGTCTTTGGAACATCTGCCTCCCTCATTCTAATCTGGTGGTATCCGGATTTCAAATCCAGCTTCGAAAATATCACTGCACCATGTAGCTCGTCCAGCAGCTCATCAATCACTGGAATTGGGAACTTGTCTGGCACAGTGCCTTTATTTAGAGCCCTGTAATCCACACAAAATCTCCAACTCCCATCCTTCTTCTTGACTAGGAGGACTGGACTAGAAAATGGGCTGTTGTTGGGTCTGATAATCTCCGCCTACAGCATTTCCAGGATCATCTTTTCAATCTCATCTTTTTGAATCTGAGGGTAGCGGTAAGGATGGACACTGATCGGAGTCTCACCTTCTTTCAAAGTAATGGCATGCTCCAATTCTTTCTGAGGAGGTAAACCCTGGGGCGGTTGAAAGACCTCGCTGAACTGGTGTATGAGCGGCTGTATTGTAGCGGGAACATTTCTTTCCTCCAATCTGACCCCTTCCAGGCAGTGCAACTCTACTAAGTAGCCTCCCCCCTCTTCCTGAATGGTTCTGATGAGGGATTTGAGAGAAACCCCCGCCTTGGTCAGTCCGGAATCACCCTAAATCATCCTCTTTCTGCCCCTAACCACCAACTCCATCCTCAGTGTACCCCAATTGGTTTTGGTCTCTCCCAATGTTTGCAGCCATTTCATCCCAAGGATGACATCCGTACTCCCCAATTCTAAGGGAAGGAAGTCTTCCTTTACATGGATTCCTTGAATCTTCAGTACTACTCGACAGACTCCTCGTCCCATCTCTACCTTCCCGGTGACCATCATTACCACGTAACCTCCGGTATCCACTAATTCCATCCCCAATGCATCAATAATCTGGGTGGAAATGAAATTGTGTTGCTCCACTATCTATCAACACCACCACCTCACTGTCAGAGATCTCTCCTTTCACCTTCATAGTGTGACTCGAAGTGAATCCCACTACTGAGTTCAAAGAGACTTCTGCTACGTCCAGATGCAACTTCTCCTCCTCCTCCACCTCGGGGTCATTCCCACCTCCCTCTTCGTCTTCCTCGTCTTCACAGACGAGGAGAACCTGAAGAGATCGGTCCTTGCACCTATGCCCCGGCATGTACTTCTCATCACACCTGAAGCACACCCCTTTTGCCCTTTTTTCTTGCAGCTCGTCGGTCAGCTTTTTGAACTGCCCCCCCGTTACCGCCTCCTCCCATCTTCTCCTTGGGTGCTTCCTTCATGCTCCCGGGGCCTGCCCCTTTTGCTGGTAAGAATGTGGTCGTCGTCCTGTACGACCTCCCTGAATAGTTTCCCCGAGTCCCTCTTTCAGACTTTTTCTGGTCCACCAACTGGGCCAACTCCATGGCATTGCCTAAATTCCTTGGCTCCAACACTCTGACTGCTGTTCTTATCTCTGGTTGCAGCCCTTTCATGAAATTCCCTTCCAGGGCTGACTCTGAGATATGATCCAGCCTGCTAGCCAGATAATCAAACTTGTCCCGGTAGTCTGCCACGGTCCCCTCCTGAGTCAGAGCAAAGAATTGCTCATAGAAGTCTCCTCCATCATCGGCTCGAAAACGCTCCAATAAACAATCCTTGAACTCTCTCCAGCTGCGAATGGGCTCCCTCTTGTCACGCCACTGATACCATGCTAAGGCTTTTCCCTCCAAGCACATTCCCGCCGCTGTCAATTTCTCCTCCTCTGTCAGCCAATTGACAGCAAAATATCGCTCCACCTTATAGATCCAACCATGGCCGTCTTCGCTCTCAAAGACGGGCATCTTCAGCTTCCTCACCCTTGGATCTCCTCCATTACCCCGATACCCTCCATAACCCCCCATTCCTGGAAGAGGAGGTGCTCCCCAAGTGTCCCGGTCATCCCTACGGTGATGGTATTCGAATTCGTCATCATATTTCCCTCTTCCCCTTTCAAAACCAGCACCTCGACGCTGAAATTCAGCACCTCGACGCTGAAATTCCTCTCTTCTTTCGCCAAAATCTGTCCTTTCATCATATTCCCCTCTCCTCCCTTCAAATTCAGCACCTCGACGCTGAAATTTCTCTTTTCTTCCGCCAAAATCAGCACCTTTTCGATCGTTTCCCATGCTCATCTCCTCTCTAGAAAGTGGCTCTAGAGGCGGCATGTCGTCATCTCCCTCAAGGATCTCTACTTCCGGATTTCTCCTCCCCTTAAGCGGGTTCAGATTCCCTCCCACGCCATGGTCTCCGGTAGTCCCTCTTGCTTCCGACGTCGTCGGATTAGTCTTCATCTCAAGTAATTTCTTCATCATTTCTTCCATTGCCGTGAACTTTACCTCCAACCTTTCATTGTTGGTGGTGATTTGATTTTGAAAATAAAAAAATCTTGCCTCCAAATCGGTTTTCAATTGACCGACTTCGCCTTCCAAGACGTCTACCTTCTTTCCGGCCATCGTTCTTCCCAACGGATCACAAAAAAATCACTTCCGTAAGCCCAAAAGTTCGCTGAAAAATCTGATTTCAGCCGCCAAAAGTCCCCAAACCAATGTTTTGATACCAATTTGATAGGAAATACTTGAAATCGAGTATTTCCTATTCACTTCTTGCAACAAGTCTCCAAGCAAACTGCTGTCCGGAGCAGGAAAACAGTGAAAAACAGCGGAAAACTGAAGAAAAACTTTGAGAAAACGTAGGAAAACAATTGCAAACACTTGTATTCCACTAATAGATGCAAACAATAAGCAAGATACAATTTTCCTTCAATTCGAGAGGAAGGAAAAACTCTCCAAATCTCTAGCCGTAGCCAAGAGCCCAAGAACTCAAACCCTAGATCTTCAAATCAAATTCCAATTCAAGATACATCCCTAATTCTCTCATAACTCCCTAATTAAAGCAAAAGAAAAGATACAAATTACATAAACACCCTCCTCATTCAAAAATTCCCTCCAACGAAACGCTCCAACCCAGCCTAGCCCGCTCTCTCTTCCACCGTTTCTGCGACTGGGTTCCGCCCGGCTTTGGACCGCCGAGTGTAGAACCGGACCGGTCCAGCTGGGACTTGTCCAAGCGTAACAATGTTATACAGTTAATTCAACATTCTCAAGATCAGGCTCAGTCTAGTTCCAGGAGAGTCATCTGTAGACAAATATCTGAAAATCTTTCAGGACATGCGACCGCCTCTCTTTACGGGAGTAGGATAGCCAGTTGATGCTGAAAATTGGCTTATGAGGATCGATAAGATTTTGGAGGCATCCATTGTCCGACTGATCAGAGGGTGACTTTAGCCACCTTTGCATTGGATGGTGAGGCTGAAAGGTGGTAGATAGTTGTTGGAGAAATTTGGTGACAGTAGCATCTCAGATTTATGGGAGAATTTTGTCAGAGTCTTCAGAGATTGGTTTGTGTGTCTTTTTGCAAGAAGGCAGATGCAGGAGCGATTCATTCGGTTAATACAAGGAGATCAGACAGTTATGCAATATGAAGTTGAGTTCATTATACTGTCCCGTTATGCAGCTCAGCTTATCCCAAGGGCTGAAGACAAATACCATAGATTTTTGTTAGGGCTTCAAGATGTGATTCGCTAGCTGTTGATTCCTTTTGGCCTTGATGATTACTCTATTTTGATTGAGAGAGCAAGAAGGATAGAGATTAATTATTAGACTACTCAGAAGCGAAGAGACTTCCTTCAGAAGAAGAAAGGTTTTGAGAAGATCAGGAGTTTCCAGGCACATTCTAGAGGACCTAGTATGAAGAAGGCCAGAGATCTGATAGTGGTGGGAGTTCAACCAGTGTCAGAACATGTGATAAGTGTGACAAAGTTCATAGAGGTGAATGTCTATCTGGCTCCAATGTTTGTTTTTCGTGTCATCAGCCAGGGCACATGGCTAGGAATTGCCCAAGGGGTCTAAAGGAGGTGGGGTCTAGTGCTCCACCTCAGCAGAGTACCAGAAGACATTCGACAGTTGATAGACCTAGAGCTCAAGAGTCTTCTGCATCTTCCTCGGTACCTAGTTATCCGACTATGAGACCAGTTGTGCAACCAAGGGTCCGTGCTATTACGCAGCAAGAGGCCAAAGAATCTCCTGATGTACACATGTATTATTCATGTTCAATATCTACCTAGTAGAGTACTTTTTGATACTAGAGCGTCGCATTCATTCATTAGTCAAGAGTTTGTTAAGAAGCATGCATTGAATGTCTGTACTATGCCCACTACACTATCAATTATGCTACCTGATGGGTCCAGTATGATTGCTATAAGTATGTGTTCAAAATTGCTTACTATTTGTGAGAGGAAGTTTGATGTTGTTTTGATAGTGTTACTTCTATTGGAATTTGATGTGATTCTAGGGATAGATTGAATGTCTAGCCAGTTCATCTACATATATTGTAATAAGAAAGTAATAAATATCAAGCTTTCTGGAGGAGAAAAGCTTGTCTTTCAGGGTGATCGAGGTGTATCCTCTATGATCATCTCGGTTATGAAAGCTTGTAGTTTAATTTTGAAAGGTTATCTAAGTTTTCTAACTCATATAAGGTACACTTCGAAACAAGTGACAGAGTTGAAGGAGATTGCTGTGGTAAGAGACTTTCCTGATGTGTTCCCTGAGATTTTACCTGGAATGCCTCCTGCTAGAGAGATTAATTTCTCTATCGATCTTGTACCTGGTGCTAAGCATATTTCAAAAGTACCCTATCGTATGATAGTTAAAGAATTATTGGAGCTCAAATCACAATTGCAAGAACTGCTGGAGAAAGGGTTTATTCACCCAAGCACCTCACCCTGTGGAGCAGTAATTTTTTTTGTTAAGAAGGATGGTAGCATGCGACTCTGCATTGATTACCGAGAGTTGAACAAGCTTACCATTAAGAACAAGTATCCTATGCCGAGGATAGATGATTTGTTTGATCAACTCGTAGGAGCCATAATCATTTCCAAGATTGATCTGAGGTCTGGCTATTATCATTTGAGGATTAAGGAGGAATATATCCTTAAGACAACTTTTAGCGCAAGGTATGGACACTATGAATTCACAATGTTACCTTTTAGGCTAATAAATGCCCCAGCTGCTTTTATGGATATGACGAATGGGGTCTTTAAGCCAATGCTCGACAGTTTTGTCATCGTCTTTATAGATGACATTTTGATCTATTCTTTTGATAAAGTGCATCATGCCAATCCTCTTCAGGCAATGTTGCAAACTTAAAGAGAATGAATTGTATGCCAAGTTCAGTAAGTATGAGTTTTGACTGAAGAGTGACTTTTCTGTGTCATGTAATTAGTGGTGATGATATTTCTGTGGATTAGCATATGGTGTAGGCCTATGTTGCACCGATACGGATACGGGACACCAATTCTTAAAAATATAGGATACGGATACGACGCGGATACAACTTTATAATTTATAAATAATACATTAAAATTAAGAAAGTAATCAAAATGTAATATTTGAAATGACAAAAAAATTGAAATAAAAGTAAGCATTAAATATTTAAATATCTAGTATAACAACAAAAAAAAGAAGATAAATTGTCCAGCACATGAAATTTCAACTATTCAGTAGAAGGAATGATAGGATTAGCTTCTTCAGTGGTTTGTCTTTGAGTTTCTATATCATCTTCAATAAACATCATAACTTCTAATTCAGGCTCATCAAGTGAAAGATTTGCAATTTCTAATATTCCAATATTTTCAAGAGATTCAAATCCATCTCCTGCAACATCTCATATCCTATTGTCCCCTTCCATATAAGTTTGAGTTTTCCTTGAGAGAAGCCGAAGGTTTGTATGCACATAAACTAAATCTTCAGCCTGTTGTGGAGTAATTTTATTTCTCTTCATTGATTGGATGAACGAGTATGTGCTTTAATTTCTTTCACAACAAGATGATGATGAAACTTAACCAAGCAATTTTATGGTGATTGTTTGAAGTAGGGGTGCTGAAGCTCCATGTATAATTTACAACATTTTCGAATCAATTCTCCACCTATCACGCAATGACTCTTGGTCACCAAAGTCTTCTAAATAATAAAAAAATTTAGTAATCTCAATATTGACACTTTTTCTCTCCTTATTTGGAAAATAACGCTTCAAGCATGTCTTCCTCATATTTGAAATTTATAAATTTTTCTGTGGAGAAATTCTTTAAGGATCCTCTTAAAGCCATTCTTTAGTTGAGTATCTTCAAAAAAATATTAAAATGAAATAATGAAAAAAACTTGAAATTACTAAACAACAAATTGTGAATTAATAATGAAAAATGTTGAAATTTATCTGGGATTTAGGGAGTGAGCCAAGCAATGTAAATGTGTATTACTTTTGCTCCACCTATCTTTTAGAATAGTATAAATAACATCCCAGAAGCTTGAGTCTTCATGAAGTGCCTTCCTTTCATGTCTATATATAAATTCTTTTACTTTGACAAGCATTGAATCCCACATCTCATAAATGAGATGTAAACAAGACTTATCCATATCAGCTACTCTCAACATCTCAAAAATTGGATCTGTGAAATTTATGATGTATTCAATCTCATCCCACCATAAATTATCTAAAAGCTTCTCCTTTATATATTTAGCCTTTCTAACATCATCTTCCCTATAACATGATCATTTGTCACTGATCACCATCGCTTGAAAACACTTTTTATTTGTTTGAATTTTCTCAACATCACTATAACCGAGGCAAACCGAGTTTCAGCAAATGCAAGCATATTTAAATTACAGAAATTATTGAACATAGAAAGTCTCATTATAATTGCATCTCTAGAAATCACTGTTATCCAATGACATTCATTGTAGGTGATTTCGTTTGCCTCGGTATTCTTAGCTACACAAATATTCTTCAAGGCAAGATTAAGCTATGCAAAACATATGGTGTCCAGAAAATATGAGGATAAGCTTGCTCTATAAGTAAACCTGCAGCTCTACAAACAGGTGCATTATCAGTAATGATCTGGATGATGTTTGAAGGCCTCACCATTATGATAACTTCTTTGATTAAATTAGAAATGAAGAATTTATCCTTATACTGTCCTTCACAGTTTACAGCTTTGATAAATATAAGATAGCTCTCTGTTACAGTCATGAAGTTGATAAGTGGTCTTCTTTATGGATCTGTCCACCCATCACAAACCAAACTCCTTTTTTCTTCCAAACTCCTCTAGTAGGCTCGAGCAACTTCTCAATATTATCACTCTCTCTTTGCAACAACTTCGTTCTATTGACATTATATCCAGGTGGCACATATCCTGCAAAATTATTATTGCATGCATAGGTAAAGACATTCTTGTAATGTGGATTTTTTGCTAGGTTAAAAGGAAGTCCAGCTGAGTAAAACATTTTAGCTATTTTTTCATCTAGTTGTTCTCTCATTAGTAAATTAAATGTTTTCTCCAAAGCACTATCTACAACATGTTTTCTTCTTTTTGGTTCAAATCCCTCCATCCAAAAAGGCCCCTTATTAACAGTATTGTCATCACTTCTAATTGAAGAAGATGATGAAGGATATGAAGCATGAGTACTTGGAAGTGGAATATGTTTTGGAAGCTCTTTTTTATTCCTTTGCTCAGCTTCACTGATTTTTCTTTGCAATTCAGTCATTTGTGATGAGCTTATATTCGGGCACTTTAATTCGATGACCATTAATTTTCAACAAATGAGCTTTCACTCTATAATATGATCATTTGTATGTGGCATTACAAAAATTGCATTTGAATGCAATATTTCCACCCCCTTCTGACGTTTTACCTATTTTTGTCACATAACCCCACAAAGGTTTGTTATCTTCAATAATTGTCTCTGATAGACCCAATTCCCACACCACTAGAGCTCATTATCCTACGAAGGATCGACACAAATTAATTCACATGAATTTGAAACATGAAATTTTTTAATTAAAAGTGTAGATATGTTGCGCCTCTGTCGGATGTCTAAGGGGGGCTGCCCCCGGAACAAAATTTTACTATAAGAGTTGTTTTAAAGTTTTCTCTACCTTCTCGGTACTGTTTTGTACCATTCAGTACCTCTTTGTACCAAGCAGTACCGAGTACTGAGCACTGAGCGGTACCGAGTACTGGGCAGTACCGAGCAGTACTGAGTACTGAACAGTACCGAGTACCGAGCAATACTGTGTACTAAGCGGTACCGAGCAGTACCAAGTACAGAGCAGGCAGTACCAAGCGGTACCAAGTACCGAGCGGTACCGAGTTCCGGTACCGAGCCTAAGATTAAGAAAATGAAGAATGAAAAAAACGAACCTTCAATACTCACGTCGCCTTCACTGTTCGTGTTGTCAAGTCATTCCGTCGATGAAGGATTCTGTCGGCTTTAATGCCCGTGTCGTCAAGCCTCTTTGTCGACGAAGGATGATCGTGTCCGCTTTTATGCTCGCGTTGTCGTGCCGCTCCTTCGACTATAATGAAGAAGACGAACACTTGTGCAGAAATAAAAAACCTAGCTCGCCTAAATGTTTAGGTCGCAAAAATGAATATGGATATCGAGAGGATAGCCGAAATGAATAGGGCAAATTGTGGCTCTATTTTTTTTTTTTTTTTTTTACAGGACACGCGTATTCGATACGTGTGTCCGGTCAAATTTAAATAATATTTTAATTGGACACGGCATAGCCGTATCAGACACGTATCCGTGCCGTATCGGAGGCATATTTGTATCCGATACGTGTCCGATACAGCATGCCTAGTAAATAGGCGTATCCATGCAACATAGGTGTATGTTATAGCTGAATGGCCCAGACCTACAACAGTGATTGAGATACGAAGTTTTCTTGGGTTAACTGACTATTATAAAAGATTTGTAGAAGGGTTCTCCAAGATTGTTGCACCATTGAGTAAACTGACTTAGAAAGTAGTTAAGTTTGAGTGGAGTAGTCAATGTGAAGAAGCATTTCAGGAGTTGAAGACTTGTTTTATAATTGCACCGATTCTTACTATTCCTTTAGGTACTAAAGGTTTTCAGATTTTTAGTGATGCATCACTAAAGGGTTTGAGATGTGTCTTGATGCAGCATGAGAGAGTAGTTGCATATGTCTTTAGGCAATTAAAAAATCATTGATAAGAACTATCGAACTCACAACTTGGAACTAGCTGCAATAGTTTTTGCTTTGAAGATTTGAAGGCACTATCTATATGGTATACGTTGTAAAGTATTTACAGATCACCAGAATCTGAAATATATTTTCACTTAGAAAGAGACGAATTTAAAACAAAGAAGATGGATGGAATTGCTTAATGATTATGATTTGGATATTCAGTATCATCTAGGAAGAGCAAATGCTGATGCTGATGCGTTATGCAGAAAAATGCCGGTGAAGTTGAATTGTTTATTAACTCAGCAGGAGAAGCTAATTGAAGAGATGGAACGGTTGGAGTTGTCTGTAGTACTTCCTACAACTGAAAATATAGGATGGTTAGATTAGTTGTTAGTGCAACCTAATTTGAAGAATAAGATAGCTGAAGCTTTGTTGAAGGATCCAGATTTTGTTAAGATCATTCAATTAGTAAAGACAGGTTATAAAGAGGATTTCATTATTGATGAAGATGATCTTTTGTGGTATAAGGGAAAAGTTTATGTGCCTAATGTTGGTGACTTGAGATGGATGTTCTTTTTGAAGCTCATCATTCTGCTTGTACCATTCATCCTCGTAGTAATAAGATGTATTAAGACCTTACGGGTTTATTTTGGCCTGCGATGAAGAGGAGTGTAGCTGATTTCGTTGCTAAGTGTACTACTTGTCAGTTAGTAAAGGCTGAGCATGAAAAGCCAGGTTGATTACTTCAAGCATTATCGATTCTAGAGTAGAAGTGGGATAACATTGCTATGAATTTTATGTCAGGTTTACCCAGATCTTGATAGGGTTATGATGTTATTTGGGTTAACATTGATAGGCTTACAAAGTCTGCTCATTTTTTTCCTATCCGACTGACTAACTCAGTTGAGAAGTTAGCAATGCTGTATGTGGCTAAGATTGTTCATTTATATGGTGTATCTAAGTTTATAGTATCTGATCGTGATGGTATACATGGTGTACCTAAGTCTATAGTATCTGATCGTGATAGTAGATTTACTTCTAGACTTTTGAGGAAGGTTTAAGAGGCTATTGGTACCAGGTTGACTTTTAGTATGACATTTCATCCTCAGAATGATGGATAATCTGAGCGGAGTATTCAAACCCTTAAAGATTTGATAAGATTGTGTTCTTGATTTTGGTGGAGGTTGGGAATCTCATATTCCTTTGATAGAGTTTGCCTACAATAATAACTTCCAAGCCAGCATAGAAATGACTCCATATGAAGCACTCTATGAAAGGAAATGTAGAACACATTTATGTTGGGCAGAGCCAGGTGAAAGGAAGGTGATTGGATCAGATTTTGTTGATGATGATACTAATAAGATCAAAATTATCAAGGATAGGTTGCTAGCAGTACAAGATAGGTAGAAGAAGTATTATGATGCTAAGAACCACTCTGTGGAATTCAATGTAAGAGATTTTGTCTTTATAAAAATCAGGCTTATGAAGGGTGTACTCTGTTTTGACAAGATTGACAAACTTAGTCCCCACTACATTGATCCTTTTGAGATTATGGAGAGGATTGGGAAAGTAGCCTACAGATTGGCTTTACCAACTACATATGCTGTACACAACATGTTTCATGTTTTTTCCCTGAGAAAGTTTATATCAGATGATCCTTCTAAGATTATAATAGAACCTGTGGATATACAACTAGATCTTACATTTGCAGAAGAACCGGATCGTATCTTGGAGTTTAGTGTTAAAGAACTCAGGAGCAGAGATATACCTTTTGTTAAGGTTTTATGAAAGCATGGGTCTGAGAAGAACACTACTTGGGAGAAAGAGTCTGAAATGAGGTAATGTTATCCTCACCTCTTTGAGTAAGGTTGTTTTGTTTCCTTTTATTTTCAATTTCGAGGATGAAATTTTTCTTAGAAAGGGAGAATTGTAAAACCCGAAAATTGTCGTTCCTATGCGTCTTACGCATTTCGATGCATCGCGACGAATTTAGGTGAAATTTCAAAGTCGTCAAAATTCGACGCAATAAATTTTATAAAACTCTATGCAAAATTTCGATCGAAACGGTATATAGAACGTATACCTAATTTCATACGATTTGAAAATTAAAAATCGTAGAAATTCATTTAAGTAAAATTTTATTCTTTTGCCCAAACTACCACTCATGAGCCTTAAGAAATTTATTAGAGGAAGGGGCACATGCATAATTGACCTTATAATTTTCCCTTAACTCCCCACATCCGCCTAGGGACCAAAACATTCGGTCCCTTGTTCATTTCGTTCGGCTAAGAGAGAAAGAAGGCGAAAATGAGAGGGGGGAGCTCGCAAAAGCTGGCGGTGGTACCCGACGACTTTCTTGGAGGAAATGCAAGAGGAAGTCTAAGGGAGGAAGAAGGTAAGCTTCGAATGCAAGAAAAAAAATATTTTCCCTTAGTTTTTTTGGAGAAAACTTTTTAGGGTTTGTTCAAAACTCAAAACTTAGAAGAAAAGTTATAGGGAAATATTAAGAAATGCTTTTCTCCATGAAAGCATGAAATATTATTAAAGGATTTTCAAATTTCTTAAATTAGGGTTTCTCTAATTTTAATTCTTTATGAAAAAATGTTAGAAAAACCTTGGTGAAGAACTTCTATCCTTGAAAATGCAAGTTTTCTTCAAGAAATTTTACGTTTCAAACATTATGATTTTTCATATGTTGGAAAATTTTGAAGAGTGCTTAACTAAAGTTATTCCAAATAACCTTAGGAGGGTTCTAATGGTGAAAATTGGGAATTTTTAGCAAAATATTATTTTTCTCTAATTATTAAATTTAATAATCCGAAAATTTAATAGCTTAAATTTATAATTATTTAAGAGCGATGTTTTAACATGAAATTTTGATGAAATTAGTGAAGAATTATGTTTCCAAAATTTGGAATTTAGGTAAATCCGAAAATAACATTTAAATTACTTTTAATTAAGAAAAATATATGATAAACATGCATTAGATTATGGGTATGTTAATGAACATTAATAAATATATGATAAAAATGCTTTAGGTTATGGGTATGGTAATGAACATTAATGACCATAATGAGAGAATTTATGTTGAGATTAATATGTAGTAATATTTAGTCGCATTATTTGTAGGATTTCAAAGTAGAAAAGAAAGAATCGTCGCGAGGTTAGACGACGACTTAACAACTTCTAGAGTGTGACATTTGAGGTAGGAACACTCAACTCTACAATTCATATTCCTTTATGTTATGCTTTGAAATGTCTATCGCGTCTTTTTATATTTCAGATGTTCTCTCCCTTTGTTAGAAATACATATTATAAGTTTTCTTTCTATGATAACAATGCATGTTAGATGTTCTCTTTCTTTGATAACAATGCATGTTAGATGTTCTTTGAAATGAAATACAACCCTTCATGTAAGCTTGCATAACAATACAAATAATTAATATATATGAATGATATGAGATTGCTACACTACATTCTTATGAATATAATGTATGAATAAATGTGCATGTTGAAGGTGGAGTACTAAATATGGTGCATTAACACAATACGGCTCTTAGGAGCAATATGACTCTTCGAGGAAAAAAAGGAAAGAAAGATGATATGGCCAAAATATGTTTGTGTACCTGATAAGTACACTTATGGTACTCCGGTGCAGTTTAATATGTTAAAGAATAAGAAAGCATATCAGTATATTTTATGATATAAAGGACATATGAAATAATTGAAATGACCTCAAAGATATGCATATGAACTGTAGCATGTGACACTTAGAAAACTCATGACATTTCGTAATCATATAGCTGAGTTAAATTAGTTTAAACATTTATGCTGAATTTCTATCATGGTATATGACTTTGTTAGAGTTAGTTGTCACCTGTTGAGCGTTAGCTCATTCCCTCGCTTTGGGATACTTTTCAGGAGACCCCGTTGCTAGGAATAGCCGATTGACCTTGGTTCACATATAGTCATAGGAGACCGGATGACAGTCTCCTCTTGCGTTTATCTTTTTAGTTGTTGTATGATTTTTTGGGTGGAATGACATGAAAGAAAAACAAAAATTTGAGTCCACCTTTATACATCTCTGATATAGGAAATGTTTTATTTTTATGTTAGAGACGCTTAATATATCTTTTGAATTGTTTTAGATTTTTATTCATTTATGTTTTGTGATAATTTCATATTCTATTATATCATTTACGTCTGACATCTGTTCCCGCCTCGTTTATACTAGCTCACCGGGCCGGGTCGTGACATTATGTGTATATTATGAATCATAATTTTCCATTTGTTCGTGCATTAAGTGTTAATCTATTTTGTACAAATTTTTTGCAAAAGTTTTATTCATGATGTTTTAGTTCTACTTGTTTTCATTTTAATATGTTGATATTAGTTTTATCTATCAATCTTATGGTGGATTTTCAACCCTTTTACATGTGTAATTCGTCTTAGTTCATATTCTACCCCAGTTACATATGATATGCTAGTTAAATCCACTTTTGCTCTTTTTTTTTATCAATTTTGAACCGGTGAAGTCCAAGATCAATTATTTTTGCTTTCATTAAAAAACTGTTTTAAGACCAAAATTATTGATGAAATGTTTACCCTTATTGGTATATGAAGACTAAAAGCCAACAGAGCAAAGAAATCTCTTGAAAAGCAAGCCGCTCTGGGTGACGAGAAAAACGTTGCAGCACCGTCTGCTGGGATGGATTTGCAGTGTGATGATTCAAACGAAGATGCAACGGTAAAGTATATTGTTTTGAAAACCAAATCACCCGTTTACATACTTCCATTTTCTTTTATATCTGGATTTAAGATGTTGACATTCATCGTGTTTAATTTGATCTAACTCGCAGAAAGAGATCCAAGACCTTCCTCTCCCAGGACTCCTCAAGGATGAAGAAAATCAACAACTTTTGCTTGATGTGAGTATTTTAATTGGAGTGCGTCAAAGAAATTATGTATTATTTTCTCTTCCATAGGCAAGTAGTATGCTAATTAATTTACGGGTCTCATGTTTTAAAAAAGCAGTTGTTCTTTCGATACTTAATCACAGATTATTTTGGTTCGAAGTTACCATCTTCTTCCAATTCTTTCTTTCAAATTCTCATTCCGTACGAGTAAAAAGGATTCTGAAGTTTTGATTTACCTACCATAACCATTCACAGCTATGCAAAACTATGGTATCCTTGCATCGTTATTCCGAAGCACTGGAGATTATAAACCTTCTAATAAGGTTACCAAATGACAGAGTATCTTCTGAGAAGAAGGAAGAGCTTCAATCATTGGGTGCCCGTGAGTTCACGCCTGTAATTTTAACTGATTCATGGTTGTAAACTAGCTGAATGATGTTTGCTTTCATATTTTATTTCTCTTGCTACAGAAATAGCATACATTACTCCAGATCCAAAGCATGCATTCGATTATGCTCGAAATATGGTGAAAAAACATCCTTATAGCATTTCAGCGTGGAACTCATATTACGAAGTTATTTTAAGGTATCATAATTTAGATCGACTGCATATGTTTTTCTATGTGCTAATTTACTTTTAGGTGGATACCCCTCATTATTGCTGATAATTGCAATTAGATGAAAGAGATAAAACATTCTTATATCAAATGTATGCCCATATTTTACAGGACAAGATGCTATTTAACCTTATGTAGCTTGCTAAAGAATACCCTCAGCCAAATAGCAATGTGGTTCATGCTAAATAGCCAACAGAGGAAATATCATATCCGAAAAGGAATGGTGCTATAGCATTTAATTTGTTGGCTCCCATAAAACACACATGACTAATTTGGATTGGCTTTCTTGGAATTGCAAATTTGATGGACTGGACATCACACTTTGCTATTATTTGTTGTAATTTCTTGGAGTTACCAGATATGGTAGAAAAATGTGTTGGCCAAAAAGCACTTGTAGCAATCTTATGTTGGATTCATGTCTTAATTTTTTTTCTTTTGCCTATTCAAAATTCTAGTTGGAATGAACTCAATTTTGGCGGATTATGCCTGTCTCAACAGAATTTTGTGTAAATCAAATCTGGTCATTACCAATAGTTGCAGAAACTTTGCCTGGTTAGGAGTTGCTATTTTACTTGGAAAGTCCAATTACTTTTCATGCGATTCTTTGAATTTGATCAAATTGCTGTTTTACATTTTTTTTTCTTGTTATTTAATGACCTAATGTCTCATTTGCATAGTTTAACCATTGTTAGAATGTGAGGACCAACTCTGCATTTCATTGGGCAATAGTTTACTGATGATGGTTGATGTAGACAAAGGGGGGATCAACACTTGTCCAAAATAAATCATATTTTGGCTTCCCTTGAGTCTAGTAGTTCATCATATTTGAGCTAAACTTTTAGTTTATTTATGAGCTGGATTTTAGTTCATTTATTGAACTAAGGGTTAGCTCATTATGAGCTAACATTTTAGTTCATTTATTATCTTTTAATTAATGTAATTTTATGCTTTTTATGTTTGTTTTAATGTTTGTCTCTTGGAATTCCAAACCGGCTTTTGGAATTCCAAGATTTGCTTTTTCCATGGTGGCTCCTTGAATTCCACCATGGCTTTTTGTTTTTTCGTGTGTGCCTCTTAGGATTTCACGGCTGGGCTCCTTCTCCCGTGGCTGTGCCTCTTTGGTCCGTACGGTTCCTTCGTTTCCCGTGGCCGTGGCTCTCGGTCCATGCGGTTCCCCTCGTCTCCTGTGGCTGTCTCCTTGGTTCCTGGTTTGGGTGTTTAACCGTGAGCTTGGGGGGGAGTTTTCTATGTGTTTAATGCTTTGAATTAAGTGTTAAATTAATGTAAGGTGTCTTTTGGTCTTCCCCTTTCATACCTATATATATGGGGGGTATTGTAATGTTTTGAATAGTTGAATGATAAGTTATTTTTGGAAGCTTTAACCTGCGGGTTTGCTTTGGAAATCCTGCGGGCTCTTTCCAACCTTCTTTTCTCATCCCCTCCAGAAATCCTGCGGGCTCTTTCCACCCTTTCTTCTCGGGCTTCTAACCTCTTTCGTCTCTCCGCAAGTGCCACTCCACCTGTATCATTCTTCTCCAAGTGCAGCAACTTTAGGGTGTCGATCGAGTCGAGTTTGTAATTTTAATTTCTTTTCTTTTCTTTAATTTGTAAGAGTTTGTTCTTCCCTTTTTCCGTCTTTAGTCAATTTCGTCCGTAGAAGTCCGTCGTGTCCTTTGCGATCGAGAAGTATAGGGTCCCCTATATTTTTTGCTCGCATCATTTTGGTATCAGAGCAAGTTAGGAAGTCCTAGGATTTAGTTGTCAATTTTATTTTGGTTGTCAAGTTTTTGTTTTGTCAAAAAGTCTTATTTTGTGTTTTAAGATTTTAGATTGAGTCTTGTAATTTTTTATTGAGTCAAAAAAATGGAAAATCCCAAAAATATGGCATCATTCATGGAGGAAAGCGAGCAACATGATCCTAATGTCCCACTCCCGTTGGACAGGTGGATTCCTACAGAAGGAGACTCAACGGATCCACTTCAAGATCGACTTTACAAACTGCAGTATCACATGTTCCTATGTGATCAAAAGTTTGAAAAATACAAAAGGTATCTGCAACAGCAATTTGAAAAAAAACAGGAAGAAATTCTGAAAAGGTTTGGTGAAAAACTCAAAGAGATCGATGAACTGTATGCACCGCCTCAAGAGAATCAACAACAGATAATTCATCAGGAGTTGAATTCGCAAGAAGGGGAGTCTGATGTAGACAAAGGGGGGGTCAACACTTGTCCAAAATAAATCAAATTTTGGCTTCCCTTGAGTCTAGTAGTTCATCATATTTGAGCTAAACTTTTAGTTCATTTATGAGCTGGACTTTAGTTCATTTATTGAACTAAGGGTTAGCTCATTATGAGCTAACATTTTAGTTCATTTATTATCTTTTAATTAATGTAATTTTATGCTTTTTATGTTTGTTTTAATGTTTGTCTCTTGGAATTCCAAATCGGCTTTCGGAATTCCAAGATTTGCTTTTTTCCATGGTTGCTCCTTGAATTCCACCATGGCTTTTTGTTTTTTCGTGTGTGCCTCTTGGGATTTCACAGCTGGGCTCCTTCTCCCGTGGCCGTGGCTCTTTGGTCCGAGCAGTTCCTTCGTTTCCCGTGGCCGTGGCTCTCGGTCCGTGCGGTTCCCCTCGTCTCCCGTGGCTGTCTCCTTGGTTCCTGGTTTGGGTGTTTAACCGTGAGCTTGGGGGGGAGTTTTCTATGTGTTTAATGCTTTGAATTAAGTGTTAAATTAATGTAAGGTGTCTTTTGGTCTTCCCCTTTCATACCTATATACATGGGGGTATTGTAATGTTTTGAATAGTTGAATGATAAGTTATTTTTGAAGCTTTAACCTGCGGGTTTGCTTTGGAAATCCTGCGGGCTCTTTCCAACCTTCTTTTCTCATCCCCTCCGGAAATCCTGCGGGCTCTTTTCACCCTTTCTTCTCGGGCTTCTAACCTCTTTCGTCTCTCCGCAAGTGCCACTCCACCTGTATCCTTCTTCTCCAAGTGCAGCAACTTTAGGGTGTCGATCGAGTCGAGTTTGTAATTTTAATTTCTTTTCTTTTCTTTAATTTGTAAGAGTTTGTTCTTCTCTTTTTCCGTCTTTAGTCAATTTCATCCGCCGTCGTGTCCTTTGCGATCGAGAAGTATAGGATCCCCTATATTTTTTCTCGCATCAACCTTCCACCAAGAGTTCTTGTGGTTAAAGATTGTGTAGTCGAAGAAAAATATCTTGGTGAGAATGTGCCAACAAAAATTTTCGCTGCATTTCATTCTTTATTTTTTCCCAAGAATTGATCTTAGTTATTCATTCACATTACCTTGATCGCTTCAAATTCTCCCACCACAAGAAGGCATTGCCTCTTAATTTTATGGAAACTAATTTAACAATGTAGTCAAGAGGTACCTCTTTGTATTCAAGGTCCAATCCAATCTTCCTACAAAGTCCGAAAATCAATCTTGATTACGAAAAATTTAGGAAGTCTCGAAGGTTCTCGCCTATAATAACAAAGGGGTTGTTTCTCCTCTTCACTAGAAGCTTCACTGTGAAAAAAGATTTTCCTCGTTCACTAGACTTCTCCCTCATTCCAGCATTCAATTGGATGAAGTTCCATCACCGTAAGCTTTTCTTATTGTTGACGGATTTCCCTTTAGAATTCTTTCATCGAAGGATTTTCGTTGGGATCTAATACCAAATGATGCTGCAATGACTTAGAAGAAGGGAAATGAGAGGCGAAAAAGGCAGGTCAAGCACTTTCCTTGTTGAACTGTACGGTGGACTACAGCAGAACAGCCAACAGTGGCTGTAGGGATGGAGACGGGACTGCAGTTCCTACGGCTGGAAGGCAATGGACAGCAGATCAGCGGTTTCAAGCAGTTTTGAGGTCCAGTAAGCTGGTTTCTTCACTTCATGATGAAGAGGAAAGGAAGGAGTTAGGAATAAGGGGCAGAACAGCATATCGTGGCAGCTGCATGAAATAGAAACCACCACCTGGCTCAGCCAAAGATACAGAGAAGAGCGAAATCTGTGATAGATTCATAAAATTCTGGATTGCTTCCAAAACTGATTAAAAAGGGGAGGGAAGTATTTCTTATTTAGAAGAAAAGGATACCTCAAGAGACCATTAGGAGGGAAATAATAGAAAAAAAATAAATTGAAGAAAATTACAGAAAATTATTATTATTAAAATTAAAATATGAGGTCCAGTTGGCTGGACCAGAGCAGCCAAGCTCCCGTGTCAGTTCAGATGGCCTTCAACCATTGATGCGAGCAAGAAATATAGGGGACCCTATACTTCTCGATCGCAAAGGACACGACGGACTTCTACCGACGAAAATGACTAAAGATGAGTAAGAGGGACGAACAAACTCTTACATTTCAAATTAAGAAATAAAAAGAAATTAAAAACACAAACTCGACTCGATCTCAAAGACATCCTAAAGTTGCTGCACTTGGAGAAGAAGGATACAGGTGGAGTGGCACTTGCGGAGAGACGAAAGAGGTTAGAAGCCCGAGAAGAAAGGGTGGAAAGAGCCCGCAGGATTTCCAAAGCTAACCCGCAGGTTAAAACTTTTCCAAAAATCACATTTCATTCACTTTTTAAAACATTACATAACCCCTCATATTTATTGGTATGAAAGGGGAATACAAAAGGACACTTACATAAATATAACACTTAATTCAAAGCATAAAACATAGAAATCTCCCCCCCCCCCCCCCCCCCCCCCCCCAAGCTCACGGTTTAACACCTAAACCAGGAACCAAGGAGACAGCCACGGGAGACGAAGGGAACCGCACAGACCGAGAGCCATAGCCACGAGAAACGAAGGAACCGCACGGACCAAAGAGCCACAGTCACGGGAGAAGGAGCCCAGCCGTGAGATCCCAAGAGGTAAACACAAAATACTAAAAGCCATGAGGAAACCAAGGAGTCACCTCATGGGAAAAGCAAATTCTTGGAATTCCAAAAGCCGGTTTGGAATTCCAAGAGACAAACATTAAAACAAACATAAAAAGCATAAAATTACATTAATTAAAAGATAATAAATGAACTAAAATATTAGCTCATAATGAGCTAACCCTTAGTTCAATAAATGAACTAAAGTCCAGCTCATAAATGAACTAAAAATTTAGCTCAAATATGATGAACTACTAGACTCAAGGGAAGCCAAAATTTGATTTATTTTGGACTAGTGTTGACCCCCCCTTTGTCTACATCAAAGGTTATGAGGCTGAATTCAAATAGTTAGGATTGAAATATAACTTTGTGGAACTTGAAAAAAAACACCAGAGCTTAATTTTTTGGAGGTTTAAACCCATCCATTTCCAATATGGTACAATTGCGGTCTTAGTGGATATTAACTAATATCATCAACCTCACTCTCAAGGTAGAAAAGCAGCAACAAACCAAGAAAAAATAATATCAGTAGGTGTATAGGGCTTGGGGCCCCTCTAATGCTAGTTCTAGTAATTAGCCGACGGCTTAAAGCAATAGGATCACCTGTTGGACAAGATGGATCTCCTCCACTGGACTCTAGGACCTCAATTCCTACTTAAAGTATTTCAAATGCTGAACATATTACATCCAATTTCCATATAAGGCATTTGGTGATCTTAGTAGAAGAAACATCGGGCGAAACCACCACTCCCTTGGATGAAGAAATTGATGGAAGAACAGCTAGTCATCTGTTGTATTTTGAGTGTACTATATAAGGATGAGAATGAATGGCTCCATCACAATATATTCAGAACAACATGCACTATCCAAGACAATGTATGCAATTTGGTGATTGATTAGGCGACCTGTGAAAATTTGACGTCCACCCTCATGGTGGAGAAATTGAATTGTCCAATCACTCCGCATCCAAAACCCTACTATCTTTCTTGGCTAAAAAAATAAAGCGAAATCTCCATCACTAGACAATGCTTGGTGGAATTTTCAATTGGAGGAAAATTCCAATATCAAGTTTTGTGTGATGTTATTCCCATGGATGCATGCCATCTTCTTGGACGACTGTGGCAATTCGATCGCTAGAACAAGCACGATAGATTCCATAATACATATTCCTTCCACAAAGAAAGGTAATTGGTATTGTTATTTCCCTTACAAGAGCTAGCGGAACTTACTATCCATCGACTACAAGTAATGCCTCAGTCCCTCTTCATGTAGTCGTGTAGCTTGGTCAACCATAGATTTGTCTGGTGGTCACAAAATCCAACAGAGAGCAGCTCAGCCAACAACCTTCTAGCCTATTTTGAAGCAGTTTGCTGATGCATGTTTAGATTCTATGCTGTTAGGGATCTCTTCGATGCAAGAGATTTGGCACGCCAATGATTTCATTCCTGGATCGGTCATTCCAAACCGTCTCGCCTACTAGATGGCACGAAACAGAATATGCCGAGCTACAACAAGTGGATGAACTGATTGCAAGCTGCCTAGTTCAACCAAGTACCAGCCCTGTGTAGTTTCCGCCCTACTTGTGCCAAAGAAAGATGGGTCTTGGTTGATGTGTATTGACAACCATGTCATGAACCAAGTTGCCATTTAGTAGTGCTTTCTCATTCCCTGTTTAGATGACTTGTTTGATCAATTGCATGGTGCCTCTTATTTCATTCTTGGATCAATCATTCCAAATTTCTTGCCTATCAGATGGCTTCAAAATGTATATGTTGAGCTACAATAGCAAGTAGATGAGCTGATTGCAAGCGACCAAGTCCGACCAAGTGTTATCCCTTTGCAATTCCTGCCCTCATGCTAATGAAAGATAGGTCTTGACGCATGTGTATCGACAATCACGCCTTGAACAAATTTACCGTTAAATACCGCTTTCCAACTCCTCGGCTAGATGACTTGTTTGATTAATTGCATGGTGTCTCTTCTCCAAATTGACCTAGGAAGTGGTCATCATAGATGCAAATGCGGCCAGGAGACGAATGGAAGACCACATTCAAGATCCTGATAGCTTATATGAATATTCAGTTATGCCTTTTGGGCTCTCTAACGCACCAAGTACTTTCATGTGGATGATGAATCAGATTTTTTGGCCATTCTTAGATAAGTTTGTTCTCATTTATTCTGATGATATTTTGGTATGTAATGAGGAAGTGGCAGAGCACAACCAACACCTACAATTTGTGTTACAAATGCTCCGGGATCAAAGGTCGATGAGCCTTTCCATGTTGTTAAGCGCATCAACGACAAAGCCTACTAGCTGGAATTAGAGAGCGATTATCCAGCTTGAATGTGTCGGATTTAAACCCTTACTATGAATATACAAATTTAGATTAGACTGAAACCTCTCTAGGCCAGGGGGAATGAGGGGGGGAGCTTGGTCGGTTTGGTCTGCCAATCGGACCTTCTCTTTAGGTTTTTTAATACTTTTTTGTTATTTTTTGTAATTTTCTTAAATTCCTATGTTATTCCATTGTAAGGGTCTCTTGAGGTAGCCTTTTTTTATAAATAAGAACTACATCCCTCCCTTTTGTAATAAGCTTTGGATATAATCCAGAGTCTTTGAAATCTATTCTAGGTTTCTCTCTTCTCTGTATCCTGGTTGAGTTGGTGGTGGTTAATGTTTCATCCGGCTGCCACGGTATATTGTTGCACACCTCTTTCCTCTTTCCTTCCTTTCCTAATCATCAAGAAGTGAAGAAATCTGCTGCCCGACTCTTTCTCAAACCTCAAAATTGCTATATGCCCTTTTCCAAGCTGTCGATCTGTTGTCCATTGCCTTCCAGTTGTAGGAACTGCAGTTCGTCTCATCTCTACAGCCACTGTGCAATCTACCTCCTAGTTCAATAAGGAATGCTCCCGACCTTCTTTTATCCCCTCTCATTTCTCTTCAAGGGGCCATTTGGTTTGCTGCAATTAGGGTGTAGAATAATCCAAATATAGGGGTTTTGATAACTTGGCTATTTGGTTGGATGAAAAATAAATTCAAAGTAAAGTAAATCAAATGCAATGTATTCATGTTAGTTCATTTTTTGGCGTATTTGGAATTCATTATATTTGGGCGATTTCCAAATATACCGCAAACTCAAGGGCATTTCCACCCTTTGCCGGCGACCTCTACTCATTAGCTGCACATCAGACCACCGCCAGCCACTGCTGTCCACCACCGCCGGCCACCACTGCCAACCGCCTCCTCCGGCCACCGCCACCACCCGGTCACCGTCTCTGGCTACCACCGCCACCAGCATTCACCACCTCCGGCCGGTCACCACCTCCGGCCACCGCCGCCTCTAGCCACCGTTATTCACGTTACATTGCAATCATTTTACATCAAAAAAAAAAAAAGAGTCACCTTAAACCCTTTACATTCATCCAAATACTACAAAGTTTTTGTTTTACACTGCATTCCTTTTTTCAGGTAACCAAACAACCACTAAATCATTCCGGTATCAAGAACCATTTCCCTTGCTGCTGAAATGATATTTTGGAATGATGATTTCTTCCAAATCCTTAAATAGTCTCTGCAAGTTGGCACTTTTTTTATTGATTAGTGGTTATAAAAGTTGAATGGAGAAATGTAATAAACATTTGTTAGGTACCTTAAAATGAATACATGGACTTGGATGATTTTGATGATATTCCATTTGCATTTATGTTTTCAAATTATCATTTATGTTACCTTTATATTGATAGCATTTTTCCTATGTTTTGGTCATGGATTCATATGACGATTTAACTTTGACTAAAGATTATCTTCTTTACCATTATATATGATCTTAATTGGCCGTGATAAACATTGGCCATTACACATCTGAAATGACCATAAACACCAGGTCATGAAAGCTTATTGACACATTTAATGCGGACCTTTTTTAGGCCAAAGCTGATACCTGTTAAGTGGTAGTTCGACCTGGCAAAAAAAATCTTAGTTGTTTCTATAAATCCTACTTCATGATTGGTATCTAATAAGTACTGGTCTTCTATAAATCCTTTTTTAACCATGTAACCTTCTGAGAGCTCATTTGATTTTAATCCTAGTTTAACGAAATTCTTTTGGATGGTTTCTGATGACGTAATACTTTATAAACGCCTCTTTCCTAGACAAGTTTACCTTTTGTCTTTTCACAATTAATTGTTTTCACCTGCCGGATGGTGTTTCATGTATCCTTTTGTCATCTTAGTATGTTCTTTGACCCCTTGTGCTCAACTAAGTGTGTAAATAGAGGTGGGTGGGTATCATAATCAACCCAGATATGACCCAGGTTTTGAAATATTAGTGAATTTTAATGGTTTCATATTGGTTATTAGTTCTCAAGGTTTTGCATCCACCAAATTTGTGTCAATTTGACCATTGCATCCACAATATTTTTTTATTTAGTTGAATATATTTAAATGCACTTGTGTATTTTTACATACCCTTTTATACTATGGTCCTTGATACAAAATTATAGCTTTTGTACATAATTTTATCTTAATTTAATAATTGATGTACAATAAATACGTGGCTTGTAGGAAAGAAATCATGTGGTTGGACTCAGAAAATTGGTTAGGCTCAGTTCTTGGATGCATTTTGATGTGATTCTTAAAATTAGAACCGTAAAGGTTGGCAAGTAGTTGGATACTTTGCTGTATCAAAAAACGACTCATACTAAATATTTCATTTCCTATCTTGATGAACAGTACTCTAACACTGTCTAATAGTATAGTTTTTTTATCTTAAACCTAGACACTCGGACATTTGGTTGGCCATGCTAGATTGGGTTGGACTGGGCTTGCGAAAAAAACCTTTGTTGAACCTGAACCTGTTCATCCTGAATCGCATGAAATAGTTGGCATTGATTGAAATCTTTATGATAACACTGATAATTTATTATATGCTTACGTTCAAAAAGAGTGATTATAGTTGGGCATGTTCTGCTTTTCTTCAAAAACAGTGATTATAGTTGGGTATGTTCTGTGCATGACAGTTCTCATTGCTATTGTTATATCGAGAGTTTACTGGGCCTACGTCTGATTGCACCAAGTTCACTATTGGTTAATGTACATTGATGTTGTTCCACATTTACACTGCATTCTACTCTTTATGTTGTATGAGGTTAAAAAAAATGTTTTATGAGGTAAATTAAATAATTTAGCTTTGCTGATATATACACCTGGCCTGTTTTCTAGATTTCAAAATAGATTTGGAAAACATCTTAAGTTTCTGCATCAAATGAGAGTTAGGCACAGAGACTGTCTGCCCCCTATGATTATTAATGGAAATCAATGCACCATGCAAAGCATGCACCAGGCTGCTGCTGAGGAGTATCTTCAAGCTTACAAACATCAGCCTGAGAATCCACTAATAAATCTTTGTGTTGGTATGGTTTTTTCTAAAGTCTGACAAAGTATATTGAGACTGTTGAGTCAAGATTCATTCTTGAGATTAATATCTTCCCATCATTGTTTTCTTGTGCATGACAGGTACTGCTTTAATCAACCTAGCCCTTGGCTTTAGGCTTCAGAATAAGCATCAGTGTGTGGTTCAAGGTTTTGCTTTCCTCTACAACTATCTAAGTATATGCAATAACAAGCAGGTATGGTGCAAATTCTTAATAAGATTTACATGCATTTTAGATATATCTTATGCTTTTTAGAACAAGTCCAGTTTTCCTATAACAAAATAGGAAGTTGTTATAAAGGGAAGTCTTTATAGATTATTTATGGATAAACTTCTTAGCAGACCATTGACCTAGTAACGTTGCCTAATTTTCTTTGAGGAACATTACTATTGATTATTTTAAAAAAAATTTTACCTCCCAGCCATGTTGAAGTCAGGAAGCACCTCAAGGAAGAAAATTTTAATTTTGTGGAGGCGTTCAACAAGCATCTGGCATGCTCATAAAGAAAAAAAAAAAGGAACTTAGGATGTCCCAATGAGGAAAATTGATATATTATCCCAAGAGGTTTATATTAATAATCATATTTTTTTTAATGTCAAATTTTAGTTTTTAGACTTCCTATGATCTTAAGCGCCATAGTTGATTGTCCTCCTCTATCAGAAGAGTGTTCATTTTTAACAAGGTCACTCAACTCTACCTCTCGTAGTTCTCATTTTATAACTACGACCCTCAAAAATATATATTTCCCAATACTGTGCAATGCGTGGTTCATTATTGTGGGATTAGCGTTAAACTGTATCAACATATAATAATTTTTCATTTAGGGAACCCTAAACCCTCAAATCTTGTGCCTTCGTTTCATTGGTGTCTCCCATTCGCCCACACTTGTGGCTGTCCTTACTTGTAGGTGTGCTCCACTTGCCGGCATGCTTTGCTTACAAGTGTGCTCCACTTGCAGGCATGTTCAGTTTGCGTGCACCCCATTCATTCAAAAAAATCCTACGGTCATTTCATGATTCAAATCAATCTTCATCCCTTTTGTTTATCTTGTGACACCTCGTGCTCGGTGATTGTTGCCTGTGGTTGTCCTGCCTGGTCATCCATGTTTATTTTTTCATGCTTGTGGATTTCTTGATCTTCATTCTCACCAACTCTTGTTGTAGGCTCTATCTGTATCTTATTGAGTTTGATCTTATGCCATTGATGTTTTTGATGGTGACCCGTCTCGAGCTACCCATATGGAGCTTGACTGATGCAATAACTCTCCTACTGACTTTGACATTCTTGACTTAGTAGGTTTTGTAATGTGGGCTTACTTCTTTCCTTTTGGATAGAAATTACTCTCTTAGCTTCAAGTTATCTTTTTTTTATTTTATTTATTTATTTATTTATTTATTTTTTAGCTTCAAGTTATCTTGATCATCCTTTGTATTCTATTTCTTTTCTTTAAATGTCGTTGCCTTTAAAAACAAAGTAGGCTGTTATTGATTGTACCCAATTCAAAGAGTTAGTAAGAATTTTCTATAACAATTTAATTTTATGAGGGATATTGTGGTATCCTTGTGGGCCCCACACTTCCTCTCTTTAAAAAGAAAAATAAATAAATAAATAAATAAGTGCTTTGTGGTATACCTATGGACATTCGATCAAGAGCTTGCTTTAATAATTTGCAGTTATCCATTGAGCGTGCTGTGACTTTTTGGCTTTTGATTTAGTGAGCCTAGCTAATCTTGGGATTGTTTGGCTCTTTGTTAGCAATCATGTGTTACGTTATCCAAGATGATCTCCTAAGGATTGAGGGTGGAGGTTTTATGACATGGAGATATGAATGATGAGAGTTTTATCAAGCCAAAGCGGAAGATGCACCTTAGCCTAAGAATGGTTCTCCTTAGGATGCATCAGTGCTTGGTACTGCATTTTGATGTTGGTGGTTTCCACCATTCTTTATATGGATGTCGATGTAGGTTTCATTAGGCCTTTGTGGGGAGGTTAGTGTAGATTTCATAGGTGCCCTTGGCTAGTGTCATTAATTTATGGGTTCCAACTTGACTATTGTGTTTGTAATCTGAGAAGTTATATGGGTTAGCTTTGAGCTTATTGAGCCAAGGGTGTCTTTGGTTCTTCCTTTGCAAATATTGATTCTTGAGTCATGCAAGAATCAATGTTTCTTCTTCAACATGATTGCTTGTACTTGTGATCATTGATAATAAACTCGGTTCATCCCTCAAACTTGTTGAGCTGGGAGGAGCGTCGACTTTGCCCTTTTACTTTCTAATTCATTTTTTTCCTAAAAACCCTAAAATTGGAATAAATTTCACAATTTTCAATTTGCCAAAACTTCTCTATTATCTATTTAATGATTAGGGTTTTCTATTTTTGGATTATTTAAATTTAAAAATTATGAAAATAAAATTTTTGTGAAAAATCCTAATTTCTACCATTAAAAACCCTCCTAAGATAGTTTGGAACAATAATCATGAAAAGATTTTCTTAAAAATCCAAGAATACGAAAAATCCTAATTTCTCCAAACTCAAAATTTTTTGGGAAAATTTTAAATTCCAAGGCTAAAATTCTCCCCTAATAATCTCCTAACAAAATTTTAGGTTTTAGAGAAACCCTAGAAATTCCTTCCAAAGAAATCTTTACAAAAAATGAGAAATCTCTTAATTAAAACATACCTTAACTCTCCCTTAGTCTTCCTCTTGAATTTCCCCCAACGAATCCACCAGAAAACCGCCTCCACCCCCGGACATGAACCTTCCCGGTCACCCCTTAGTTCACCTCCCTTGCATTCGGCCAAACGTGAATGAGAAGGGACTTCGGTCCCTTAAGGGGCTTTGGACGATTATGGAGAAAAAGAAAAGGTCTTATTTACCCTTGTAAGCCTTAGGTATATTTAGCACTAAGAATGGAAGTAAATAACCATTTCATTTATAAAACTTCGGCGATTTTTAATTCTAATTTTGTACAAAATTTATCCTACATTCTTTATATCAATTCGTTCGAAATTTCGCTTAGAATTTTATAAAATTGATTGCGTCAAATTCTGACAATTTTCGAAAATTCGTCTAATTTCGTCGTGGTACATCAAAATGCGTGCAACGCTTACAATCGACATTTATTGAGTTTTATATGGTAGATCATCCATAGCTTTCATTTCTTTTTCTTTTTTTTTTTTCATAGGCTGGACGTATTAGATGGTCAACAAAGCTAAAACTTAAAGCATCACCCCCCATCATGTTCTTATTATTGTCTGAGGACTCATTAATAGTTTTGTTTTTTTTTTCAACAGTCACTTGTAAGTAATTTAATGAACAATCAGTATAATTGTCATTCTTAAGCCCTCGCATTTTTTTTTTCATCCTATAATTGTTTATCCTCATCCTACATTAGTTTACAATTTTTATACATCATAATCAGATCATGTTTCCTTATGAACTTCTTGTTGCATGTTCAACTAATATTTTATAGTTGATTGTGATACTATGCTTCATTGTCATTAGCTTTTTCTTTATTAAAATCATATGAAAAACATCAGATCACCACTTCATTTAGTTCTTTAATAACTCATATTTTTGTGTTTTCAATATCATTGTATTTATATATGATCAAAAAAACATTTTCTACAAATTTTTGCATTTTCTATTTTCTAATAACAACTCTATTTTGGCATACCTTTGTTTTTTCTAATCAATTTTTTTTTGTACCATAGTCAATTTTGGTTAGCTTGATGAGCTCTACAATATCTAGCTAGGGTCAGGAATTTAGAGAAAATGGTTGTTAGTAATAATTGCATAATCTCACAGATTTCATTTAGCTTTTCCACCTCTTGTAAGAATTTAGTGTCTCACATCCACGTCAAACACCACTACAAAATGATAATATTTCTGTTATTACTACTAATAATACAAAATGACTACCACTTCATAAAAGATCACATTCTCTCCAAGAAAATTCAATTTCTCTACATCAACACTGAAGACTAACCAGCTGACATGCTAACGAAAACTCTCATCCAAGAGGACCAAGACCCAGTATCACCAACTTGGCATCAAGCTGTCTTTATAACCTCGAACTGTCAACTTCCAGGGAAGTAATATTCGCTTCTGCCAGCCCAAATACTCTCAGCCTCGTAGAGCAAACCTTTCTCAGTCGTCCGATAATAACCACAGCACTCATCCAAGCCGTCAACTGATAACATACTAATTCCTGTACTAGAACATTCTCATCCTCTTATACAATGTAATAGCCTATCTTCTGTTTGTGACAATTGAAATGAAAATAAATGTTACGATTCTTCTGTGCTTTATCATTATCTTCTCTATTTTGTGAGTTTATACTTCCCCTATCATCATCTCAACATGAGCCCGATCTAGTTCTTGATTGCCCACCTGAAGGAAGGTGAAGGTTAGGGATGTCAAAATAGGTTTTTGGGTTGTGTTCGGGTCCAACTCGAAATTGACCCGCTCTCAAATAATCCAACCCAAACCCGACCCGATTACACAAATGAGTCAGGAATCTGACCCGAACCTGACCTGCCCCAAATCCGAGTCGACTCGACCCGACACGCTGACCCGGGCAAGCGGTGAGCACGGGGGCAAGTGCGTGGGTGTGACCTGAGCAGTAAGGGTGCAAGGGCGATGCGAGCATAACGTGAGCACGGGTGTGAGGTTGCCAACACAAGTGGGGGTTAGAGTACGCGGGGCTGGGGACTAGGCAGGCTGCATCACAGGCGAGCTGTGAGTGTGATGTGGTGCGAGCACAGGGGGCCTGAGATGCGGGTCATATTTGGGTTAATTTGGGTTACCGGGTTGACCCGAACACATCTCAGATTTTTAAAATGGGCTAAAAATCTGAACCCGAATCCAACCCGTTTGCTGAACGGGTCAACCCGAACCCGGATATTTTGGGTCGGGTTCGGGTCAAGTTATTGGGTCATGTCATTATTTGTCTCTCCTTGTGAAGGTCATTCTGCTGATGTTATACCCTCGTCATTCTCATCCCTTTGTCAGACCTCATTAACGTTATACCGATCCATATATTTGGACAACTATGATGATTACTATGGGGTTGATTGAGTTGATTGGCCCTAGAAGGATTTCACGAGGACTGCTTTGGCGTTGTTTGTTTTAACCCAACATAGTACTTTAAACTTGTTCTCCGTTGGAATGACTATGGGTTTTATTGCCTTAGTGCGAGTGTCTGCTTTTTATTTGAGTGGTAGATTGAGTTTTGTTCTGGATGCAAATGCTTCAGATTTATATCCACCCGTAGGGCAAAAGGCAGCCGGAAATTTTCAAGAGACTGCAATTATGTCATCGATGGGATTGGCGAAGGAAGTCTTGCATTTGGGCTCAGTAGGCCTCTGCTTGGTTTCTGTTGCTTCGATAGTTACATTTGACAATTTTGAGGTCTTAAGGGGATTAGATAGGCCCATGAAAGATCACAAAGCTCTTTTAGCTTACCTAACTGGATTAGATTAGTCCATTTATGAAGAATTATCCACTGATTCAGCTATAGCTTGTACCCAAATGTTATCCTACCCTGATGTAGGGATAGTATTCTGATTAACATTTTAACCACAGTTATTTCTGCAATATTTAATAATTCATACAAACATTTCTTTCCAATTTCAGTGTTGCTTAAAATTTTTTTTGTATTTTCTTCATCACAATGTTCTGGTCTTGCAGGAAGCCCTTTACAACATCGCTAGAGCATATCAGCACGTTGGCCTTGTGACTTTGGCAGTTTTGTATTATGAGAAGGTTCTTGCAATTCAACAGAAAGATTTCCCCATTTCGAAGCCTCCTAATCAAGATCCAGGTGCTCCAGCAAGTCATAAACCAGGTTACTGTAATCTTCACATGGAAGCAGCTTTTAATTTACATTTGATTTACAAGAAAAGCGGAGCAATAGATCTGTCTAGGAAAATTTTGAAGAGCTATTGTACTCCTTAAATTTAACCATCAAATTTATTTTCTTAATTTAAAATGAATTTTGCTGTTTATTTATTTATTTATTTTTGCTAATTACAAAGGTGATTTGAATGGAGTAAAGGGTTTGTTAATTGTAGTGGTGTAACTTGAAGATTGTCAATGCCATTCTCAATTTTGGGGAAGGAAAGGGCATCAACTGCAATTGATAAAAATCTTACTACTTGCTGTATATGAGTGTTTTAGAAAATTAATTATTACATTAACACCATCATCAATTTGAGCATAGAAACCTATTAACTTGCCAATATTTAATACATGAAATACTAAGATCATTTGTTATTATGATATGAAAAGTTGGTAAATATAATCAAAAAGACAAAAGGTACATTTGTTTTTCACTTCCATTATATGCACAACTTCACCCAGGGTCCATCAAAATGTCATGTTTTTTCATAAGATTCACATCTACATTATAAGGTATTGTATACAACTTTGTAACCAATTCATGGAACTCATAAAAGGCCTAAATTTTACTGAATTTGTATCCATCCATCTTACAAAGGGATAAGAAAAGATAGAAAAAAGATCGAAGAACTGAATCAATCCCAGCAAAGATCATCAAGATTATAGATGCATGATAAACAAAAGATGAAAACTCTGGTGTGAGGTGAGGCACATTACACAGCTCATTTTGGCCTGTTGGTTGAGAGCTTATGCTTCCAACTAAGAGGTCTTAGGTTCGAGTCTTTGTGTATGCGTTGTGTGTGTGAGTTTGCCTTAAATGGCCTAAATGTCCCAAAAAAAAAAAGTGAGGCACATTCAAGACAATATTGTATTCAATGGTAGATTAGAAAAATAGGAAGAGTAAGATTTGGTCAGAAAATTATCTACTCATTCTACTCTTGTAAAATTTACTCACAACATTATTTGATGTTATTTATTTAGCAAGTTTTTGAATATTATAATTGGCATTTTTTTAAAAATTGCTTGGTGTTAACCTTACATTCACTTAATTAATTTGCTATTTACTAAGTGAATAGAAGAAAGATAAGATAGAAAAAATAGAGAATTCTAAGAGAGATTACATTATTTATGAAGTAGAAATTACAACTCGCCTGGAAGAGCTTTTAAAAAAGAAAAATATTATAATTAAGGCTTTGATTAAGACACATTTTTTAGTGCTTTCTAAAATGACTTTTTAATTCAAAATTTTTCTGAACTATACATTTTTATACTATAAGTTGCTTTAAAAAACAGTAACAAAAGTTGTCGCAAACGGAGCATAAGTGCACCATGAATCAGCTTTTAGAGATTCTATTTTTTCAATAAAATTTTATTATAAATCTTATATATAATCCGCTGACTTAATCTTTACTCTTGAAGTTTATTTACTGAGTTAAATTAAGTTTTCATTTGGAACGATTTGTTTACTGCTTTTTAAATCAGCTTTTAAAAATTTTATTTATGAAGTAATAAAAAAAAAGTCTAAGAATAGTACTCTTCAACTTGTCTCATATTCTTCGACTGTATCACCTTTTGGATCTATATGTTGTATGATAGCTTGGGCCTATTTGTGGGGTCCACTGCATCCACTAAAGAAGCATAGATTGACTCAATTAATACCATATTAATTTGAGAAAAACTGGCATATCAAAATCAGTTCTTTTTTTTTTTTTTTTTTAAGAAAATTAACGCATCAGCATGGCACCAGATTGATCTTATATACACTGAATGCGTTACTTATATACATAATTAACTACTTTATCGTATAACCTTTAAATTCAAAAGAAAAAATAGGATATTGTATGAGAAGTTCCTTCAATAAAAATGCAGGAGAGGAGCTACTGATAAATCTCTTTTTCCCCATTAATTCCAACGTATAACTCCTTACTCTTAAATTTTATTAAATGGAGTGCAATAGCTAAGGATCAAACAAGTTACAGAAATACGAAGGCGCAGCACTCAACGGCACCCTTAAAAAATATTAACGTAAGAAACTTTCGGTAACCTCCATATTAATTAACTTCACCACCTTTCCTAGCAATCAGTTCTCTCTCCACCCAACTATAAATTCATCTCTCCCCAACTCATCCTACCAGCAATACTGTACCAGATAAGAACATAAGATGGCAAAATCAGTAGCAGCAGCGAGTGCCTTCGTCTTCCTCCTCGTGGTCAGCACATCCATACCAACAGCTTCTTCATTCCAGTTAATTCCTGATTTCCTCAAGTGCTGGTATGCCGTTATTGAGCTTAAAGGCTGTTCAGTGAATATCATTCCTTCCAAACTAGATTTCCAAATTAAGCTCACTGAGCAGTGCTGTAAGGCCATAAACGGTATTGAAGAGAGCTGCCTTCATGTTGTGTTATCTGACCATACGATTGGCTCAGCACTGGTGAACTTGACTTCCAAGGTCTGTGCTGCTCCGGCTACGCAGGTCTCTCTCCATCACCTCCACCACAAACATTTTAACAAGTTGAATTGACCATTAACGCTGCATTGTACGTTTGGAGAATATGACAGTGGAAGTTGAATGGTCGTTTTTTTTGTTTTGTATTTTGTTTTTGGTTTGTTAGAGTGCCTTTATTAAGTCATATATTGATGGTTTCTTAATTTATGTAATAAAGTTGTTCAAGTTGTTTCCTTTGTAATGTGTTATATTCCTTATATATGTTTGCTGTTTTGTTGAGATTTTATATAATTTTAGTAGGATATACAGCAATATTCGAAGTCAAGGCTATGAATGGAAACTGCAACGCTTGAAATATTTACATCAATTTTTGAATACTGGAGGCTAAGAAGAGTTTAATTTTGGTAGAGAGCAGGTACTCTTAGGAAAAATTTTACCATCTACAGTCAGTTTTTGAAGCAGCCCTAAAATATGAAGATATTGAAATGAAATGTGAAAACTCATGGGGTAGTCATAAAATTCTGAAATTTTTTTTATTTTTTATTTCACATAGCTTATCTTGATCTATTAGTTGGTCCTTTTTGTGCACTATTAGTAATAACAAATCACAATTGCACACACAAGTGCGATAATGTGCAAATCTGGAACATACAAGTCCTTAGGCAGAAACTGTTAGGATCAAAATAAACCAATTTAGAGCTCTACGATGAGTGAGAGAACTCAGATGAGAGCTGTAATAGACATGTTGAAGTCCTATAGAGTTTTTTTTTTTTTTTTTTTTTTTTTTTTGAGTCATTTTCGTATGTTTATTCTAGGAAGAGAGACATGTGAAACAACCAAGCAACACATACCTGAGAGAAATAAGAGAATATTAAATTTAAATTTTTAATTAATATAATTTTATTATATAAATTATATTGTATGATGTCAATCATAGCATATGATATTCCTTACAATTGAATAATCTGTGCAGGATTTTGTTGTATTAATTAGAATATTCTTAAAAGTAATTTCAATTAACTAATCAAACTTTAGTATTAATAAAATTTGATGCTCATTTCTTGACATTTTAGGGTCTTCTAAACATAATAAATCTTGTATAATGAAGAAGACTCGAGAATGTTGTTGGTAGAAGAATCTAGGATGTTTGTAATAAACAAAAAAGACTCTAGAATTACTATGTTATAGTAGTCTCTAGATTTATCTTTCATACCTACAAATAGGTGATGCCATGATGTTGTAAACCAAATTGAAAATCACTCTGCAAAAGTTTAGTAATAAATTCTTTTTCTATTCTCCCATACAAAATCTCTAAAGCCCATTGCTTGCCTCCATATCTTCCTTTAGTCTAAAATATTCCCACATTTGGTAAATATACACTACAATGTATGGCTACATACTAGATCAGAAAAGAGAAATAAAAGTCATGACTATACAAAAATTAGAAACTACATGTACCAACTAATACAGAACTTGACTTGGGACCATAGCTACTCAACCAACTCTTTATCTTTTTCCCTTACTTGAAATTGAATGCGTAATAGGTGTGAGCTAGCATAGGTTTTCTCCCTTTCTCTCTTTAAAATACAACTTGGGGGGGGGGGGGGAGGTAGTTTAAAAAATGAGTAACTTAAGTGAAAATTGATATGTTTACTTAATTTAGACATGGCATCGTGGCACTCTAGACAACACCAATGAAGCCTCAACTAACTGAGAGCTTAGCCCTACCATGCCTAATTCCAACGTTGTAGTGCTCCTATGAGGAAAATTCAAGATTTTTTATTCATGCACACAGACCACCGATACTTCATTTAGAATAAATTTAATATTCACATGCATATAGAATAATTTCTCACATAAAAGAGGTAATAATGCAGAAATGTCATTACGTTACCTTTACCATAACGGGTCAGAATATATAGCTAAATACTATTTTAGTAGGTATTATAATCTTCCCCTCCTCAAAAAAATATCATCCTTGATATTTCAAAAGTTAGAGACAAATTCATCATGGAATAATTATCTCATCTTCGATTCCTTTTCCCAATTGCTTCTCTTTCAAATTTTTTCATTGCAATACACCTTGGCCATTCAAATTTGTTTATTTTTAATTAATCTTTTAATATCACATGTAAGAATCCCTTATGGTTCTTCTCTATTGCTTAGAATTAGATGGACCTCAACTTCATCTGTAGATACCCAATTCTCATAATTAGACACCCCTTCACTTAAGAATGATATGTGGAATGTGAATATTAGAAATATGTTATTGCAACTATATATTGTAAGTAGACTTTCATATCCTTTTGATTATTTTAAATGTTCCAATGTACCTTATAATCAGCCTTCCTTCCTTTCTAAAACTTCTTATGTCTTTCATCTGTATGATCATTATATGTACATAATCTCTAACATGAAATTTTATAGCTCATTACTTTATATTATAATATTTTTTCCGCTTTTCTTGCTCTGCATTCAATTTATGTTTGATCAGATGACTCATTCAGTAGCACATCAAAGATATCCAATTTGACTCCTTTATCCCACATCTGTCCAAGATATTAGCGTTCTACATTTTCCACCAAATAATACTTCATAAGGGGCCATACATATACCTGATTTAAAGTTATTATTATAAGTGAATTTGATTAGAAGAATATAATCCTCCCAACATCCTCAAAAATTTAGAACACTTAATCTCAGAAGATCTTCCAATACCATAATAGCTCTCTCGAACTATTCGTCGATATGCGGATAAAAAATCATATTGAAATGTAATGTATTGTCTAAATCTTATTGAATGGCTCTCCACCTTTAGGAGATAAATCTAACATATCTATAAGAAACTATCGCCCTTGGTTCTCCATGTAATTAGACAATCACTTGTACATACATATATGCCAATCTATTCATTGAATCAGCATGTCATATAAGAATAAAAGGTGTAGACTTCATTAGATGATCTACTACAACCCAAAATACATCATATATTTGCCTCAATATAGGGAATATCATATAAAAATTCATCGTCACCTCTTTCCATTTCTAGTCTCGAATAGGCAATGATTGCAGTAGGCCTCCAAATTACTAATGCTCTAGTTTCACTAGCTAATAAGCCATATTCTTATTCAGTGCAGGCCCTAACTAATGCACTTAGTACAATCTCTTATCTAAAATATCCATAATTAGGATCCCACAACCTATTTTTATATATGATAATTTTGAAATTGGATAATTAAATTTTAGGTTTCTTATCATACTAGATACAATCAATCACCTTTAAAAACTCTACATCTAATCTCAGGACTTCCTAGATTCTTTTCTACAAAGATGCTTGTATAATCATTTGAGCCAAAATGCTAATATTTTGATCAACATGAGCAAACACTTTTAACTCTAACATCTAGATATCTCAAATTAGATGATTTGATAGTTCATACACTCACTTTCTCAAAAACGCAATTATTTAATCTTTACATCATCAATATATGCTTAAGTGTATAATATTTAAGTTCAAAGCAAGTCAATAACTTAGATGATTTTCTTTAGTTAATAATAATGGTTTTAAAATTAGAAATTAGGGTTTTTTATTCATCCAAATTATCACCAATTATTTAGTATCATTCTTAATTTTAAATAATTTGTAATTGTTATTTTTATTTAGGCAAAAAAAAAAATAATCAAAGTGCAAGCCCTTTATAGTGAACATTTCTAACAATTAAGAAATATAGGGAATTTTACTTAAATGTAAATTGAACTACAAAATAAGAGTACAAAACAAGATTGTATAATAATTGATAGAATGAATAGAATTGGATAAAAACAAAAAAAATATGCCTTTTCATTTAAAATGTTACAAAGTCCATAAGGCATATAGATACAATATCATCTATGTCTATCACAACCATTTGTAACAACACACCAACAGGGGATCTCCCACACTCCCTCACTCCCTCCTCACCCCCCCCCCCCCCCCCCCCCCCCCCCCCCCCCCCCCCCAAAACAAAAAAAAAAAACAAAAAAAAAAAAAAACAACCCCCAAGCAAAGAAAAGAAAGAAAGAAAGAAAAATGCAATAATTAGCAACAAACACAAACCACTCTCTCTCTCTCTCTCTCTCTCTCTCTCTCTCTCTCTCTCTCTCTCTCTCTCTCTCTCTCTCTCTCTCTCTCTCTCTCTCTCTCTCTCTCTCTCTCCCTCCTATAAGCAAGCCAATCAATGAAATAAAGAAAAAAAATATTACTTATAATATTTATCATCGTCATCATCATCTCCACCACCATAGGGTGCAAAAAAAAAAGGATCATAAACATGTACAGTAGAAAATTAATCTAAATATTCTGCCTAACTCTTCTTTGAACTCAAAAGTGTAGTGGTAATGCCTATCCTGCATGTCAGTATAATGAGCCTACCAATTCCTACTCTCATTATAGAAATTAGTAACTCTATCCATATATTTTCTCAAATTCATAACCTACTCTCCTAAAGATCTAAGGGATCGAGCACTCGACCAACTATTACTAGACTGACTCATCAACCTGGGCTCACTAGGACTAGCTTCCTCCTCTACATCAATCCTTTGAAATACCTAAATTTTCCATTTTGTTAGAGTAAAAATGGGAAACAATTGCTTTGTATTAGAATCACGTAAAACTCTAGCAAAAACACACATGGAATAAATAAAAGATGGGCATCCTAAACATGTGTACCTTCGAAAGGACACCGCTCATGGGGTTTGAATGCAAAGGGTACGACCGCACTATCCTGTAGGAAAAGATGATCGTAGGCCTTTATACTCGACATAACAGGCCAATGGGAGGGCAGATTAGATCGTGTATACGACTAACTATTGAGGATAGCGGCTCTCGCCAGTGCACCCTGATGGGTAGTGATATACACGACCTGGTCAAAACAATGAGCTCCCCCACTCGATACATCAGCTCGGCTGGGATTTAGTAGATGTGGAATTTAGTTTCCCACCGGCGTAAGCCCCCGTGGTTAATTACATCTCAGGCCAAAATCCAAAAAAACTCTCGATTAAAGATAATACATTATCTTTTCCAAAATGGGATTGACATGAGGGTATAGACTAAGACGTCCTACTCAAAAGGAAAATAAGGATTCAAAGGACTTAGTCAACATACAGGGTTCACACTAGCATTCAGAGGGACTAAGGAAGTGAGAAGAAATTAGAGAAAAGAAAAATCAAGCATTCAACACATACATGAGAGAAAAGATAGAGGTGACATCATCCTGTGATGTGGATAAGTAGGATTTATAGTCCCTAAAAAGAAGGGACCTACCCACTATTTAGGCACACTACGAGACCAAATGTAATAGCCTCGAATCATAAATCTAAAGTTAGGTTTAGTGTTCTACAAATAACACTAAGACTCGTGTCCTAATTAATGCAGTGCAAAACCTAAACTTACCCCGTCCTGGATTGGGGAGCCAGCTAACCACCTAATCGCTTCAAAACCATGCTATCAAGTCATTTATGAAAGATAGTGGTGGCACAATTTTTTGGAAGTTAAGACCGATATTCAGAGGGTTTCCTAATTGGTCATGTACTTATGTTTGGTGGATGCTCCTAGCTAATGCAATCAAATTTTAATTAGATTTATTTCTAATGCAATGCATGCTAGTTTAGAAGGTCTCAAATCATGAATGCATAAGACTTTAAAAATAGGCTAATATAAAATAATTTTTAAAAAGACTGGGCCTCCCCAGGTCCGGCACTTCATCCTCATAGGCCTGATTATCCAGACTCTACCCGCAGGCACGGAGGTGTCTTATTAGAAGGAGAGAAAAATGCATTAATATGTATGCGACCCCGGACGATTTCGGTGGTTCACTAGGTTCGTTAAGTTTTTATGTTATTTAAATCTTAAATATTAAATTTTAATTATGGGTAGAAAAATTTTTATAGTCTTTAAAGAGCCTAACGAGATCCAAGCTAAAATAAAACACGGCATGTAACTCGCCAATAAACTAGAAAAAGCAAGAAACCCTAAAGGCACACAACATAAATAAAACACATCATAAATAATCCAACTAATCAAATAAATGTCCATAGGCCAACTGCCCTTAATTACAACATAGGGTTGACAGAAAAGTAAAGTGGTCGGGCACTACTGCCAACAACTCGGATTTCTAAACCTAAGACTGACGCAAATGACTTGATATTAGGCCTTCAGGTCTTCAGCCTTCTTGGACTTTTTCTCTTTGGACTCCTTGGATCTCTCCTCCTTGGACTCCTTAGATTACTCCTCCTTGGACTCCTTGGATTTATCGTGGCTTGAATATCCAAACGAAGAGACAATCTCTCCCTGTAGGGGGGCATTGCCTTTTCTCTTTGGATATCTAAAGCCATCCAAACTCGGTCTTCCAAATGGAAGAAGACTCTCCCCTGTAAGGATGCCTTCTTATTTTGGAATTCGAGTTGGATAAGAATATTCACACTCAAAGCTCATCTTCACAACTCTTCACAATTATCATAAATAATTGCATTAATTAAATAGCAGTAAATCTAGACTCTCCTATAAGGTTATCCTAATAAAAATCCCAAGCAATTTAAAATAAAAATGCATATCACAGCCATACACTTGGCCATGCTCATAATTATTGAGGGCTAAGAAGTTTATGGAGCACATGTAGTAGTTATTATTTAATGATATTAGCTCTCATTAATTTAGGGGGGGGGGGGGGGGCTGAGCAAGCACCTGCACAAAATAATATTAAAAATCATGATGTTTGCCCCCCCCCCCCCCCCCCCCCCCTTTAGCATTGCATGAGCATGGCCACTTGCATGAAAAGAAATATATATCTCATCCCTAACCTAGGGGTAGATCTAACGTACATCACATTATTTTCACAGAGTGCAGTAAAAGTAAGCAAACACACCAATCAATTATTCACAACATGCAATAAAATTATCAGAAAACCTTGCACACTGTAGAAAAGTAAACATCGGCCTAGCCTAAGTCTAGAAGTGGTGCCCTAGCAAATAATTTTATGTGTGTATAAAGCTTGTGTTGTTAGGATAGATCCTAAGTTTGGTAGTTAGTTAAAGTTGCCTAAAGTTCAGGTTTGTTGAAGGCCAAAAAAGAAAACTTTTATTTAAAGTTTAAATATTAATGAATTAGGGTCCATTTTAGTTAATTTAGTTTTTTATAGCTTTTAATCAATTAGGGTAATGATACTTGAAATTCAAATTGTATTAGCCAATTTTGAAAAGTCTCGAGTCCTCCTAGATACTAGGTTAAGGGAGTCCAAAAGATCACTTTGAAAAATAAGCTATGTTTAGGTTCCTAACATTTTAGGTAAATACTAGGGCTTAGTATGAGTAGTTAGACAGGTAGTTTACTGGATTTGGAGTTCACTATACAAAGTTATAATTTTTGGAAGTTTTGGTCCTTAGACTATAGGTTGGGGTTGACCAGAAAGTTAACTTTTTAATTTAGGTTAGTTTCTAGAATCATAATATTTTTAATAAATACTAGACCCTAATTGGAGTTAAATGCATGTGATTTTGACTAATTTGGAATTTTCTACAATTAGTTATGAATTTTTGAATTTTGGATATTTATTGAATTATCTAAATAATTTAATTAAAGGGTTGTCTTAGGGGTTTTGATCCAAATCAGCTCCAAATTAATTGGAATCACCCCCAAAGGTCAAAAATGACCTGAGAAGGTGTTCTCAAGTGTTCGAGAAAATTTTAAAATTTTTAAAAATTTATTAGGACTAAAATGGTAATTTTCAATTAAGGTTAAATTAAGGGTCAGATTAGGGTCAAACTAAGGATCCCTATTTATCTAAGGTTGGGGACTGAATTTTGGAGAGTTTTAGCTATTTTGGGTGTTTTTCTTAGTTAAAATGGATTTATTATAATTTTTAGAAGTTATCAGACTCTATTTAATGAGTAGATTAGGGTTGGTTAATAAAGGGGCCTAAAAAGTGCTTAAAAATCCTAAAAAATTCTAGGATGTTTCAGATGTCACTAAGTTTAAATGTTGAGGTTCTCCATAGATCTAGGAGAGCCTAAACTAAGTGCTCGTGCATCCTACACATATAAGGTACGAAAAAAGAAAAGTAAGTATACTTATTGGTGGGATTAGAAAATGATTGAGACTCAAGCACCCACTAATCCACCTACCCCATGAATGTTATTCATGTAAATTATCCATGTTTAAAATTTTACAAGTAGATCTTTTTAAATTAAAGATTTAATAATATATGTAATTTTAAAATAGGTTAAAATACTTATATGTTAAATATATAAATTTAAAAAAAAAAAAAGATAATTCAAAATATTTCAATTTAAATACATACATAAATATGAGAGAGATCTACTGGTTACTCAAATGGGCTAAAAAGCGATTTGAAAATAATTTTGTAATTTCAAAATAATCAAGATATTAATTTTTTTAAGTATTATTTAAATAGCCATATAATTAATTAATATATAAATATGATATAAAAATACTTTTTTATTTCTAAAAACAATTTTAAATAAAAATACATATTTTTCTAAAAAAATAGAAGGTATTATACATCAAAATCTAATTTAAAATGAAATAATTATGAATTTTTAAAGTTTAAAGTATTTATAAAAGGATTTCATAAATAATTTAAAAATAATTAATAATGAAATAATAATTAAATTAAATATGAATTTAAAGTAATTTAATAAAAATTATTTTCATAAGTTTTGAAAAATAAATGAATTTTAAATTAATTAATTATTAATTAAATAATCTAAGTAATTAATAATTAAGAAACATATTTTAAAATAAAAAAATTTATTTTAAAATTAAATGTCAAAAAAATCCTCTATTTTTTAAAATAATTTAACAAAATAATTTTTTTAATAGGTTTGAAAAATAGTTAAATTTTAAATCAAGTAGTCATTAATTAGATAGTTTAGATAAATAATAATTTAAAAAAAGTATTTTAAAATAGAAAACATTTAAACTAATAAATAATTATTATTATTTTTATTATAATAATCTGAAATTTATGATAATTAAGGGATATAACTTTGATAAGTTTGAAAATTAATTAAATTTTAAATTAATTGATTATTAATTAAGTAATTTAAGTAATTAATAATTAAGGAAAGTATTTAAAATAGAAAATATTTATTAAATTGAAAGAAAAATAAAAATAAATAATAAAAGAAATCTCTAATTTTTGAAAATAATTTAATAAAGTAATTTTTATAAATTTGGAAAGTATTTAAAATTTAAATAAATCAATTATCTATTTAGTAAATTAGGAGATTAATAATTAAGGAAAGTATTTAAAATAAGAAATAGTTATTAATATAAATTTAGATAATAATAATAATAATAATAATAATAATGATAATAATAAATATCTGATATGTTAACATAATTAGGAAAAATATATTTTTTATAAATATAGAAAATAATTAGATTTTAAATTAATTAAATGTTCATTAGGCAATTTAACTAATTAATTAATTAAAATAATTTAAAATAAAAAATAGTTATTAATTCATATTAATTCGAATTAAATAATAAAAATAATAATAATTTTTAGATTTCAAAAATGGATTAATAAGAAAATAGTTTTTTATAAATTTAGAAAGTATTTAAATTTCAAATTAATTAATTACTAGTTAAGTAATTTAGGAAATTAATCAATTGGATTAATTTAAAAAGAGAAAAGTGATTATTAATTTAAATTTAAATAATTAACATAATTTCTCTAATATTTTAAAATAATTAATGAAAATATTTTTTTATAGTTTTAGAACGTATTTAAAATTAATTATTAATTATTAATTAATTATTAATTAATGATTTAAACATTTAATTGCTTGAATTACTTAAAAATAGTAATAATATTAAACATAAAGAATATTTTTTAAAATAATAATAATATAAATAATACTAAAAAGGTTTTCTTATTTTAAAAATAACAAAACATAAATAAAAATTTGTTATTATTATTTTAAATTAATTAGTAAATATTAATATCAAATGAATATTTATAGGTTAAATAATATAAATTATTTAATAATTATATAATATACTATAAATAAAATTAATTTTAAGTTAATATTTTCAAATAATTGTTTAAAACATATTAACGAAAAATATATTATTTTTATAAAAATATTTAATATAATATTAATTTAAATATGAATTAAATACTTGAACTATGTTTAATTAAATAATTTAAAGTATAGATGATATTTAAGAATAATTTTAATTTTAAAATAAAGAGGGTAAAATCATGAAGAAAATGATATATTATATTATATTTTTTTATAGATTTGAAAGTAATTTTTAAATTTATTTTTTAATAATTAAAAAAAAATAAAAAAGAAGTAAAAGATTTATTCTCTCGATCGAGACAACAAAACATAATGAAATTTTAACACGAGTAAAACGAATGAAGAGCATTCGTGGGGGAGCAATTTTACTTTCTAAAATGAGGTATATGAAAAATTATTTAGATTTATGTGTTGTGACCTAGGTCTAATTTTTTTTGAGAAATTCTTACCGTTAGATCTTCGAGGTCTTCAAACGGTTGAACTTGTAGATTATCCTCGTATGTTTCTCTATTTGAAACCACGAATAAACAAACTGTTGATCAACAGGATCGATGCCTTGGATGGATCTAGCCTTGATCTCGTCAGAGGATCACCGCTAGTAGAGTTTGATCGATGGATTTGAGTGAAAAAAGGTGGGGAGAATTTAGAAGAGCTCTCATACCAAAAAGTTAGGATTGAGAGTGACTAGGGAGAGAATCAAATCAAGCCCCTCTCATGAAGCCCTAAAAGAGTATTTAAATGATCAAGGCCTTAGATCTACGGCTAGGATTCATCCTAAGGCTAATTAGAAAGGAATTGAGGTGATTTAGTCGCGAGGTTGATTTCTTGATTTAGGAACAAATTTAAGCTCATGAGAATAAAAAAAAATAAATTAAGCACATTGAATTAAAATTAAGCTCAAAATTAGATCTGATTTGGGTCAATTTATAATTCAATTTGATTTGCTCAAATTAACCCAATTAAATTTAAATAAAATGGCGACTTGAATCATAACAAACTCGAGGCTAAGATGGACTAATTGAGCTTAATCAAACCCGATCGAGCCTAATTCGACTCAATTTAAGCTGATTCGAGCTCGAATTGGATTTGACGGGGCTTGATTAAATCGATCAAAGGCCCTTGAGGGCACTTGAATAAAAATCAAAGTCAACAAAACCTACAATAGTAGATCGAGTCCCTAATGATATACCTGAGAGAGGAGTGAATCAACTTTCCTATATTGATTAAGTGCCCAACATAAATTGAGTAATTTAAAATAGCCCAATCTTGTATAACTTCACTAATATTTCTACTAGGCAAAAGATAAGTAGATATAAGATAATGTCAGGCTTTGATACATTGGGTCAAACAAGTGGCCATAAAATTGATTACCTTACCATTCCTCTCCTTCCAAACAACCACAAAGAAATCTCAAATCCTCTTGATGGTCAATAAGTGTAATACTAAAACCACATAAGTCATCATCCTCAGTATCACTAAGATTATAAATTTGATTAATGGTAAAGGGATCAAAAGGGACCCACTTACCCTAGATAAAGCATTTATTATTATGAGTTTCTTTGGCATTTACAAAAAAACTCCCTTAATATGCTTACTAAAGCAACATGAGAATCCTCTCAAAGAGTCTCCCAACCCCAATTTACTATAATTTGCAGTACTGCCTCTCCCAAGTTTAATAAACCCCACTTAGGTATGAATTTCTTATTAACAAATAGATGTGCATAGTGCTCTTCAGCCTCTACTAAAATAAATCTATTCTCATTAAAAGAATATGTTATCTTCTTGTTTCCAAATATCTTGGGGGGCAAAGTGAAATTTTAACTCACAAGCAAATAGAACAAACTCAAAAAGATCGATGAAGAGAAGGCTAAAATGAGGTGAAGAAATTTGAATGTGATGATAGCAAAAATACTAAATGATAATATACATACTAGCAGTGGCACCGCGTGTAAAGGATATGTGGCATTATTGTGTAGGAATTGGAAAATGGATAGAAAGTTTTTTTACCAAGGAACGCCCATGGCGCTTGACACATGCGAGTGCTACAGCGCTCGAGGAAGACCACCACTATGGTGCTATAATAACAAATTATGGGTTAAACCTAACACAAAGTGCTAAGGGAAGTGATATTATGCTTCAAAAACAATCATAATGGAAACATATGTGTCATGTAACTGCGTTAATTTCTATGCGACAACATTGTGTAAATTTTAATTTGGCACCGCAATGCTACATGGATTAACACTGAAGCGTTGTATGAGTGGAAGTAGCTCTATGGTGCTTAGCTGTATAGCTCTAGAACAATACACAATGCTAATTTTTTTTAGACTTCAGTGCATCAGTGCCTTATTTAAGTGTTGTAGTGCTTGACAATTAAATGTTGTGGTGCTTTAAACCCTGACATTAGTTGAATTTAAAACTTATGTAAACTCTCAAAAAAATTATATGTAAATATTTTAGTCATAACTACACTTAGTAATACACATTTAACAAATATTTTACATTTTTCATAATTACGAAATAAATAATAAAAATTTTAGAATTATATTAAGAAGTAAAAACATCAACAACAAAAACTAAGATATAACATCAACACATTTGGGTTTTCTCCCAAGCAGTGCTAAATTTATAGTCTTCAGCCAAACTTGCTTAGATTTTTTTATTTTGGCTAAGCTAATCACCACTCCTCCTCAAGTGGCCCACACTATGACCCTTCCCTTTCTCGTCGTATTATTTTTTTTTATTAGTAGGAAATATTCCATGATGTCTACATCTAAAAGAGATGGCACGTTGTCCTAGTGTTTTTTTAAGTTTTTAATTAAACCTTCTTGACTTTCCATTTGAGTTCCCAATTGAATCACTGCCTTTTTCAAAGGTGCCATTCTATCTTTGAACTAATTTTTTTATTAAAACCTTGGGGATAAGAGGGTCCAGGGTTTAATACAGGTTATTGAGGATTATTCTAATTTCCTCGATTTAATTGGATGACATTCCGTTATGGTTTGTCCAACCTGGATTTATAAATATTAAAATAGGAATTACTTTGTCTTCTAATTAAATTCACATTCTCAATCCCTTAAGAATAATTCTCACCAATAAATTTAAATCTTGCACTTTCAAAAGCATATATTATCCATATCCTAAACTAACTACAAAACTATCTAATATTTTAGATATAACATCTACATGAGCAGTCAAAATAGATAAGTCATCTAACTAATAAACTCTAGCTACTTTTTTAGTAGTCATCATATGAGAGGCCATTGAAAATTATTTTTTGTCATTTCCTTAATTAATGCATAGGCTTTATCAAATAGCTTAGACATTAAAGATCCTCAAGCTGTTGCATCAATTATTGACCTAAGGGATCCTATAATTCTATTATAAAAAATCTAAAAAATAACTAATCAGGTAAAGTATAATGAGGGTATTTTCTATGCATCTCCTTAAATCTCTCTAACTTTCATAAATTGACTCTCCTTCAAATTAGGAAAAAGTTGTGATGTCATTTCTAAGCTTAGCATTTTAGGTGGGAAATACTAAGTTAGGAATTTGTGTGGCAACTCAATTTAAGTGGTTACATAGCCTAGGGCCAAAAAATTCAACCACATCTTAGCTTTGTCCCTTAGCAAAAATAAAAATAAACAAAGCCTATAAGCATCATCGCTGACACCTTTATACTTGAATGTTGCATAAATTTTGATTTATTATCCATTAATAGGTCCTTCAACCCTCAATTGACTCATCTAACCCAATTAGGCTATCTCAATTTATCATGAACCTCCATCCACACTCAATCAAACTCCAATTCATATTTGATCTTCACCAAATGAATCTGAACACCTCTCCTAGTGAAATGGACTTGACTTGTCACCTTGACCTAGTCATTTGATGACTTGGTTAACAGGACCCATGTTTGGTCAAACTAGGTCAATTCATAACATCCTATCAAATCAACCCATTCAAACTTCTTCAAACCCTCAAATTCACTCCATTACATTATTCATATGCATGCAAACCTTCCATAAATTAAATTCAATAGGTTTGATCTAGTCAACCTATTGGAATTTATCAAACATCTATATACATGGTCAACCTTAAATTCAAATACAATCTACATATCTCTAAACCTATGATTACTCACCTCACTAGCTCACTAGACTTACTTAAATGACACCTCAGTTGGTTTGACTGGTCAAACTAGTTAACAACTTTACAAAAGACCATTAAGTGGTCAAACACTCATCTTAAATCATTTCCCTCTAAACCAATTCACTCCAGCTACCTAAACACCCTCATAGAAACCTCCTAACCATCCCCCTAATGCAGTTTTAATTTATGGATTAATCTTAAGCAATCCCGATGGACCCATGTGTTCATATGAGGACAAAATAAACCTTTCCACCTCATTGTACCTTGGCATGTCCTTTTCTCTATCTCTTAATAACCCTAGGGGAAAATGACATGAATCATAACAACCTTCCAAATGAATCACAATCCTCCAAATATGCTAGGGCATTTTGAATTAATAAAAGGGACCAAATTATTTATTCTACGAATTACATTCTCTCATTGTCTCCACGCTCCAATTCTCATTTTATTCAAGCTCTACACACCTCCTCTACATCTCCCAAGTCAAATCCAACTGGTCAAAGCTCACTAGCGACAACTCTCAGGAGACACTAGATTGAAGTTTGTTTAAGGACTAGAGCTCACAATCTAGACTATACTAGTCCCCAAGTCCTTCTAGAGGGTTGATCTACACTTCTTAATAAGAAAATCAAGCCTAAGATTGGTTGTTTACATCTAGTAAATTAAGGTATATCCTAAACCCAATTTAAAGACTTTAGATCTAATTATCTTTACAAATAGTGCTCTTCAATCCACCAAAACCAATCCCAATGTTCATTCACATCCCATAAAACTCTGTTTAAAATTTCATGGGTATTAGGTTGGTTGATTTTGAGAACAATCCATTCTTCCACACTAGGGTTTAAGCAATAATATACATGAACTTTACAATATCTTAGTTGTTGATCTCATGATCAACGACTCATATCGCATTGTTCAAGTGTTTATCTAAACCTCTCATTTTGTCTTATCATTCAGTTCTCCATCTAGCATGATCTGAATCATCCATTCAATACTATGAAAGATCTAATGCATGCAGGATGCTACTGATATAGTTAATGAAATCAAATCCCGTTGTTGTCACCATGGCTAATTAATGCCAATGATTTCACAGCGAGACAATCCATTGGCATTGAATATTGCCACAGTCGTGATTTTAGACTAGTGAATCCAAGGCTAACGCGTAGCCCATGCCGCCACCGTCAATGCATTAATTAATAAAATGAAGTTTTAATTATTTTAAAATCAATTAAACTTCATAAATTCATAACAAATCAAATACGAAACAATTTTTTATAAATAACCACTAATTTTCTTCAGAAGTTTATTCTCTTCTATTTAATAATAAATTAAGCATAAATTTAGAATATATAGGGAGTCATTTAATTTATTTAGATTTTTCTAATTATCTTAATAATTCCTAAAAAATTATTTAAGTGAATTTAAACTTTATTATTATTAATTAAATGTTATATATTATTTCTAGTATTTTTGTTAGATTTAACATTTGAAACTTTAAATAAATAAATTGTATTATCACCCTATTTATTTTAAAAAATTCATGATAAACAACCCATTAATTCATTACATGTATTCATTTTTTTTATGAAAATATTAAACAGAGTTTTATTATTTAAAAATGAATCTAAAAAAGTTAATTGAGTATTTAGAGAGCAATAGCAATATTTTTACCTTTAGTTTTCCCTTAATTTCTCTCTACATACTTAGCCATTTTGATTCTTTTTTTTTTTTTTTTGGATGAGGGAGTGGTGATACACTATTCTTGTAATTTACCATTATTCAATTAATCTGATATAACATGTATGAATAATGAAATTCCAACTATTAAGGCTATTACTTAACCTCAAAATTTGGAAACCCTTTATTTTCATTTCACTTAATTCTAATACACCACTTTGTCATGGTTTGTTTACATGTTTGTAAATGTTTAAGAGTTATTGACATTGATTTAATAGACCTATAAAACAATATTTTAGGATCAATAATCAATTATATGACTAGTGAACTTCGACAAATCTAGCATTCACATACACATCCTATTTTGATGAAATATTAAAGATAAAAACTTAGTGACATTATTCCCCATGATTAAATCTACCCTGATTTGCCATTAATTGATCATATAATAATGATTAATTAAATCAACCCTTCATTAAGGGTTATATCTCAATAATTTTGACTAAATCAAATAAAATTAAAAAAAAAAAGCTTCAATCAACTTTAAATCACATATACCATCATTGAAAACTAAAATTAAATCACAATGTTTTTAATTTTTTATTAATAATTAACTACCCCTAATTAAATATTAATTAAATAAATTGATTAAAAATAAAAAAATTAAAATATATAAAGTAAATTTAAATAAAAATAAATTAAAATCAAAGAATTATTAATTCAACTTAAATAAAATTTTTAATTAAAATTGAATTTTTAATTCATTAAAAAATTAATTTATTTATAATTAATTAAATGTAATATATAAAATTAAAAAATACATAAAAATTTAATTAAAATTAAAAAAAATTCAAAGTTTAAATATCTCAATTTTAAATAATTTTTTGAATAATTAATTAATAATTAAAAAATTTATTAAAATTTATAAAAAATTATATAGAAATCAGAATAATTAAACAAAAATATTTCATAATGAATCTTAAATAAATAATTAGGCTTTTATGCTTAGCACTTAATTCCATTTGATGGGTATTTTAGCATTAGCTTTCAAAGTCTTAATGCCTTATAAATCACCTATTCCTTTATGTGCTATTTGATTCCATTCAGAGAGCACTTACATATGTGATTAAGGGATTTAATAAATTCGAAATAACAAATCAATGGTTTCTAGCTACACCATGTCAGCCTTCGCTCACAAAATTCATATGTGTTTTCATTTTTATTACCCTTAACATAAATAATACATTGACCCTATACATCTTGCTTGACTTCACTTGGAAGGCATTGTATTGGATTGAAGGGCCCCTTTTTTATCTCTTAATATATTAATAAATAAATTCTTTAAGGCTTTATGCTGTTATATATTCTATATGGGAGATGATTGCATTTCATTTGCAAAACCATCTATGACTTATAAATTACTAACTCTTGCATTTTGGGGTTAGTAATATATAAGTTCTTTAAAGTTAAATAATCTACTCTAACCATTATAATCTAAATAATAAAAATCCAAACGTACATAATTTGAAGTTTAATTAAATAAATACCCATTTAGCCTGTAATAAACATACATTAAAAATACATGCAATTTAAACACTAAAACCTATAGGACATACCAAAGCCACACAGCCTACTTCACACAATTAGATGGTTTGTCAGGAGAACCAACTTTTGCTTAGATTAGGCTGGTGGTGTGAATTGATTGTCGATTACTCTACTTGGAGAGCACCCTTTGTCTATTTATTTATATTTCTTTACTCTGAATGGCAAACATTTAATTTCTTTGGTGCACTTAGGCTCTTTAAGTACTACATTAGAAGCATTAGGATTTCACACAACTACTACACTTTATATACTAATGCTTTTCTTTCAACTCTTTATATTTTTTGCAAGAGTCAGTAGAATGATCCTATGGAATGCTATGTATACATATTTAGTGTTTGTAAAAATTATATTTGTATATAGATCGAGATGTATAATTTCTAGGGTTGTAAAGAATCACATATACTTTTTTATATACATATAAGTGGGGCTCCAAAAGATGAATCCGTACCTTTAGGAGATAATCTCTTTTGGAATTCCACAGAAGACTTGGAGCTTGAAGACAATTAGATAGGTGTATCTGATTCCATATATATGATAGGGTTAAAAGTCAGGTTTGTTGTGGTGGATCCTAGCCACCTTTCTTTCTTGCAAGGTTAGAGTTTATTGTAAATATTAAAATCAATAAAGTAATAAAATAATTTTTATTTATGTAGAACTCTCTTTAATTTACATTACATTCATGCATTACATCATATAGAAGGTAAATTGCATTAGTGGGTAGAATTTTTCTAGGTTTTCCTCTGTGTATGTTTTCTAAACTTTATAGGAACACATATACTAGTTCCAGGATGATACAGTTATGGGTATTGTATACACGAACATATTTAACCTGACATGTATAAATACATTATTTTCTACAACGTAAACTAGATCAACGCACAAGCCTACGGTAAGAAAGTGGGGTCCTCTTATGCCCAAATGATGTTGCTCAATTCTTGTAGGTATAGGCTCATTATGTTGTCAAAATTTATTTGAAATTTCAATTGTTAGAAAATTTAGTTATTTTTATTAAATAATATAAAAGTTAGATTTCTTAGTGAGTCTTCTCGATTGTGTCACTTGAACTTAAAGGGAAGATTCATCTTAAGTAACTAATTTGTAGTCTGGTTTACTTCTTTGAACTCTCAGGGATAGCTATCTTTATCCTACATTACATCTAGGATGATTGCTTGTGAAATTGGTTGTTAGCTGGCTGCTCATTTTAAGTAGGCATAATATGATTTTAATTACCATATTGTATGAAATGTTACAGTTTAGAATCAAATTTGAAAGAATTATCTATTTATTATTTTAATAATATACTAGAGCTTCTATAATTCATCAGTATTATCAAATACTTTGCAAAAGTAATTAAATTCATATACATCAAAATATTTCACTATTTCAATTACCAAAATTTTATATACACTAGTTAGGAAATCACTACAATCAATATTAGTACCTGTATCCATTCATGTTATCTATATACACATGTTACTAATCTATCTATCAATGTTATCAATATACGTATGCATCAAGATATGGTTTAGGAAGGTAGGTCATCCAACTTTAAAGTGATATTTTCATCCTTCAATCAGCTCATATCATTATATCATTATCATTCCTCTTTTATCATTATTATTACAGATGGCTTTCAAAAATAATTTAGAGTCATCACCCTCTACTCGTCGGCATAATTTGGTCATCTGTTATAGGCTACAACCTAGATAACATAACAAACCATTTTAAATGAAAGCCCGCTGCCCTACCCTCCTTTGCAAAATATTATATTTTAGTAGCCAACACATTTTATAATGTTAACAACCTACCTTTCTTGCTCATACAAATGCCAACCTTTCTTTCTTATAGAAATGTCATAATCAAAATGAAGGATGAAATACATAATTCTGTTCAATACAAAAAAAAATCTATATATCATCAATAACTTCAAAAGAAATCATAACTTAAATTCTATGTAGTGACATTCAGTGATGTTACTCTCAAAATGTCCACACTATTCATATCTATTATATATATAAAAAGTTATACAATTAAAATGCGATAAATAAGAAGAAAATACATTTTTATTAAATTAGGAAAGAAGAAATCTATCAAACTCAAAATCGTTGAAAACTAAAATGAAATATAGGTTATTTACAATGAATAGAGGAAATCTCTAAATAAAATCAATGGATGAAAAGCTTAGAACAACCTTCTCTCTCCTTGCTCTCTCTTCCTTCTTTAGAAAGGCACGGTGTTGAAATTAAAATAATTCATTAAAAAAATAATTTTAAAATTTTGAGTTATTACATGAAGCCAATCCACATAAGTTAGGACTAGGCATGGACAAAAAAAAAGAAGCTAGCCACACAACCTTCTTCTCTATTGTAGATCCCACTAGTGTAGAACATACATTAGAATATGAATTTTTGATTGTAGCAATGCAAGAAATATGGAATCAATTTATTTGAAATGATGTGTGGGATTTCATGACTAGACCCACTTATTGGAGAGTTGTTGGAATGAAATGAATATTTAAAAATAAATTAAATGAGTATAGATCTATCTTTACAAATATGGATAGGTTGGTAGTTAATGGATAGAGACAATTTGACGGAATAGATTTTTAGGAGACCTTTTGCCCCGGTAGCTAAGTTAGAGGCCATCAAGGTACTATATAAGGGTTTTGGATTTAGGGGCATGTTATTTCACAATATACCATTTTCCTTGGATCATAAGGTCTTGTAGAAATAAAATGAAAAGTTCTTGGTTCCTGAATTTTGTTATAGTCTTCATCCATCCCTTAACACGTACAACCTTAGCTAATGATCATTTAAATAATTAGTTAACTTAGCACTACTCCCTTGTTCTTATGTCATCACTAAGTTATTGTCTAATTCTCCACCATCTTTTGATCAAACTATTATTATTAGAGGGCATTGTGTTAGTTGTAGCAACACATATTTTATTGATATTGGATGTGGTGGGGGGATGCAAATGCTTCTCTCCCTACTCTCACTTATAGTCACTCCAATAATCTTTTGGAGCAATGTTGTGCTTAATTTAGCTATCCTCCTAATGCTTAACATGGCTCTAGATTTTATGCTTCTTTTAATTGTTCTTTCACTACAATTGTATTTAAGGTATGCCATGCCCTCCTTGAATGACTATGATCACATAATTGAAACTCTCACACCTTCAAAAAAAAATCTCTTATGATATTTCCTCTGCCAATTCAATCATAGTAGCCTCTTTAGGTATGTCTTGTATTTTGGGTTTGGTGTCTCTTCCATATGAATAGATAATTGTAATTTTTTCCATTCCACTCCTTATTTTCTTCCAATATTTTTCGCTGATGAATCCTCTCCTCTTACCTCTCAAAAAGATATTATAGCTCATTTGAAAGCATATATCTCTTAATTATTATATGTTTATGAATTTTTCATAAATGTATAATTTATTCATTATCATACTAATTCACATAATCATTTTAAACATTCTATCCCTCACATTATGTATTTTGATTGTTGGAGGTGTAAAAGCTACTAGGGTTTATTGTCTAAAGCTAGATACCTTTTTGCTCTTACTAATTCCACTGTTACTTTATTCATCAACAATATCAATTGGCTCATGTTTCTCCCAAGAGACATTTGGAATTGTTTATGGTTTCTCATCTACACAAAAAAATTTGATCAAGCATGTGCAAACACTACCATATGTTCATTTCATCCCTTACTATTGCTCGTTGTTATTATCCATTTTGAACTAATGTACTCAGTCATTCCTTTGGGTGTATTTACTTAAATGCAGCAATGATATTCTACGTGTATTTCAAACCTTTTAAAAAAGAATAAAAAATAACTTTTTTTATTTTATTAAAATATTATGAATCAATAATGCCAACTTTTACGATGACTTATAAGAATTTATTTATATTATACAATCTCCAATGATACTATTTAAAGATCAATCATAAAGGTCATTAAAATTTTTCTATTCTCTCCATATGTCCTCTTGAAAAGGCATTATAAGGGCATCTCCAACCGAATTGGATACAACTGTTATTAGTTCCTTGAGCTGTGCGCCCAAATGCCATTCACAACCATATTTTTGTGGCTGTGAACAATGCGACATCAATATTAGGTTGCACTGTTTACAAACCCTTTTTTTAATTAATAAATCATCCTAAAATTATTAAATTTTAAGATTTTGATCCCAAATATATTAGTTTAACTTATGCTATTTATTTTCTAATTTTAATATGTTTAGTTTTCTTATGTAATTAATTTATTTAAAGAATATGCATAGACTATTCTTTTTTTATGTTAGAAATAGAGTTCAATTGGAGATAAATTACTGTTTGATATGACTGTTATTGAACTTTGAAAAAAAAAAAGATTTTTTTGGTTGGAGATGCCGTAACTCCCTACATATGTCTCTCTCCATTTTTTATGTCTCATATTTATCATAAATCTATTATTCATTTACTATCTTATTAAGTCATATAACCATTATGTGACATTTTCTCCCTCCTATTCTATCTTTGAGTTCTCAACTAGAAGAAGATAATCAGGGGAGGTGCTAAAGTAAGTGAGATTTATTTTTTGACAACTTATGTTCCTTCCTCAAGCTCTTCCACTACTACTCATTTTCATTGACTCTATCAATTGGGCCTTATGCTCCTCCAAAGAAACTTCATAATTTTTTTATAGTTCCTAAACAACATACAAATTTAGTTGTCATGCATATGTAAACAATCCCCTGACTATTTATAGGAAAATATTTTAGTCACAAACTATAAAAATAGTCTGATAGAATCCCAAAATTTCTAAAAAAATGAGCCGAAATAATCCCACACTCAAAAATAATGAAAATTGAAATTAAATTTAACAAATGGTGTTAAAAATGAATGTATTCTAACAATTTCTTGTGTACGATAGAAACGTTTACATATAGCAGGAGTGCATTGAAATCATGTAAATTACAGAGCGATATTGTTTTTTTATAATAAATAGTTTTATTTGTCAGTTTTTATATTGGTTTTATTGTAATGATATAAATTAAGTTTTATTTTTTTCATTTTATAAAATTAAAGTTTTAATTCTTTTATATTAATTTTATTGAAATTCCATTTGAGTAAGATAAGTTAAAAAGAATGCATTTCAATATAATGGAATAAAAATGAAAAAAAAATAAATTAAATTCTTTATTAAAAATAATCATCTCTCTCTATAATTTGCATGCTCTCAATCAACTCACGTTACACGCAAAGTCGACAGCAATATACAAAAAAAAAAAGATTTATAAAACTTCAATATTTATATTGCTAAAACAACTATATTTTAGCTCTATCGATTAAGTTTAACTTCAACTTTCTATCATTTTGGTTGTAGGACTATTTGTTCTCCTACTTAAGAAGTCTAAAGACTAAATTAGATATTTTATGTAGCCTCAGAACAAAATTAGACCGAATTAAAAAATTAGGGATAATTTTGCTCTTTTCTTCTCTATTATTATTATTATTATTATTATTTTGAAAAAAAAAAGAGAATAAAGATATGTATAGAAAGACAAATTTTAACCATCTTGCATCAAAACATAGCAACCATACATTACTCTTGTGGGTAAGTTTGTTTTGAGGCGTCCTAACCTCGATGTAATTCTCAAGTTTTTCATGAATTTGAAGCTCTCTGGTTCCTTTCATATCAGTTTTCTTGACCCACGTCATGTAGCGATCCAACTTAACAACGATTTGGATTATAGCCGAATTTTTTCGAGGATATCTTATTACATTCATGCTTGCCAAATGAGGCTCTTTAAATGGACACCTAACTTTGGTGTCCGTGAGGAATCGCCAATTGCTCCTGTTTAGGTTTCTTTCCCTAATCTAAGGCTCCATTTTTTCAATTCTCAAGTGCTTTTTGGGCTTGCTTCCACTCTTGGTCGGCCTCTGTAAACGGAGCAAGCCACGGCTTCAATTTCACGACCATCTGTGGTTCATATTTTGGTTGAGTAGACATTTCTAAAAAATGTCCCTTTGAGATATGGCTAGTTTCCGAATTGAACGGTTATTTCCAAAAGTTTGAGTATGAAAATTATCCATTTTTTTTCTCACTGTAAGATGCACATACATGGTTTGAGTTAATGCTTTAAATTACATCCGCACCTTTAGAAGGTTAAAGATTTGGTCAGGTCTTCTAAAGTGTAAGAAGGAAATTCGAATGCTCATGTTAATGTTGCTTTGAATCATATTGTGGTGGAAGGTAATGGTGTTTTTACCCAGGGAATTGTTGACTGAGCAGGTTAATGATCTTATTCATGAAAGAGATTATCCTCTTTTGCAGGAGGAAGATTTGTCTCTACAAGTGAATCCTTCTAATGCCCAAACCGAGAGTGTAAAGGAATTATGTGGAGGTATTGAGAGGAATATTTCTACCATGGAAGATGGTGTTTTTTATATGGAAGATGAGCTGCCTCTTTCTAAGGGGCCTTCTTGTAACTTAAATGATACTAAGCTTCTTTTAACTGATCATTATCATTGTGATGCTTTTACTAACACGAAAGTGAATATTTTGGCTAAATGTTATGCTAGAGAATATCATAATGTGAGTTTCTCCAAGGGTCGTGGTAAGACAAGTAGAGAACCCAAAAATATTTTCTTACAATCTCCTAGAAGCGCCCATTTGCATACTTCACATTAATATGGTTTTTTATGTTTAACACCATTATTTGGAATGCCCGGGGTATTGGTTGCCCTTCCTCTAAGTTTAGAGTTAAAAATTTATGTCGTATTCATAATGTGTCTATTCTCATTTTGCTTGAACCTCTTATTTATGTGGATAAATTACTTGGTACTACTAAATATTTAGGTTTTAAACATGCTAAGTCGAATATTGCTAATAAAATTTAGGTTTTCTGGAAAGATTATGTTAGAATTGATATCATTGGGGACTTTACCCAAGTTTTGCATTGTAGTATTGAAAGTTCTAATTTCTAATGTTTCCCGTCTTTTGTTTATGTTGCTTCTTCTCGTTTTACTAGAAGGATTCTATGGGATCAAATCATTCAATTTCATAATATTTGCAACATCCCTTGGCTTGTTGGTGGTGATTTTAACACTATTACGAACCCGACTGAGCGTATACGGGGTTCTCTTCTTATATATCGGTCGATGGAGGATTTTAATGGCATGATTATGGAGTGCAATCTTATTGGTATTGATTTTTCTAGCAATAATTTTACTTGGCATCGTGGACATTTGTGGCAAAGGCTTGACATATTTTTATTTAATAATGCTTGGCTTAATTCTTTTGAGTTGACCAAGGTTGATCACCTTAACCGTACCCTGTATGATCACTCTTCTCTTCTTATCAAAATTAAGAATAGAACCATGGGTTTCCCTTCCCAATTTAGATTCCAAAACATGTGGTTGCTTCATGGTTAGTTTCTTGATGTGATCCAGAATAATTGGCAAGCTCCTCTTTCCCTAATGATTCTATTTTGGGTATGAATATACTTTGGCTTAAACTGAAAAGGCTTAAACAAGTTTTGAATGGGTGGAATCATAATGTTTTTAAAGATTTATTTTTTAATATTTTATTTGCGAAAGATAAGGTGAATTCTACTAAGGATCTTTGTCAATTGGATCCCTCTAAGTCCAATCTTTGCCTTTTGAAAGAGGCTAAAAAGGCGCTTTGTAATCTCCAAGCGCAAGAAGAAATTTTTTGGAAGTAGAAAGTGGCTGTCAAGCATTTGGTGGAAGGTGATAACAACACTAAATTTTTTTATGCTTTGGTTAATAAGAAACATGCTATTAATTGCATTCATAAAATTTCTCATGATGATGGCTCTGTTTCTAAGGATAGTGATGAGATTGCTAATCTTGTTGTCAGTTATTTTCAAAACCATCTTAACAAATTATTTAATTCTTCTACCATTTCCAACCCATCCATTATTCATATTATTGTTTTTCAACAGAATAACATTGGCTTATCTAAGTCTCCTTCTCTTAAGGAGGTGAAAGAAACTTTATTTGGAATGAATGTTGATTCTGTTGCTGGCCTGGATGGTTTCACTACTAAGTTTTTTTAGAAAACATGACCCATTATTTGTAATGATATTTTCTCTGTTATTAATGATTTTTTTAATGTTACTCCTATTCCAAAGTTTTTTTCCTCTACTTCTTTTGTGCTATTCGCAAGAACAATGTTGTTAATTCCTAGAATGATTTTAGACCTATTAGTTTGTGTACTATTTTTTATAAATTGCTTTCTAAGATCCTCATGAATCAGCTTACTATTGTATTGCCTAAACTCATATCTCCTTTATAAATAGGTTTTGTCAAAGGTTGGGCCATTGTTGACAATATTCTATTTGCTCATGAATTTTGTCAAGACTTGGATGTTAAGACTACAGGTGGTAATATGATCATGAAATTGGATATTTCTAAGGCTTATGATAATCTTAATTGGAATTTTATTTATAATATCTTGAGTTTATTTGGTTTTGATCTTAATTTTATAAATCTCATCAAGAATTATATAAAAAGTCCTTTTTTCTCCATTATTGTGAATGGTAAGAGTCATGGTTTCTTTATGGCTTCTCATAGGCTTAGACAAGGGGATCCCATTTCCCCTGTGCTCTTTATTATTGTAGCGGATTATCTTTTTAGGGGCCTTGTTGATCTTTTTGAGAAATGCCCTAGTCTCTATTTGAGAACTTTATGAGGTATTAAAATCTCTTTTTTATGTTTTGCTGATGATTTCATTGTGTTTTTGAATGCTTCTATGAATAGGATTGATAAAATTATGTCCTTCTTTGATCAGTTTGAATCGGTTAGTGGTTTGGCTTTTAACAAGCATAAGTGCTGTTTATTATTACAAAGAATGTTTCTTCTGATCGTGTTGTGGAAATTAAAAATCTTACTGGTTTTACTCAAGGTGTTTTGCCTTTAAAATATCTGGGTATTCTTCTCTATAAGGGCAGAAAGAAGTCATTTCTTTTTTATGATTTAATTTCTCTGGTGCAGAATAGATTACCTTCTTGAGATTCTAATTTTTTAAGCTTTGGGGGCTGTCTTATCCTTACTAAGTGTTCTTTGATCTATTCCGGTCTATAATTTTCAAACTCTTTTTCCTACTAAGATTGTGTGCCATAGAATTGATAGAATTTTTATAATTTTTTTTTGGATAGGTACTGGGAACAATTCTAAGATTCATTGGTCTTCCTAGGGTAAATGTTGTGAGACTTAGCAATAAGGAGCTTTAGGGTGTAAGACTGTTTGATTTGGTGTCTGCTTTTTCTTTCAAACTTTGGTATAACCTTAGGGCCAATGTGAATCTTTGGGCCAATTTTATGGTGGCCAAGTATTGTGAGGGGAGACATCCTTCCATGTGTTGTTTTAGTAAAGGCCACTTTAAGGTTTGGCAACGGCCCTACTTGGTCAAATGGAATGTTGGGCATTCTATGGTTTGGGGTCTTGGCAATAGAAATATTTACTTTTGGCAAGATCAGTGGCTAAATGACTAGTTTATTGATTCTTTATTAAACTCTTTTTTCATTGATAAGGTGAAGGTTAACTACTTCTTTTCTAATAATGGTTGGGATTTGGAGAAACTTTCTACTATTCTTTCTGACTTTATTATTCAGCTTATTTTAAAGATTTATCTAAACATTAACTCTAATGATGTGTTGCTTTCTACTTTTTCTAAAGATGATTTGTTTAGAGTTAAGGATGCTTGGCATTTCTTTAGAGTTAAAAATGAATCTTCTAAGTATTTCAAAATGATTTGGCATAAGAGTATCCCCTCTACGGTTTCTGTCTTTATTTGGAGAATTTTTCACAAGCTTATTCCTACGGATGAGAATTTAAGGAAAATATATTTTATCTTTCCTTCTAAATGCCAATGATGCTTCAATGTTGACAATATGCACCATGTTTTCATCTCTAGCCCAGTGGCTGCTAAGGCTTGGACTTATTTTGAAGACAACTTCCATTTTAACTTTTTTACTACTAACATTTCTATACACCATTTGCTTGATTGTTGGTTTGTGAAGTCTAAATGCCATATCAAAAATGTTATTCCCTCTCTTATCCTTTGGTTTCTTTGGTTGGAGAGAAATGATTCTCGTTTCAATGGTGTTGTTATGAATTACAAGAGAATTATTCAAAAAGTGAAGGATAAAGTGGCTTCCCTTTATTCTGCTAATTTACTCTCTTTTAAGAATTTCAAGAACTTTACTTCCCCCACTTTTGGTATTAATCTGAAGATGAATAATCTCAGTAGGGTAATGAGGTGCATTACTTGGGATAAGCCTCATCCCAATTCTTTTAAGTTGAATGTGGCTAGTGCTAGATTGGGTGATATTGTTGGATATGGTGGTGTCATTAGAGATCATAATGGCACCTACATGTTGGGGTTTGCTGGGCCTGTGGCTAATGGTGATGTTAATTTTGCAATGTCTTATGTTGTGCTTCATAGCTTAAGTCTCTGTGTTAACCTTTATCTTAGTAATATTGTGCTGGAAGTTGTTTCTTAGTTTGACAACAATTCTCTCCTAGTGATGGATGATAGCATTTGTTCCTCTGCTTTGTTTTACATTCGGAGGGACATTAGAGTTATTTTGAACTCTCTAAACTGCTCCTTTTCTATCATTTTGGATGAGGGGAATGCCTGTGCGAAGTTTATGGCCCATTTTGGTTGTGGTTTTAATAGTTTGAATGAGATTTTTTCTTAGCTGTCGTTTCTTGTTAAAGGCCTTCTTAGACTGGATCAAATTGGTTTATCTTATGTTAAGCTCAGGTTTTGGTGCCTCTGGTCACTTCTGCTGGTTGTGGGGTTCCCCTCTCCTCCTGTATATTATTTATTTGCCTGGGGGTGTTTTGTTTGCCTCTCGGCTCAGGCTTGGATTTTTCCTCTACTCAGATTTTTGGCTGGTCTATTTATTCTTTTCCTCTTTGTTTGGTTGTTTTCTGTACCTGGTGTGGTATTGCAGCATTGTATTCTTATTGGATATTATTCAATGGCATTTTCTGGTTTGGCTCTTTCTTGTAGTTTGTTCTGCCTTTATCTGTTGGAGTACCGAGAGGCTTAGTTGGTTGTGTTCAAGCAGTTGCTAGGGTATTTCCATTCTGTCTCCTTGCTTTTGTGTTTGTTGGGGTGCAGGTTGTGGTTGTGCTGTTCTGGGATCCTTAAAGGCTCGGTTTGGTATCTTTTGTGTTTCCTGGATCTTCTTAACCCGTCCTGGGCTAATTTCATTCTATTGTATGGTCTTTATGATAGAAGCATTAGTGTTAATTATTGGATGTATCCTTTTTTGGTTCAGATCGACTTTGGTAGTTGGTTTTTTCTGGACATGGATTGTTTACCCTTGTTTCAGCTATATCCTTTTTTGGGCTATCCTTATATTTTGTTTAAGCCATTTTACTGTTATATTCTTCTTTCCTTTCAATCTTTTTTGCAGGTTATTTTTTGGGTGGATGATTGTAAGGTTGCCAAGGGGATTGGTTGTGAGGAGCATTTTGATTATTTTTTGTTAGCTCCTTCTTTTTGGGTGCTTTTTCTTAAGCACCATAGCATGTTCTTAGGAATTTTTGTTCTGTTTTCTAGTGGGGAACTCGAGCTCCTAGGTTTTTCTCTTCTTTATTTTTGTAGCTCTTTAAGCAGTAATGAGCTTGAGATCCCCTTAAGGACTATGTATAATTTTACCTTATTTAATGTGTAAGCCCCTTTGTGGGTTTCCCCTAAAAAAATACATTAAAAATTAAAAATATTATGCACTGTTGCTAATATTTTAAGTAAGAAATTAGATTTATAAGACTTCAATATGTATATTGCTAAGACAAATATATTTTAGCTCTATCGATTTATTTTAACTTCAACTTTCTATTATTTTGATTGTAGGACTATTTATTCTCCTACTTAAGAAGTCTAAAGGCTAAATTAGATATTTTATGTAGCCTCAGAATATAATGAGACCGCACATTTTTATCCCAAATATATTAGTTTAACTTATGTTATTAATTTTCTAGTTTAATATGTTTAGTTTTCTTATGTAATTAATTTATTTAAAGAATATACATAGAATATTCTTCCACTACTACTCTTTACAAACTTTGCCAAGTAGATAATTTGAAGTATTTCTTCTTTTAGTGAGATTGAGAGTGATATATTTCCTCTGGTAAGAAGAAGATGGTTATTTTGTTACTACATTGTCATGTTGCTTATGCTTTCTCATTAATAACTCTCAAAGTCTTAGCACAAGTTAATTAATTAGTATTATTGTCAGGTTGAAGATTAGGGAGGAAAAAAGAGGTGGAAAGTTAGTAGCAACACGTGTCCTTAGAAAGATGTTGCTTGTATTAGTGAAGGTCTTTTCAAAATTTCGAGTGCACATTTTCTCCACTTGTATCACATAATTTCTATTTTTATAAAAGTTGGGAATTTTTGTATGGTTTTACAGGTCATAAGAAAACATGCAATCCAATTAGTTGCCTCCAAAATTTTATCAAAAATTTTCAAGAGTGTGACTGATACATGAGTTCTCGTTTAGATTTAGACTTCGTTTGGGACAACTTTCTAGCTATTTTATGAAGCATCTTTTTATCACAAATATTTTTACTTAAAAAAAAATTGTACTGAGAAACTGCTTCATAAAACAATAAGAAAGTTCTCTCAAAAGAAGCCTTATTAGGGTTAATTTTATTAAGCAATTTGGAAAAATAATTTGCTTTTATTTTTTTAAGTATAATGAAGACCTTTTAAATGTAAAGTAGGACAAAAAAACACTTGTTTGCATAACATTTTCTTGCATATTAATCATGCCTCTCCAAGGAAACTTCATCAAGGTCTTTGTTAAATTACATTTAAAGTTCTAAAAGATAATGTTGCTAGGTCCAACAAATTGAAAAATGATATTAGGCCTCTTAAAAATTCTATGGACAATTTAAAATTCCAAATCACTTAATGAAGAGCAACATTTGATCATCTTATTAACTTCTAAGCATTTGCACACATTAATTATGTATATATGACGCCATAACAAAGATTGGTAACTAACCGATAAATTTATTCTTAATCTTAGACAAGATATAAAAAATGAGGCAGTAATTATGAATCCTCAATTTCTTTGTCTTTTCATTTGGCTTTGTTTATTATAAAGAAAAACACTAAGAATTCTAATCCTAGGCACAGAGATTATTCTAATCCTCAAAAGTTTGTTTATGGGCCTTTCACACCTACTTATTTATTCCCATGGTTTTCCATACCCTTCAAATCCTTCTAAATCATTCATTGTTGGTCATTTATCATCCCTTATAATTCTTTTCATATCTACGGACATCTTTTATTTCAAATGTCCAATATGCAAGATAAAATTGTAAAACAAAGACAAAAATATAGCTTTACGTGTTCTTTTAGACAATAGGTGTATACTCATACATGCATATATATACTTGATTTGTTTCCATCAAAAGATCCAACCAAGATTACCACATTTCTCAAAAGCGGAACTCCCCTAAGAGAGACATGACCTCATAGAAGATTGGTTGAAGCTAGATTCAGATTTATAATCACTCTCCCTTGAAGGATCGCAACATGAAGACTCATCTTGGCAACCAAACTAAGACAACATCATCCTTGGCAAGCTCCATCTAAGGACTAATCCAGACCGCTCTGAGCCATTAAGATCACTCACCTCGATCGGGATCGCTACCCATAGGAGTTATCAAAACTCAAGGCCATCAACCTATCATTGATATCTTCGATCAATTTACAAAAAGCACACAACTTAGAAGCCCTTATCCACAACATCACAACCTTAGTCAGTACTTAGTTAGCAGCTATTTTAATTCAAGGAAACCTTCCCATTACACATGGAGGTCTGAATAGAGCCTTTATTTGCTCACACTGATATCTAGAGGACTCACCTTCATATATCACCCTATATAACAAATCCTAAAAACCTGAAACATTTTATCCTGAAGGCTTGTCTCGGGAATTTGCCTCAAATAAAGAGCCAGGCTAAAGGTACAAATCCACTTGAACATAGATCAACTAGGCCACATGCTTATAACAATTTGTCAAAGTCATATAAAAAATTATACATTCTATTTTTTAAGTGTACCCTTCCAATCCAATAAGAATGAAGATGCATATTTTGAATCTTTTGGACTTCATACTATATATTATGAGATTTATAAATATTCTAAAGCTCCTTCTCCTACTCTCGATGCTCACTCAAATCTCACATAATTTCCCTACTCTCATATGCATGCTACCAACTACTAAAGTCAAGTGTTAACTATAGATAAAGTTGGATCGAACAATAGGAGGATATCATTATGGACCTTATCTTATGTTTGCATATAAACCCTAAAGGATTTTGTACATCGCAATACGGAAGTAAATGAGAGTTGAATCATCGCCAACATTTTCCAGTAGCATTGGTGAAGGTATTTAACTGGCATTGATAATGGTTGAGGTGACTGCTTGTTCAGTTTTCCCTATTAATAGCAAGGTAGATGCTTGAGATGGACTTGCACTTACCATTCTTGTAATTCAAAGTGATAATGTTCCAATGAGCTCTCTCAAAGTTACTTTTAAGCATGAGCCCTAGAGGCTATTTGGCCTTGTGATAAATATTATGGCTTAATGTGGTGAGAAGCCACAGAGGTTTTCAACTACAGTAGATATAAAGAAAGGGGAAATTTAGTTTATATTTTATATTTATTTTGATAGAGGAACAGTTAATGTGAGAAGTGAGCCATAAATCCCACTGACGAGCAAACTGGTGGTAACTATACCTTGGTGTTGCTCGTGCTATGCTCATTCACTCCTTCCTTCCTCATAGATGAAAAGTCTAAGTGGTTTGCGAAGACTACAAGTCTACAGTAAGGTGCAACCCAGCTAAAGGCAATGTTGCAAGAAAAGTAATAAGCTTACCCTCATAAGGGTTAAAACAAACTCATAGTATGTTTAACAACTAAGCGCCACTCCCTCATCGAACACATGTTTCTCATGGTCAGCATCTGAGTCCTATTGAGGGGGACGACATCTCCTTCAATTCAGTGATATCCCTAAGAGCTACTTCTCATCAAATATTGGGCTCACTAATACCTTCAAGATTCATCAATTTATCTAGAGTTTCCAACCTTCCTATAACTTCCTCTAATGAGACCAATCCCAAGGGAGGAAAGAAGTTGGCGAACTATCCAAAGGAGAACGAGGCCATGAGCATCTCCAGGATCCCCGCAAACTCACCCCTTGATATGCTCCTCCATTAACACCTTAACTAGCACATTCATCGTGGCCACAACTACTTTGTCAACCACATCTTACCTCGCATCGACCATTTCCCCCTTTGTGGTCAAGATTAGCTTAAGAAGCCCCACATCTTGGGGGCAATTCACATTCGTTGCCCTTATCAACATTAATGAGAGTTCATCAGAAGTCAAGTCTAAGAATCATGGAGGAATAGACAAGTCAATCTCGCGGTGGATTTGCCCTGCGATACTTGAAGGCTACACATTTCTCCAAAACCCTCATGTGTAACATTTATTTTTACTTTTCTTATTATAACCTTTACCATGGCCCCCAAAGGCCTACATATAGAGTGATGGGGAATAGTTTATAGACTTTTCCTTAGGCTTTCTACTTCATGAATTTTCTAATTACGATACAAAAATTCTACCATTTTATTCTCTCATCTCTGCTCTTTCTATTCCCTCTACTCTCCACCCTCACTAAGAACTTCTCAACTCACTAGGTTGGTTTGCTAGTAAAGTCAAATTTTATCCACTAGACAAATTTGGGCAAACACTTATAGAAGAGCCAAGGCCTTTATGAAGACAAACAATTTATGCTTAACGAGATCACCCATTTATTATAATTGAATCGCCTTTACATGTTAAAAGAATTATATGAATGTTCATGAATGAAAATCATCTCAATTCTAAAAACATTAAAATCAAAACAAAAAATTATTGAGCTAAATCAATCATCATACTCAATCACCCCCTTTCTCTCTTACCTTCTAAGGCTACCTTATAGATTACCCACAAGATTATTCTAGTGCCCCGAAAACAATCACAAGGAAACACTCTCATGAGAAATAAAAACCTAGCCCTTAAAAAGGTGAATCCCCATTTTGTGATGTGATCCGCAATGTAGAGTGCAAGTCCCTTCCAATTGGCTAGTCTAGATGGGTGCACTTACGAAGACTTACGTCTAGTGAATAGTAATGTACATTTAAGGTAATGGCGAACAAAACAAATGACAAACTTAACCCTGAAAAGAGACTCTCCCTTTGTGATAAAATATGCAATAAATGAAGCATGAGTTCCTTCGAGCCAACTAATCTGGATGGGTGCCCCCCAAAGACTCAAGTCAAGTGATATGTAATGTCCATGTAAAGAGATATCATTATAATGTACAAGTTCAAAGCAATGTCTCTAAGGATTAAAAAAACAAAGGTAAATTAGGATCCACTTGTCCAATATTCAAACAAATGAAAAAATATACATACATCACAATAAAGTGCAAACAAAAAGTACATATTTTAGTCATTCATTCATTCAAAAACTACATTTTTTATTTTTTTATTCATTCAAAAACTACATTTATTTCTTTTACAGAGTTAAAAAAGAGAGCTTCTTTAGTTGTTGATCGCACTCACATCCTTACAGGACCCCGACATCAAAATAATAAAAGTTATACTTCAGACTTGTTGTCGGGTTTCTGAGAAGTGACCAACTTATGCAAATAGCATGCAATACTTTTATCATACTTCACACTTAGTAGATCAAGGTACCATATAGATTTCCAAGAAAGAGTGCCTATTAATCCTCCATGCTAAACTCCTTAACCTGTCGAGCGAGCTCTTCAAAATTTTCGATCACCAAATCTTTGCCTTCCTTCAACGTGTCTAGGCCTTCATTAAAGATGGACTTAGTTTTATGCTAATATCAAAGAAGCAAAATTTGCATTAGAGTCTTATATTCAAAATGCTTAATAATATTAACTCACATTTATAAGGGTTAAACCTCTAAAGGGATGTTCTCATATGACATATCTTATACAAAGCCCATTTTAGCCAACTAGTTACATTCCTAGTCCAACTATGGTCACTCTGAAGCATGCATCAAAGTTTTTGAATTCCTCCTTGTATTGAATAAGCATTAAAAAATTTGGCTTAGGATACCTCAACCTAGGCATATGAGAGGTACCTTTTTTTATACCCTTGGTAGCAACAAAAAATGATAGATATGTTACTATAATTTCTCACCAAACACAATAATATCAAAGAGTATAATTGTATGTCAACCATTATATTCCCTAGTCAACCAAGAGACTGTTGGAAGAATAAACTCACTATGATTTCTCAAAAATAGAGTCATCATCAATGAGAAGGTTTGAAGGGAAGTAAAATTTCCAACACAACCTCCACCAATAGTCACCATAACTAGAGATATGGCAGAGCAAACTAGTTAAAATTTTACCCCTATCTTAAACATAAGGAGATTCTTACATAGGTGATACTAGTATCAGGATAAACCTGATCTTCAAGAAAAACTTGAATTAATTTGAGTCTAGATAAAGGAGTATATTTTGATTGAATTATTGACATATATGCATGAAAAAAATAAGACTAAGTTGTTGAGCAAACATGCTTCCAATCCAAAAGTATCATTCAGCTGAAGTAGCAACTTTAGGATTTTGTTACTTGGTCATAGTTGAAGAGTTATGTGACCTTGTGTATAGGGTGGTATACACATTATGGGTGTATCCATGTAAATAGGATGCCTTCTTTAAGGCATTCATTTGAAAAAATTATAATTGCCAAATATAATTTGTCAAATGAATAAATCTATTAATATCTAACTTATTAGGTAAAAGAATGAGGATACATATGTGAAAGAGCAAATATTTAGTAAGCATTATGATAAATGAGTGAACTTGTCGTTATTCAACTAGGTCAATATTCTAAGAATTGCTTCTTATTCTTTCTAGCCACTAGATCCATACTATCTTTAGCACATTATAGGTGACCAACATTCAATATGTTGTGAATATAAATAATATTTTTTAATCATAATATATTATCCATTTATCAGAATATTGTGGGCTCCAATAATTTGTGCCCCGGCATATTGGATTGTGAATAAGACTACATAGAAATTTTGCCTTCATTTTGCGAGGATTTTATGATATGGATTAAGGTTTCCTATAGGCGCAAGCCCCTATAGTTAATTACCCCTCCCGATATTGAGAGAGAACTTTTGATTAAGGCTAGCAGTCAATTAGGTATGTAATATATATCTAGCATATAATAACAACATGGGTTCAATTTGAAATTTTAATATTTAAAATCAGAAATTCACCACCTTGTATTTAAAATAGATGGTAGGAGAATGGATGATGGACCGAATCAAGATCCCATGGTTCCGTCGTCCCGAGTCATCATGGTCCCTAATCTACTTAGTTATAGAAGGTAGTCAATCCAATCTTATATAAGGATACTTATTGGAAGCCATGGGTTGCTTTGTCCAATAGTACTTTGTAGACCTAGGATGCATATTTGTCTAAGGGGACAAATATGAATCCATCTTAACTAACAGCGGGCTTTGTGCCCTATCAATTATATCTTATTGTTTCATATATTAAATATTTAAAACCATTAGGGAACATGCAGGCTATGATTGTAATCGTAATATAATGAAGCCATTGGACTAAGCCACTAGGCAGAGGATCGCGATCATAATCATTGACCACGCATAGCTATCTGGCCAAACCATGGGTTCTTCGTGGAGCCATCCAACCAAACTGTCGATTAGAAGACCAATTCCACATACTTACTAGCAGGAGACTATCTGAGAATGAATCTTAATGATATTCTTGATCATACATTTTCTCTTTGTGAGCTAAAGTGTATTTCCAAAATTGCTCACCTCGACAAACTATTGTTGAGAATGAATGTATTATTTTGCTTTAAGTGTTTGATAATTTATTTAAATTTTAAGTATTTTAGATTTTGACAATTTTTTGAATCTTAGAGTTTTGAATTTTATGGGCATTTGAGTGGCATTTGAATATTTGGAATTAACCTCTTCGATTGAGATCAACATTCAGCACGTCCATCATCAAGGTATTTATGGGTATATTCATTTCATTGAATGTACCTTGTCAACTCTGTCCATTTGCCGATAAAGGATCAGGTTCTTCATAGGCTTTATGCCTTTATTGGTAAATTTTCTTGGTTATTCGTCTTAAATGCCTAATACATGTGTATTAAAATAAATATTTCGGTATACGTCATGACCGTATGTTTGTTTGATATTTTGAGCTATGCCAACTCCTATCTACTCGCATAGAAGGATCGAGCTCGAACTTGAATTTATCATATGACCCGTGCAGAATCCTCAAACATCATGTGTGTAGCTATAACATGCTCCTTGGGGCCCATGCGGGTGCATATTCTTACATGTATATAGTTTAATATACTTATGTATGTACTTTCATATTTATATGTATACATGATGCATTGTACATGTGAGGGTATATTAAAAATATTTAACGTTGATCAATTGTACGAATGATTAGCATTTAGGTATGCACAACGCTCTATGTAGAAGCTCACAAACACCTTCTGTCCGCTTATATGAATGTTGTGAATTCGGTGGCATGGTTATACTTCATGAATTATTTGTTACTCCATATAGATGGGCTGTTGTTGAAAAATGCATAGGACTTCACTTGAGAATTTGCAAACGCCTTTTGTCCGCTTATATGAGTATTATAGATCCAGTAGCATGGTGTCACACTATATTTATTTGCCTCCTACTTTAGACAAGTAAATTGTTGTGCACTAACGAGTCTCAGGTTATGTCAGCACATGCTTGCATTTGCTGCATGTCATATAGTGCTTTCTTGCAGATGACATGTAGTGTTTATAACTAGTTTCCTATAATAGCTCGTAGGAGCTTATGTCTGTTAGAGTCCTTCTGCTCTTTATGTATTGATTGCATGTTGCTACCCATCACCTGAATATGTGATATTGTATGGCTGAGGAATCTCTTACAATGATTTGTATATGATCGTGTGTTTTGTAAGTATGTTACCCTTGTTTACATGTAATATGCAGTATTTATTACAGCTTGTTACATTTATTGCATGTCTTTTATGCTTCATTAATAAATATATCCTTTCAATTTTATTTCTTGCGATATTGAGTGTGCTTGGTGTATTTTGATACCGCCTGCAAAGCGTTATCATATTCACCTCATGTCCTTCATGTTCATTGCACATTGATTGTTATCATTTGTGGGATTTAATATGTTTGTTTGTATATTGGTAATGGCTGCAGGATGTTGTATACCATATATATTCTTCATATCTCATTAAATACATCAAATCATTATGTTCATGGTACATTGATCTCCTCCGCTCACAGGGATCGATGCACTTTCTTGTGAATTAATGTTAACCACCGATTATTGTTATATTCATTGCATGTTGATTTTGAATGTTCGTAGGGGACTGTAACTTTCATTTTCCTGACATTCAGATGGTTGTGAATGGTAGAGATGTTGATGCATTCATTTGCACACCTTTCATGCTTTACTCCTAAACACATCCATACATGTCTTCCCGCTATCATTCATTATTCATGGCTTATTACAAGTCTCTTGGCCTAAGAGATGATATCCAGTATACATAACAAGGTCACCACCATTTGTTTGCTTAGCATTCGCATTCCAATCGACATGATGACTTTCAATATTTATTGAAAATTTTCAATAATTGATTGTAAGCACATTTTATTTTATTTTCCATCTAGTCTTTACTTACAAGCCAATCATTTCTTGAAATTTTTATTCTTGACAAGCCCTTGCTTGAATATTCAATTTTTTTATGAATTAAAGGGTTTATTTTAGATGTTAAGTCATGTTCCATGTGGTTTTATATTCAGTTCCCTATGGTTCACTTTTTGTTAAAGTTCATGTCCCTTGCATCATATTCAAGTTCAAAACCATTATGTTTTAGGTCCCCTGTTCACCAGAAATTTTGGAAGCCTCTCGGCGTCTCCCTCGATAAGGAGAAATTTCAAGAGTCTAAGCCTTCCCGGCACACTAGAGAAAAGCATGTACGGTATGTGTAGGATGGCACTATAGCCATAAATTTTCAATCCCATCTCCCTATAGAAAGGTAAGTATGGGTGTTTGGGATACCTGTTTGAAATGGACGATTCTTTCCCCGTAGGCACGAGGCCATTTCGGGTACTTATATTTGTCCTCGCCACTCCAAAGAAAAGTGTGTATATGACCTATCCTCCTCATCTCAGGCTTCGCGCTGGATTTCCTCTAACCACGTTAAAGAAAAATGTGTATAAATAATTTTTTGGTGCACTGCAAATGCCGAAAGCAAGATTTGAGCTCAAGAATTATTATACCTTTGCAAGTGGTGATTATGGAAATACACACAAATTTCCCCTCCCTTATGATGCAACCTGTACTGACATTACTTAATAATAGTGGCCTTTTAATCACATTAACTAATGACAATAAATAAATAAATAAATAAATAAAACTTACTATTTTGACTTTTTTTTTGTGAGGGTCTTGTTCAGTGGGTTAACTTAGGCTTTTGAAGTGAAATGGAAATGGGCTATAGTTGGGTTTTCTATTGGCTGATTTGGGGTATGCAAGGGCTCTTAAGGGATTAGATGGAGTAGTTTTGATTTGCTGCTAGGAGCCGATTGGTTAGTGAGAGAGGGTGGTACGGATCCTCTCCACCAAAGAAAATTGAATGGCTAAAAGGCTGGTTCAAATTGGAAAATGATAAGAGTTGTGGTGGCCGGTGGGCCACTCCATTATTGGGGTTCAGCTAGTATGCAAAAAAGTGAAGTATTCTGGACTTAAATAAGGTGGAAAATAATTAATATAATGCAACCTGATGAGAATGTCAGCAAGAGATTTCACGTTGAGGGGATAACAGGTTGCTCAAACAAAAAAATTATTAGGTGTGTAGTATGGACCGTCCGTATAAGTATTGAGTATTTAGCGGTACCTAGCGATACTCAGTAGTACCGAGTGCCAGTACCTAGCTGGGTATAGTACTTGTGCGGACGGTTCTCCCCGTCCACACTCCGCACCGCACCTAATAATCTCTCGCGCACAAACACGTGAGGGTTGTGATGTGACGGATTCCACAGCAAAGTGAGCTATAGATGCAGACAACTCAGCTTGGAGGAAGGGTCGCGAGTTCTTCCTTGACTGGAGACGTGCAATTGAAGGGATTGGATAGGTTATCATTCGTGGATTTGGAGGGGGTTATTTGCGGCAGTTGGTAGATGGCTTCGAAGAGGAAATCGTTTACGAAGCAGGCTTGAGTGGATCTGGACGTCTGCAAGGTGATCGGGGTGCAATTGTTTCAGTTGTGTAGGGGAGAAGAGCTTCGATTCAATTGAGTGAGTTGATTTAGCAAAGGGAGGTTAGATCGTGGCCTTGAGGAGTTTGAACGAACAAAGTGGAGTGGAAAAAAGACTTGTCTGGCAACTCTGTTGGACTTGTGCATCTGAAGAGGAGGCCGAGCAGGGGCGGATCCAGCTATTTTTTTCAGGGTGGGCAAAATTTTAATTAATTAGATGACGATGACAATAACAATAAAATAATAATAACATCAAATAATAATAATAATAAAATAATAATAAAAACCAGCATAATAATATAAAATAATCAATCAGACAGTCACTCAACTAGTAGGCTTTCTTCAACATAATTCCAACAAGAAAAAATTAGGTTAAAAAATAACAGACTTCCTTCCAATTTATCTAGATCAGCAAGAGTGTATTCTGTGAAAGGCAACATGACAATGAACTAAATAGTAGAAAAAATTAGGCAAAATTTTAGAGAAAAAAAAAAAGCAAAGAAACTTACCATATCCAAAATCGAACGAGGCGTATTTCCTCTACCGCGCAACCCATAAACATCATCGGAGCCAAAATTCGAGCCATGTAAATTATCAAATCTCATACTTCGTTCCACTAGAATAAAAACCCTTTTTTCTTTATTCCAAATAGCTTAGAATTTGATATTGTTGCGTCCTGGAGTATTCGCGGCGGTAGAGAAATATATAGTTTGACGTCTTAGCATTGTACGAAGATCCAACACACAATCAGATAAGTGAGAGAGTGTAACATTTATAAGAGACCAGAGTTTTTATGTGGAAAACCCCTAAAAAGAGGGAAAAACCACGGGGCTTGGCCTAGTTTGAAAGAATCCACTAATATTTGTAGTCAATTACAAATGAGGTCCTTCCTAGGGAGAAGGCCTTGGCTTGATCATACAAATATACATCATATAGAGCGCATTACATGGTAGGAGTTACAATAATCAACATAGACCAGTTAAGGGCCTCAAGTGGTGGTTCGGCGGAGCAACGGCGTCAGATGATGGTCCGACGGAGGTGAGGGCCTCAAGTGGTTGTCCGGCAGAGCAACGGCGTCAGGCGGTGGTATGGCAATGGTGAGGGCCTCAAGTGGTGGTCCGGCGAAGGCGAGAGCCTTAAGTAGTGGTCCGGCGAAGGTCCGGCGGTGGTCCGGCGAAACTCCGGCGGTGGTCGAGGAGGAGCTTCTTTCTTCTCTTATCTTCTTCTTTTCTTGCTTCGGTCCCCTTTCAAGAGAAATGAGGGGTCTATTTATAAATTTTATGGAGTGGCATGGCCCGTAAATAGGTGAAAGATCAAGGGTAAATGGGGAGTGGTTGGATGGACGGCCGATGTTGGATCCCTTGATCATGTACCGTTCTTTAGACATTTGAAGGCCTTAATGATGTCGGAATTTAGCAATCTTGGGCTCGTTGGATTCGTCTCGTCGAGCCGCTCGATTCGACTATAAGCTTGTTATGTTTGGAAACAGTTTGGTAATCCAAATTGCTGTTTGAACCTTCCAACAGTGCTTCTAACCCTCGATTTGGGCCCATTTGGGATCGGATTGAGTCGAATTTGGTGTCGTTGAGTTTGTATTCCTGAGACGCTCAGTTCGATTATAAGTTTGCTGAAATCGGAGTTCGGATGGTCCCAATTTTAATTTTGGAAGTTTCCAACTTGATTTTGAATCGAGATTCGTGCCCGATCAAGATAATATTTTGACCACGTATCAGACATAAAAAACGAGTTCACATTGCATATTAATCTGGAAGGAAACCTTCGCATACCCATTCAAATTCTTTCAACAGATGCATTTTCTGCATATTTATCAAATTCAACATACAATATCCCGCTGCCTTTCCTTGTGAGGTAGAGCTACGTCCGTGAATGAAGAAGGGAGGAGCTGCTTCAGTTTGCGTAAATTTCGTGAATGCTGGCAGTCGAGTGAGAAGGAACGGTGGAGGAGACCGAAGTGGAGCTCGTCGGCTTCACAGTCAAGGCAGCGGGAGATGAAGATTGGATCATGGGTAATATCTGCGGCAGAAAAAAAGCTCGTGCTACTTTTAATGGATGAAAGGCTCCGAATATTTCAAACGGCAGCGGTGGAAGAACAGAAAAGCGCAAGCGGACGAAAAATGCGTTTGGGTCGGTCTTTAATGAAGAATTTGGGGCGAAGAAGATGAACAGTAGTGTTCGGCGCCTTGCAAACGTGCAAGGGTATATAGGACTTTTCTGAAAGGCGAAGTAGACCACGGGGAAAAAGCGGGAAGAGAATGGCGGTCAATTTTTCCTCCAAAATGGTGTTAATGGGATGTGATTTGAGGGATGTGTTTCAACCAAAAAGAAATAAATTTATCGTTTTAAAATCGAATAAGTAAAAAAAAAAAGTCCAATCAAACAAGGTTGTGAAAATCGGACCGGACAATGAACCGGAAAAGGGATAGGTTCATAATTTGAGAACCGGATGACGTAATAAATAATAATATTATTAAAAATTAATAACATAAAAATCATATAATATAAGTATATGAGCATTTAATAATATTTATAAAATTTTAAAATATATAATAAAATTTTATACATATAAATATCATTTAAGAATAATATTTTTATAAGAATAATACTTAATATAATATATAAATTTATAATATAAAAAATTTATGATCATTAATATAATATAAATAATTAAATATATGACCATTTAATAATATTTATAAATTTAAAAAATATATAATACAAAATTATGAATATAAATATCATTTAAAAATTATATATTTATATATTTATAAGAATAATATTTAATATAATATATAAATTTATAATATTAATATTTTATAATATAATTATTATAATATATATTATAGTAAATTTATAATACATATCATTCAAATTTATAGCCCAATTAAAAAAAATTGAAACCCAACTAAAAAAATTTTTGAAGCCCAACTAGCCCAAATAAGCCCCAAGTCACATTCTAAACTATTCATGCAACTTTTTTAGTCCCACATCATAGGGGGAGTTTGAAGATGTTTCCTTGAACTCTTTATAAAGTAGGAAGTACACTCTCTTTGCAAAACAAATTATGTGAGGTATCTAAGGTAACTTGCATGCATTATGATAAAATTAATCATCATATTTAATAAATATATTTTTAAAATTTTAATTAAAACAAAAACAAAATATTTTTATGAACCGGCCGGTTCTTTCCAACCGGACCGGTTCAACGGTTCACCGGTTGAACCGCCGGTTCAATCCGATTTGCTCCGGTTCTATGCAGAGTCGGTTCTGAAGCTGGATCGGACCGGCCACCAAACCGATTCATGGTTGAACCGGTTGAACCGGCCGGTCCGGTCCGATTTTCAAAACAGTGCAATCAAATGTGGACTCAATCCGGGCAAAAATATTGGTAGCTGGGCAAATACCTTTTTTTGGGGGGGGGGGGGAATGCAAAACGTTAAAATTTTCCCTCCTTTTATTCTATTTTAAAGTTTAATGGTTGGCAATTGCCCACCCTGGAGCCAACGTGGATCTGCCAGTGAGGTCGAGGGATCAGGACGTGAACATGAGATCTCGCGTGAAATTGAGGGGGAGGATAGTCAGGCTTGCAGTCGTGTGAAACAGGGGTCGGCAGAGAGAGTTTTAGCGAGCAGATCGTCGAGTTGAAGAGAGGAAGCAAAGAGAACAGCGAAGTATCATTTAACTTCATTTTAACGACAAGGCAACCTCGTTTTAGAAGAAATTTACGGGTTTTGCAGGATACAATGGCTTCCGCATAGTAGAACGTCAAAGTTTTCAGCGAGATTTAGGGAATTTTCGGATCAATTTGCAGAGTCGAGTTAAGCATTAATTTTGAGTACTTTAATTCTGATTTTGTTTTTTTTTTTTAAATAATAATATTATTAAATCATTTTTATTAATATGCAATGAAAGGAATGAGTCAACTGGCCCAAGAATGCCTTGATTTGCGTGCAATTCTCTCTATTTTTGCATGATTGTCTCGAGATCAACATCAATTTTCACATGCGAACTTAATTGGACAAAATTATCATTCAATTTAGGTGTTGTCGACATTCCAAAACGCATTGGCATAGTCCAATTCATGATCGGATGTCATTTGGGCGACGTAGCGGGTCAATTTTTTTAATTCGTGTGTCGTTGCCTTTGAATGCGCACTGATTTCACTTGATGATTCCAATTGAACAAATTGATTGTCATTTTTAGGTTTTGAAGATGTTCTGAATGCAATGGTGATGTCCGTTTTGCGATCACACGTCATTTGAGCAATATCGTGCATAAATTTCAGGTGTCGATCATCTCTTTTGATTGATCTCATCTGATTCGACTACTAGGGGCCTCCTCTTAGGCAAATTTGACATTATGATTGCAATAGCACAGTCCGTTTCACAATCGAATGTTGTTTGGCCTTTCAAGTTACGCACCATGCTGATGCAAACGCTATTAAATCTTCATTTTCACCTCTCTTTATGTGTTTGGATGTGTAGGGGTCAACAAATATTTTAGTCATCAGTATAAAAGTTATTTTCTTAATAGTTTATATTAGCATCTAAAAATATAACTTGCTCATAATTAGCACTACAGGAAAAACTGGCTATACCGATGGACTTTCCGGCAGAATGATATCCGCCAGTAGTTGTCTACGATCAATTTTTGCATATTTTATTGGCCGTATTTTATTGTGCAACAAACAAATTTTAGGTTTATTTTTAAATTATTTTGTGAATGTTCAATAACATATTGTGATCAAATCCATTATTACATGCATGTAGCAAGTGTTTATGTTCAATGTTTAAATGTGAATATTCTATATTTTATATTTTTTATGCAGGCTTGCTATGTTGTAGAAAACATGTGAGGGTATGCTATTTTTTTTCCTGGTACAGGTTTCCGAAGGATAAATACGATGATATTGTATCGAACTTCCGACGAGTGACCCGTAAGTAAATTCAAATGATTAGTTTCCAGTGGATATTTCCAGTAGTTACCATCATTGGTATTTATGGTGACAAGTTTCTGCCGGAATTTCCAGTGGACAAACCGCTGAGAAGAGTGTCTCGCTTATAACGAATGTTGTTGTATGATTCCGCCAAAATTCCATCTGTAAATCAGCCAAAAATCTCCAACGGCAAAATTCCGCCAACATAAAGTTTCCGACGCGCATTTTACCGTTGAATAACTTTCCGTTGGAATAGCACTTTTTCCAACAAAATTTCTTGTTATCCGGCTGATCTTGGCCACTGATAATTTGAGTTTTTCTTGTAGTGATATAGATATAATATACAGGTAATGAGGATAACATAGTAAAATGAGGAGAAATGACACAAATTAGAGAACATCTTTTACAATTTCATATATCATAGATATTCATGCAATCAATGATAGTAGACATAGGTTACAGGTGCCATACATTAATTCTATATGATGAAATATTTATGTTTGAAAATAATACATTTTACTCTACGCTTTATCACTTTGGCATCTATACTAATAAATTGTAAATTATATTGAGCTATCCTATTATACATTCATTATCCTAAACTATTTTAAAGACCAGAAAAAAACTATCCCAAACCAAACCTTAACTTGGCAGTGACATCGGAAGCTATGTCCTTCAATTTAGGGGAAATTATTGGGGTCGGACACCGAGCGTATTCGGAGCCCAATTTAGAGACATAAACAGATGAATTCACTGGAAATATCCTAAAGTTTAACAATTCTCTAAGTCAACACTATCATATAGACCACAATAGTAGACATTGATTAAACATTAGGGATATTTCTATCTTGCTGATACAAATTCATAGATTAGTTAGTCAACTGACTCTAGAATGAATTTAATTGGAACTTTAAAACAATCCCCTGAACTTTTTTGAGCTCAGAATCTTATCAGAATAAGTTGGTAGAGAGAAGGCAACTATTTCAAAAAAATAAAAATTTTACTCTGTAGCTCATCAATTTTCTTTCTTTGACATTAACCTAGGTAACTATTTAGGGATCTTCTCTCTACCAACTTTACCATTGTAGGGACCATCTTAAGTATATATACATTCTCTAACTCCCATCAATAGGAAATGAAAAAGATAGTCAACTAGACAACAAAGAGTGTGTAATTATTTTCTTCTTTTTTCATTTCCTAATGTTGGAAGTTGGACATAGATCAAGTCGATTCTTTTGATGCCATCACTATAGGTTATACCCATTACATAAATGGCAATGTCCCTGATCAAACCTTAGCTTGGCTTAATCACACAAATCTCTCTCTCTCTCTCTCTCTCTCTCTCTCTCTCTCTCTCTCTCTCTCTCTCTCTCTCTCTCTCTCTCTCTCTCTCTCTCTCTCTCTCTCTCTCTCTCTCTCTCTCTATCTATCTACCACTCCCGCTTGCTTCGGTCTCTCTCTTGCTATGTTATGTTAAAATGTATTACATGCTCTATTGTAAATTTTGCAGAGTATTGATAATTCACACTAGCAGACAAGTAAACCAACATTGGTCGACTCCTTCAATGTCGTAAAGAAAATGCAGCACTTGAGAGCATCATCAATATCAAAGAGGGAAGTCATCGATTGAAAGGTGATGGCATGGTCTATAGGGTTAGTCCTACCCCTATAGGACTACAAGTGTGGCACCTTGAACCAAGAAGGTAGCCAAGCCTCTGCATCTCCCTTGAGAAAGCATTAGTGAGTTCATGTTTAGCTATTCAAACTCATCTAGCTGGTGGGTTGTACTATCACCACTCATTGGCAAGCGAGTGAATACAAGTATGGGGGTTGAGGGCAACGCTCAGTTGTCTGGCCTCCTATGATGAGCTACCAAGTTAGAAGACCCTCATGGGTGCTCTCCCTTTAAGCATGCATGTGCAACCCCCCAAGGCATCTAAAATCATCTTGGTCAGCCTCTCTTCAATTTCTATCAATCTCAACGAGTGTAATTAGGATTCTCCATGTTCACCGACAATTCAAGTTTACTCGATTCATCGAATTAGGCTTATCTTCTTGTCAGTTGCATTAATCCAAGTTCACCTCATCTTATTAGAGGATGTTGGACCCAAATCTAATCGTGAATGACACAACCTTACTATAAGACAAACTCTATATAGGGTAGCCAAGAACCTATGTGAGAATGAAGAGAAAGCAATATGCTTGAGAGAATCTATAACGAAATGCTTAGGGGACTATCTCAAGCAAGTTAGATGCTATTACTAGGAGTTGGAGAAAAAAGTTTGGCAACATCATACCGCTCATCAGATATTTATAATCGGAGATAATGCATTGATCCAAATTCATAATGATGAATCTCCAAGCCACCCAAGATCATAATAATAACAGGATAGTAACTTATATCAGAGGAAGAATTGACCCCCACAATAAGCTGATTGGTCCCACCTTGTGAATTCACAACTAGTCTCTAAAAGGATCACCATATGAAGACTCATCTTAGAATGCTAGATAGACTCATAATTTTACTCAACAAACCCCATCGAATTACTCGTTCGAATAGCCCTGAGCCCTCGAGGTCATTCAACTTAACGAGAATCACTCACCTAAAATAGACATTTATAGTCATAGCCACCCACCTACTGCCGATATCACAATCCACCTACAAAAAACACGCACCTCAGAACTCTTGCCCGCAACTTGCGAAAGTAATGCAATTCTCGATTAGCGACAAGTTTCACTCAAGGGCATTTGCCCTTTATGCTTGGAGGTCTAAGTAGCACTATGAACTCGCCTGCACATCAAGAAAACTCACCTTACAAACCAAATCTTGAAGACTCACCGCAAACACTCATCCTCACCATACAAAAAATCAACCCATAGTAGACAGCCACATCGGAGGTAAGAATCCACATGACAATCAATCCGCTAAACCACACGTCTGGGTCAACTTGTAACAATATTATCAGATATTGAACTTTCTTTTTTTTTTCCTAAGAACAGCCTTCCTATAGCTCTTTAAGCAAAAGAAATTAAGGATGACGAGGCACTTTGGCTAGCTTTTCGAGCCATAAACTATTCATAGTAACTTATAAATTCAAGAGTTCTTTCTCATAATCTTCATACTCATTCAAATCCTATATAATTTTTCAGTTCTTAATCAAATTAACGGCGAATAAAACCACGTATCATTCAGAAACAAAAATTCAAATTCATGATTTATTGCTATGCCATATTGTTCTGAACGAGAAATGCAATATAGACTACTTCATTACACCTAAAAAACATGAAACATCTAAAAGAAGTAACAAATTATGATGTATTTAGCCATGCATAAATGGTCCCTATGAACATTTTTTGTTGTCTTATAATTACAACAAGCAGTGTGAATGCATTAACAAGAGCAGAACTGTGTTGGTAAGGAAGCACAATAAATAGTACAAGAATAAGGAAACACAAGACTTTGTTGCTCAAGGATACCACCTGGATGCCTGAAGGATATACAAAATATTTCTCTAGGAAAATAAATTAAAAAATTACAGAATTCAGAACCTCTTTAGGCAATCAACTACATTCTAGGTTGCACTAAAATCCTGTAAGGGTCTTTATCTCTAATTGTACTAGACCGAGTTCTTGAAACAATCACGAAGCGGAGTTGTCATTTATTCGAATTTAAACCATTCCCAGTTAGCATAAAATTTAGCTTCATCATCAAAAGGCATAACCTCATCACTAAGTTGATTCATTTTTTGAGTTGTTGGAAGAACAGGTGTCCTCTGTCTATACCTCTTTGCCATCTCTTCCGCCTCAAAGAAAACTTTCTGGCAATGAAAACTTGGCACTCTTATCACTCCAAAAAAACAAGAAAATTAAGCCTTTTAATGGTATCGGAGAAAAAAAATTAGATGGCTCAACATAATTTCATACAAAATGCATGGATATGAGATTAATCAGTTTTACCTCCTTATCTGAAAGAAATAGACCAGGTCTGCTCTCAAGTTCAGCAATACTGCCAGTTACATGATTAAACGGGTGAATTAAAAAGCAAGGTTCAGTAAGGAGTTAAGGGTAAATTCAGTTTGTACAACGTTTCAATTACACCATTAATGCATAAAAAATTAGAACATGAAACATAAGAAATATGTAAGCAAGAATAACATGTTGTAGCTATGCATCTTATATTCATCTGAAACTTACCTTAAGGAAATCTTGTCAGGGAACATAGACTTAACAACAAGAACTTTGACCCTTTCACCAACTTCAAGCACATCGCTTACATAAGCTACACGGGCCCGACTTATATTTGAGATATGAAGTAAGCCGCTGAAAAGAGAGATTTAAGAAAGTATTAATAACGTAGGTAAAGTGAAAGAGTTTAGGTAAAGTGAAAGAGTAGTTAAGAATGCACTGTAAATACATGGACAAAATTGTATATGTTTAACCATGATAGTCTCTTATATGCTAATTTATAAGCCCTCTTCTAAATCAATAGAATACAAAAAATTCCTTCCTTTGAACATGTTATTAAAGCATGAAACCCTAGCAGCCCTTTTAATTGCTCCCACCAACTACATAAAGCCCTAACTGCCTACTTCTCAATTACTCTACCTACAATCACCACCCCACCACGCTATCATGCATGTCAAATAAGTTCATGTTCTCAATCACGGTTCCTGTTCACTTGTTGTTGGGGCTTGTTCACTTGTCAGCATCCTACCACACACAAGATGTTTATGCCTCTACCCAACTATCGCACATTGCATCCTATTGTACTCTACCAAATGTTTTATGAAGTCATCATACTCGATTATATCAACTTAACAATCAATGACAATCCAAATATGGTTGCTCACCCGTGGCATGCTACCGCCTGCTTGGTCATCTTGCGAGACAGCATCTTTGAAGAAACATATCTGTTACAACAATCATGGTTCTCGCCCCACAATGCTTCACAAAGCTTAGTTCGCTTTCACCCTTAATGATTTGCAATTGTTGAGGTGGCCTCTTCTCTATTCAATTTCTATCTTATATGATATCATGACCTCTCCATCTCTATATAATTTTAAACCCTCCACCGTCGAGGTCTCTATTAAATTCAATGATACCAATTACCATTTATGGTCGAGAGCTTTTTCAATTTATTACTGGTTCTCATGAAAAATCTATCTCGATATATCTCTCTCAACTTATGATGATATGATCAACTTCTCCAAATAGCAAGCATTTGATTATACTATTTTTACTTGGCTATTGAAATGCCTCAAACCTTCTATTGCCTCCAAAGTCAATTTTGACGAGACCACTAAGGCAATGTGGACACAATACTTGTCTTCTAGGAAAATAATATCTCTAAGGTATATACTACATATTCTTGAATGTTTTTAATACTATAAAATGACTTGCTCATCCATAATTACAAGGTAAGAGGTGTCTAAGGGCATCATTCCATCAATTTTATTTTAAGGGTCATGGTTTGACCCTTAAAATTACAATTGATACCATGTTCTTTCCAATAAGAATTAGGAATTGATTTTTTGAGGGCCTTTGGTTTTGCCCCAATCCAACCCTAGGATAGATCCCTAGGAATTCTCTAAGGTGACTTAGAGGTCACCTTAGGTGGCTTGGTTAGCCACCTTAGAGAGCTCCATTTGGGCTCAAATTCAATGTATTTAGACCTTAAGATTAGGTCATCTCATGGTACAAAGTTCACTGAATTTGGTACTCATTTGGTCCACCGAGTACGAGCTTCAAAAATCTCTTCCTAGAATTAACCTAGAGCCTTAGATAATGCATTAGAAATTCATATTAAATATTAAAAATTCACTTAAGGGCTCTAATTAATCATGGTTTAACCGTTCATAGGGAAAAAAATAAAATCTCAATCAGTTAACCCTTAATTTCACTATAAGTCCAATTATAAGTTAAATCAGTAATTAATTAAAAATAGTTAAAAACCCCAATAAATTCTCAAACACTTGATAATCTCTCCTTAAATCATATTTTATCTTTGAGGGTAATTTCAAGGAGTTTAGAGTCTATTTGAGTTCAAACCATTAAAAAGACCAGACCCTTAATTAAAATAAATCACCAATCTTTCAAAATTCCTAATTAATTCTAGAAAAATCTAATTTAATCAAATTCAAAGGCATCTAATTCAAACTAAAATCTAATATTTTCTAAAAATGTCAAAGTCATGAAAACTGAAGATTTTATTGACGGAATGAGTAAATTTTTCTTTTTTGGCCAAGCACAAATTCTATGGATATGGTCCTGGAATCTTGAATTTAATCAGGACTCCTTAAATATTAAATGCCTTATGCACAATTTTTCTGTTCAATGGTGGTCCGCCATTATAGTTCATGATAAAAAGAAGCAAATTGATAAGGTAATCAAAAATAACATTATCAAAAATCAAAGGCAACCTCGAGTTGTAGAATTTTCTATAAAAAAACTACAAAAAATGTTTAAACAACATTATCCTCATGAATCCCCTGAGCAAATTAAAGTTCGTCTTCAAAAAGCTTATTGAGAGCAGATGACCCAATTATTTTCTAACGACGAAGAGATGAGTTCTAAACGCTCTGATGGTACAATCCCTGACACATGGGACCACCCGTTGCTCAAAGCCGAAGATGCAGGACCAAGTCATCGTCCTGGAAAAGCTTCACTATCAGAAGAGATAGAAGACTTTTAATAAAGGAGCTTGACAGGCAGCATAATGAAATCAATAATGTTGCCTTTCTGACGTGTTATATTCTCCAATATAGACGTGGATCATTAATCACCCACTAGCTGTTATCAGCCAACATAGTGGAGAATAAAAGTTTATAACTTTTATTTTAATAATTGTATTAAGTTTGCTTTAATAATTGTACTATTTCTTCTCTTTGAAATTTTCTCTTAAACTTATGTCTATAAATAGTCTGTAAATTGATAACCAATAATTAAATCAGAACAAGATAAATTATCTGCAAGAATAACGAATCTCGAATTAGAACATATTTTAGATCAACCTGATCTTGACGAACTCAATGAATCATAGAATAATGAATCACAAAAGAATGAGAATAATGAGAACAACACTTATTAACTTTTTACAAAAGGTCATTATCCTAAATGGTTGATCTCTATAACATTAGTAATCCAAAAATAATTAGTACTACCAAATCTTACTGATTTAGTAGACAGCGGTGCAGACATGAATTGTGTCCAAGGACTAATTCCAACAAAATATTTTGAAAAAAATACTCAAAAACTAACTTCAGCTAGTGAAGATAGTATGCAAATGATGCAGGACTACTTAAATGCAATGCTATGTTCACTTAGGCTTTGCACAACTCGTTGATTAGAATAAGTTCGGATTAAAATTACTAGCAATTATCCACGGCGAGTCGAACAAAGAGGGAGTTAATCTCGTATAGGCTAGATCACATGCGCTAAGTTTTGAATAATCAAGATAATCAAGAACAATAAAGCAATGCACAATAGTAGTGTCAAGTTAATCCCTAATCTAACAATGAGACGTAGGATGCAAAGGAAGTAAACTCAATAACCTACGAATTACTAGGCTTAGCAAGAGCAATTGGAGGAGTCTTCGCGATTATAATCAGGCCAAAGAGAATTCAGATTTCGAAGAAATAAGGTACAAGTGAGAAAAGAAACCTTTGCGAAAGAGACGTGTAGATCCTCCGCTCGATGTCTTTGAAGTATCGTCAATGGCTCCCGCCATTCATGGATGATTGGAAGAAGTTCCTTAGGACTTGATGTGCCTCTTGCGTAGTAACAAAGATAACGAAGCGTCTCGCGGTAGAATATAGGATGCACGCTCTCAATCCTCTTTTATTCCAATCTGAAATAGTTTCCGATTATCCACCAAGAAAACCTGAGAGGGATTTCTCAGATTCTAAGGGTTAGAATGTAGAGGACTTGGAGGAGATCCTAGCATTGGTTGTGAGGGGAGAGTTGAGAGCAAGCTTCCTGTACAGGTATTGGAAGATGGGGTTTATTCCCTGCAGTTAGACGAGAGAAACGACGGTGACAGGGAGATGGAGTTGGCGGGCTTGGGGGGGATCGGGAGCCTTGTTTCCAAAATCCAAAACTGTAGGATTAGGAAATAACTTAGACAAAGCAAGAGGAAAAAGAAATTCGGTCCAGGCAAAAGAAATAATTTGAATTATTTCCAAATGCACTTAAGAAACATTTAGGAAATAACCTTAAATGGATCACAAGGTGGCAGGCGGCATACGTTAAACCTGAGAGGTTTAATGGGAGCAATAAAAGCTTCTCAATTTGGGTTTTGGAAATAAGGAAAGAATTCTTTTCAGTCCAATGGAATTATTAATTCAAATTAAAACAAGATAGAAACTTTCCAAACTTAGAATTGTAATTTAGGAAGTTTTCAAATTTCAAATTAATGAATTTGAATTTTGAAAATCTGCCCCAAAATCAATCCATCCAAATTAGGCAAGAGTTTCATTGGAGATGGGGGATTGGATGGAGGCCGGCGGCTAGGTGATGAGGGCTGACGGTGGGGGCTCGGGTTGGGGTGTTAGCCGTGGGGGTTGGAATGAGGGAAAGGGTTCCGTGGAGGTGGTAATCCGGCGACGAGGTGAGGGATTGATGTGAGAGGAGAAAGAATATGGTGATAGAAAAAGAGAAACCACGAACCCGACTTATCTAGGTTGGTGGGTATTGCGTCAATCTCCTTCCTCTCCAAGGAAGCTCTCTCCCCTAGAACTCCCAAGTTATCACAATGCTCCAAGCAAGAAAACAAAATTCTCCAAAAATCATTCATCAACCTTGAAAATAAAACAAAGGGGCCTTAAATAGCCTCATACAAAGACTCCAAAATAAAATGACACCATTGCCCTTAGGCTTACACATGACAACTCCCATAAAAAGGGGTACGACGGGAAATACTAACATACACATAAGCAAATAATAAAATGCATGAAAATAAAATACATCGACTCAAAAATATAAAGACTCGATCGTGGCCGTAGATCGACGGCCGCGTCTCTGGTAAACTCTCCAAGAAGATCTGATGTCCCCATCATTCTCCCGGGGTGGGAGAAAACTCGACTCCGTCGAGTAAGAATCTCCGGCGCTCTCGTAGATCTCAAGTGCATCTGGGTCAATCTGTTGCAACTCCTCACGATCTAGCCACGTATCCTCTGACTCGGGCTTTCCTTTCCACCTGATCAAATATCTTCTTCGTCCTCCTTCCCTTGTGGATATGATCTCATCACTTAAGACTGCCTCCACTTGCTCTGCCATAGGAAATTTGGGAATATTTGGTAGTGGAGGTAGGTTTGGGATCTCACAGGGTGGGTTCACACAAGGCTGTTTTGAAAGTGGATTTTGTGGGTTAAAATCAGGACCTTCGTATGCCACTAAGTCTTCTATGTTAAAAGAGGGATTTATATTGAAATCTGCAGGCAGATCTACTATATAAGCATTGTCATTAATTTTCTTAAGAATCTTGAAAGGTCCAGCACTATTTGCATGTAATTTCTTAACTGTTCCTGGAGGGAACCGTTCCGGACGAATCCGCACCATAACAAAATCACCAACCTCAAAAGTTTTAAATCGCCGTTTTAAATCTGCATGTAATTTATATTCCTGATTATTCTTTTCAATTTGTTGTGCAATGTCTTTATGAAGTTCATGCAAATGAGATGCAAATGCTGATGCAGACTCAGAAATCCTATACCTAGAACTCATGGGAATCAGGTCTAACGGCTGTCTAGGTTTGAACCCGTATACAATTTCAGAAGGACTTCGACCCGTGGTTCGGTTAATTGAATTATTATAAGCAAACTCAGCAGTAGGAAGGATGGAATCCCAGTCTCTAATGTGTTCACCAACCAAGGACCGCAATAAATTACCCAGACTCCTATTGACTACCTCGGTCTGACCATCAGTCTGTGGGTGAAAGGCAGTGGAAAAGTGAAGTTTGGTGCCCATTTTCATCCACAGGGTTTTCCAAAAATAGCTAGTGAACTTCACATCTCTATCCGACACAATGGTTTTGGGTAAACCATGTAAACGGACAACCTCATTGAAGTATAACTTCGCAATGTGAGACGCATCAGATGTTTTAGAACATGGAATGAAATGTGCCATTTTAGAAAACCGGTCAACTACTACACAAATAGCATCGTGCCTACGAAGTGTCTTGGGCAGGCCTAAGATAAAGTCCATACTAACGTCCTGCCAAGGACAACTGGGAACAGGTAAGGGCGTGTAAAGACCAGTGTTCTGCTTTCGTTGCTTGGCCAGTTGGCAGGTGTGACACCGACTGACCAGCCGACCAACATCTCTCTTAAGGCTGGGCCAAAAGAAACGGTACTCCACGGCTTCGATAGTCTTGTCCCGTCCGAAGTGCCCAGCGAGGCCTCCAGCGTGGAGTTCCCAGACCAAAAATTCCCTAAGGGAGGTGCTCGGGATGCAAAGCCTCTGGGCTTTGAAAAGATAACCATCCTCCAGTAGGAAATCGTCCACTAAGCGCGTGCTGCCAGTGGACAAGAGAGTGTAGGTCTCCTTGAAGTCGGGGCATTCCAAATAATCCCTCTTTATTTGGTCAAAACCCACAACTTCTGCTCTCATCTCAGTGGTGGTCATCATACGACGACTGAGAGCATCGGCAGCTTTATTTTCAACTCCCGCCTTATGTCTAAGGGTGTACGTGTACTCCTGAAGGAACTCAACCCATCGACCGTGGCGTGCATTCAATTTCTTTTGGGAGTTGATATAACGCAGAGCTTCGTGATCCGAGAAAATGACGAATTCTTGCGGGAGCAAGTAATGTCGCCAATAACGAAGTGATTGGATCACAGCGTAGAACTCTTTGTCATAAGTGGAATAACGCTGCCGGATATCATTCAATTTCTCACTAAAGTAAGCTACTGGGTGACCCTCCTGGGAGAGGACTCCTCCAATTCCGACCCCCGAAGCATCGCAAGTTACTTCGAAGACTTTGGAGAAATCAGGAAGTCGCATCACTGGGGCCTCCACCATTTTCTGCTTAATCTCATCAAAAGCTCTAGTGGCGGCCGGGGTCCAGTGGAAATCACCCTTCTTCAGGCAGTCAGTGATAGGAGAAACAATTGTGCTGAAGTTCCGTATGAATCTCCTATAGAAGGTGGCTAATCCGTGGAAGCTGCGGACTTCCCGGATAGTCTGAGGGATAGGCCACTCTACAATGGCCCTCACCTTCTCGGGGTCTGCGGAAACCCCTTGGGCTGATACGATGAAGCCCAGGAAGATGACGCGATCTACTAGGAAGGTGCATTTCTTAGGATTGGCATATAATTGCTCCTTCCTTAAGACCTCACAAACTTGCCTTAAGTGGTCCAAGTGCTGACTAATGGAATGACTGTAGATAAGAATGTCGTCGAAGTAGACGACGACAAACTTTCCCATAAAAGGTCGCAGCACTTGAGTCATGATTCGCATAAAAGTGCTAGGGGCATTACTGAGCCCAAATGGCATGACTAACCACTCATAAAGACCATCCTTGGTCTTGAAGGCAGTTTTCCACTCATCACCGGGTCGGATCCGGATCTGGTGGTACCCACTTTTAAGATCAATTTTGGAGAACAATGTTGCACCCGTCATCATATCAAGCATGTCATCGAGCCTCGGAATGGGGAATCGATATTTGACGGTGATCTTGTTGATAGCACGGCTATCAACACACATTCTCCAAGTTCCGTCCTTCTTCGGAGTAAGAAGGGCCGGCACCGCGCAGGGACTAAGACTCTCCTTAATGAAACCTCGCTGCAGTAATTCGTCAACCTGCTTTTTAAGCTCAGCATGTTCCATGGGGTTCATGCGATAGTGTGGCAGGTTTGGAAGGGAGGCTCCAGGGACGAAGTCTATAGCATGCTGGATGTCTCTAAGTGGAGGTAACTGATCGGGGAGATCATCGGGAAAGACATCAGCATACTGTCCTAAAATAGGCTGTACCTCCTCAGGAATGGGCTTGTCAGCTTCAGTGGAAATCTCACGGCCAACTAAGGCAAACAGAGGGGCGCCTTGGGCAAACTCAGTAATCAGAACCTTGGCGGTGACAAGGTTCACGCCCTTTTTAGATTTGGCTGGGTTGGATTTCGTGGCATCCGTAACCCGGGGCTGTGATGGCAAAAGCTTAATCTTTTTGCCAGCATGTTCAAACACGCAGGTGTTTGAACGCCCATAAATGTGGACATCGTTATCGTAGATCCAGGGGCGACCTAGCAAAATTTGTCCAACATTCATAGCCAACACATCGCACCAGACATTCTCCTTATAAGTGGCAAAGGAGATGGGTACGTGGCTTCGTTCCTTCACTTCCAAGGCATTGGAGTTGACCCACGATACCTTATACGGGTTGGGGTGAGGAACGGCAGACAGACCTAACTGGGATACCATGCTGGAGGAAACAGCATTAATGCAACTACCACTATCCACTATGACTTTACAGTTCTTGTCTTTGATTTTGGTGTAGGTATGGAAAATCGTGGTCCTACGCCAGTCATCAGTGGGTGTCGGGTGTGATAGTGCACATCTCACCACGCAGATGGGAGAGGTATCCGGCTTTTGAAGGCAATTGAGGACCGTAGTGTCGTCCTCCTCCTCGAAGTATTCGCCTTCTTCCTCGACTTGATGGATCTGATCAACCTCGGGCTCGAGATCGTCCTCAGTCATCTCCTCAACGATCGAAACCTTATAAGGACTGGAGCACTGAGAAGCGATATGCCCATACCCCTGGCATCGAAAGCACTTGGTCCCGGGACTGGACCGAGGGGCATCCGGGGTGGGAGGTTTACTTCTAAAATCAGATCTAGGTGCAGGTGGACCCGTGGGTGGTCGGGTCGTGCTCCCCGGAGTGGGTCGTGAAGCAGGAGGGTGTGGGGTGGAACTACCGGCTGATCTATACGAGGGTCTAGAATCATGGGAACGACTCGGGTGCTGAGAACGGGACTCCTCTAGATCAAGCACTAAGCTGTAGGCATTTTCCAGTGTAGTGACGTTCCGGGCAAACAACTCATTGCGTAGATCCTCACGCAACCCGGTTCGAAACATAGATAAGATTTGTGCGGGGGTGGTAGAGGTCTCCCCTTTGCATCTAATCAAGAAGTCATCAAACGAGGCGATGTACTCCTTCACTGGTTTGTTGCCTTGGGTCAATCTATTCCACCTGTCCAATAGGCGGGGGAAGTACGACGAGGGCAAGTACTTCTGTTTGAGTTCCCGCTTCATGGATAACCAGTCTACAATAGGGTACTCATTCCTATCCTCCCTGAGACTCTCTAAGTTCGCCCAAAACTGACTCGCCCTACCCGTAAGCTTCATGGCAGCAAAACTAACCTTCCTGGCTTCAGAAATATCATACCACTTAAAGAAGCTGTCCATACCTTTGATCTAGTCCAGGAAGAGCTGGGGATCGAGAGTGCCATCAAAGGTAGGAGCATCGACCTTAATGTTTTTCATAAGTGGTGCATCGGGATCATGGCCGTGGTAGGTAGTACGATGATTGGCACGGTGATGCCTCTCATCCAAATCAGGATCATGACGTGGATCATGTCCATGGTAGTGAGCTCGATGATTAGCCCGATGTGGCCTCTCATCCGGGTAGGTTTCATCCCCATACATAGAAGTGGGTCTAGATGGGGTGTAAGGAGTGGGGTGGTCTCTAGCTCGCTCAAGTGTATCGAATCTCTCGGTGGTGTTCCTACGAAGCTCAGCTAGGTCAGCTTGGTTTTCCTTGAGTTGTTGGCTAATTGTGTTCATTTGGCCTACCAAGAGGTCTAAAGTCCTTCCTAGTTGCTCCGGGTCCATTCTTAAACACCAAGGGGTACTTAGAGGTTTTTCTAGGAAGTGGACAGCAAACTACAGCAGGGAAAAACACTCTAACGGGACTCTAAATGGTGCTGGAAACTCATGGACAGCAAACTACAAAGAAGGGTTAAGTTACCTAGACAACTAGTGATGTGGTTAGCTTAAGGACAGCAATTAAACAAGTAATAAACAAGCTTAACGACCCCTAATTGCATGCAGAAAAACAGTGGACAGCAAGCATAACATGTAAATAAATTAATATAACTGATGGCATGCATGCAACAACGAAATACACTAATTGAAATAACTCCTAGGATGAAGTCTAGCATGCAAAACTAGAGCAAACCATGCAAAACTAGAGCAAACCATGCTCTGAAACCAGATGATGCAGGACTACTTAAATGCAATGCTATGTTCACTTAGGCTTTGCACAACTCGTTGATTAGAATAAGTTCGGATTAAAATTACTAGCAATTATCCACGGCGAGTCGAACAAAGAGGGAGTTAATCTCGTATAGGCTAGATCACATGCGCTAAGTTTTGAATAATCAAGATAATCAAGAACAATAAAGCAATGCACAATAGTAGTGTCAAGTTAATCCCTAATCTAACAATGAGACGTAGGATGCAAAGGAAGTAAACTCAATAACCTACGAATTACTAGGCTTAGCAAGAGCAATTGGAGGAGTCTTCGCGATTATAATCAGGCCAAAGAGAATTCAGATTTCGAAGAAATAAGGTACAAGTGAGAAAAGAAACCTTTGCGAAAGAGACGTGTAGATCCTCCGCTCGATGTCTTTGAAGTATCGTCAATGGCTCCCGCCATTCATGGATGATTGGAAGAAGTTCCTTAGGACTTGATGTGCCTCTTGCGTAGTAACAAAGATAACGAAGCGTCTCGCGGTAGAATATAGGATGCACGCTCTCAATCCTCTTTTATTCCAATCTGAAATAGTTTCCGATTATCCACCAAGAAAACCTGAGAGGGATTTCTCAGATTCTAAGGGTTAGAATGTAGAGGACTTGGAGGAGATCCTAGCATTGGTTGTGAGGGGAGAGTTGAGAGCAAGCTTCCTGTACAGGTATTGGAAGATGGGGTTTATTCCCTGCAGTTAGACGAGAGAAACGACGGTGACAGGGAGATGGAGTTGGCGGGCTTGGGGGGGATCGGGAGCCTTGTTTCCAAAATCCAAAACTGTAGGATTAGGAAATAACTTAGACAAAGCAAGAGGAAAAAGAAATTCGGTCCAGGCAAAAGAAATAATTTGAATTATTTCCAAATGCACTTAAGAAACATTTAGGAAATAACCTTAAATGGATCACAAGGTGGCAGGCGGCATACGTTAAACCTGAGAGGTTTAATGGGAGCAATAAAAGCTTCTCAATTTGGGTTTTGGAAATAAGGAAAGAATTCTTTTCAGTCCAATGGAATTATTAATTCAAATTAAAACAAGACAGAAACTTTCCAAACTTAGAATTGTAATTTAGGAAGTTTTCAAATTTCAAATTAATGAATTTGAATTTTGAAAATCTGCCCCAAAATCAATCCATCCAAATTAGGCAAGAGTTTCATTGGAGATGGGGGATTGGATGGAGGCCGGCGGCTAGGTGATGAGGGCTGACGGTGGGGGCTCGGGTTGGGGTGTTAGCCGTGGGGGTTGGAATGAGGGAAAGGGTTTCGTGGAGGTGGTAATCCGGCGACGAGGTGAGGGATTGATGTGAGAGGAGAAAGAAGATGGTGATAGAAAAAGAGAAACCACGAACCCGACTTATCTAGGTTGGTGGGTATTGCGTCAATCTCCTTCCTCTCCAAGGAAGCTCTCTCCCCTAGAACTCCCAAGTTATCACAATGCTCCAAGCAAGAAAACAGAATTCTCCAAAAATCATTCATCAACCTTGAAAATAAAACAAAGGGGCCTTAAATAGCCTCATACAAAGACTCCAAAATAAAATGACACCATTGCCCTTAGGCTTACACATGACAACTCCCATAAAAAGGGGTACGACGGGAAATACTAACATACACATAAGCAAATAATAAAATGCATGAAAATAAAATACATCGACTCAAAAATATAAAGACTCGATCGTGGCCGTAGATCGACGGCCGCGTCTCTGGTAAACTCTCCAAGAAGATCTGATGTCCCCATCAGCAAATCAAATATAAACTATCCGAAACAGTAGTATGCCAACAAAACTACTGTATTAAAACCCCATTTTTATTAGTAAAAAATCTATCTCAACATATTATACTAGGAACCCCATTCCTATTTAGCATTATGCCAATAACTACTAATATTGAAGGTATCGTATCTCATTGTTGCAATCCTCCTCTCAAATTTAAATTTATTATAGATCCAAAAGAAATCATACTAAATGAAATGAATAAATTCAAAGGAAAACAATTACACATAAACTATTTAACTAAAGAAATTCAAATAGCTGAACTAACTAGCCAGCTGCTGTTGACCTGCCGCCGTATAAAACAAAAAAATTTATTACCTGTTCGGCGCCGAATTCCGCACGTCGCTCGCACGATCGACATCCCATCTCCCACGACTCTGCCGCGTTGTTAAAATGAGCACGAAGGGCTCTCGTTCGTGCTTCTTCCTCCTCTCCCGAACGCTCGCGATCCCTCTTCTCCCTTTGGCGCTACTCCTCCGGCTCCTGTGTGGCTGCTCGGCCCAGCTCCTTCGACGCCACTTCCTTCCTGTTGGAGCGGAAGTTCCAACATTTTGATCGGAAGAATCAACGGGTGCTCGCTTGCTGTGGTCGTAACTTTCTCCCTTGCCCGTGCCGACTCCAAACAGAGAGAGAGAGAGAGAGAGAGAGAGAGAGAGAGAGAGAGGGAGAGAACCACCAACCTAGAGCCCGCGGCCAACCCGTCGCCCCTCTGCCGCCGTCTGACTTCGCACCTTCGACGGCTTGCCCTGCCTGTCGGATCGGAGGTTACTACGTTTTGATCGGAAGCATCAACAGGAGCTCGCTAGCTGGAAGGTAACTTTCTCCTTTTTACACTTCTCTGGCCGGATCCCGTAAGCAGAGAGATAAGAGAGAGGGAGAGATTAATTAGTTTGTTTTAATTAAAATTAATTTTTAATTAATGTTAACTTTAATTATTTTAATTAATTATAATTAGTATAATTAATTAAAATTAGTTTTATTTAAATTATTATAATTAATGTTATTTTATTATAATGATTTAATTAAATTGATTTTAATTAATTATAAATTTTTAATTAATTACAATTAATTATTATTAATTAATTAAAATTAATTAATACTAATTAATTCTAGTTAATTAAAAAAAATACATATGATTAATTATTTTAATTAATTATAAAAAATAATTAATTAATTTAATTAATCATAAACATAATTAATTAAAAATAATTATAGTTAATAATTAATTATAATTAATATTTTAATTAAAATAAAATAAAATAAAATGCATGCCTTCTTCCGCCTCGGTCTACGAGCCGACACTGCCAGCCCGCCGGGACTTCAAGGTATACATTTCTAACTTAAATCCCGTCCTCGGCGTTACAGCGGACCGGGGAACCACCTATACGCGTTCTTGTAGCACGGTAGGAGGGAGCCCGGTGCGAAGCATACGACGAGGCGGGTAAGCCCTATACACGCTCTTGTAGCGTGGTGGGGACGGACCTCGACCTCGACCTCGACACCGACACCGCCGACGACTGCTATGCAAAGGTATGATGTTCCAAATCCCATTCTCGACGTTTGCAGCGGACCGGGGAACCACCTATACGCGCTCTTGTAGCACAGTAGGAGGGAGCCCGGTGCGAAGCATACGACGAGGCGGGAGAGCCCTATACACGCTCTTGTAGCGTGGTGGGGAGAGTCACTGCTGTTCTGGTACGTCACTGCTGTTCTGGTACGGATACTGCTGAAGGCCCCATACACGCTCTTGTAGCGTGGTGGGATGAAATTTTGTACGGCCGCGGTGTCCAAGGACACCTACCATACACGCTCTAGTAGCGTGGTGGGAAGGCCCAGCTCCCCAATTTTCCCCCAAACGGGGGATATGCCGGGGTGCTGCCGAAATTTTCACTGAAATGCACAAGAAACTTGAACAATTTGAAGATCCTTCTTGAGCAACAATACAAAAGACCTACACTTGGACAGAAGTGCACAGAACTTGAACTAAAATGAGCAGAGGGCCTGTACAAGAACAGAGGACTTGTGGACCTAAATCAGAACCAAAATCCAAATGATTTCTAAAGACCAAATTCAAATGAAATAAAATCAAATTGGAATCAAATGTAAATCAATTTGAATATTCAGCTGAACTTGCAAGAACTTCAGAAGATCCTGAACCAAAATCAACTTGGACTTGCACTCAGAACTCAGACCGGGTTGAATTCAGGGATTTATGGACCTGATCACTTGAAATGATGCATTCAAACTTGAACTCAACAAAACTACAAGAACCTAAACTTGCAAATGAGCTATGAAGATCTTAATGTGGACCACAAAGAGCTGGACTTAAATTCAAAAGAAATAAATACAGAGAACTTTGAACTACACTTGAGCTCAATACGAACTGCAAGGAATCAGATCTTAATTCTCTTAAAGATGTGAAAGTCCCAAGTTCTCAAATGAATATAAATGTTTGATGTAAGCAAAGGACTAGTGCCAGAAAATCTTCAAACATAAATGACATGCAAATGAAGAACTTGAACTTTCAAGAACAACACACAAGACTCAAGCATGAGTTGAGCCTTGGACTTCGGTTTAATGGAATACATAGAACTGGGCTTTGGATGAATGAACAAATCAAGATCTAAGTGCACAGTCGTCCAAGCTAACAACAAGTTGCAAGTAGGAGATGAAATCTCAATGCACACAAAAGATGAATGCAACGAACTCCTACGACAATCCCTACGATGCCTGTTGATTGAGAAGGCAATATGAGAGACCAATAATGGAAGGACCGTCCCCTACAAGCAAGTGTAATCATCAAACCACCTGAGATTGGTGACAGGTGGGCATAATGTAGGAAACAATGGGTCTCCTACGAACAGTTCCAGGAGCTCATGGCGGACGCAACAAGTCCTCGTAAATGGATACAACCAGCTTGTGGATAACAACAGTGAGTACCTCGTAGGCACAACGAATCACCGTGGACACAAGTACGGATATTACCTACAACGACAGTCCCCTGCAAAGGGATTCTTGTGAATAACAACAGTGTATTGAAAGAACAACGAATCACTGTGGACACGAGTACAGATATCACCTACGACAATGGTGATCAAGATCTTCAAGTATACCGGGTACAAAGGCAGCCCGATGTACGAAAAAAGGACACCCCTGGCAGAAGGGAGGACATATTTGAACAAATTAGAACCAAACTTCCTGGTGTTCTAAACTCTCTTCTTAGTTCTATACCCGAGAAGAAAACAATTCTGATGTCTACAAATACCGAAAATGACGGTCTACTACACCAAAGATCCTGAAGGGAGTTCTCCCCAAATCAGCAGTCTTTGACTCCCGAATCCAGAAAATCCTTCCCCGGTGATTGAGAAAGGGGAAGTCAACATCAAGACACTACGCCACCGGATCTGCAACACATATACAAGCAGACAGAAGGCGTCTACGATCTACAACTCAACGCCACCGAATCTGCAACACTCCTACTAGCAGACAGAAGGCGTCAATAAGATCTGAAATAAATACCCCTGCACGTACACTATAAATTGTATACACATAGGTACACCAAAGAGGTATATAAAAATCACCCGCATGGGCCCCGACGAGCGTGTTATTGGTACACACGTGACGCTTAGGGATGCTGCGCGGGTTGACAAGTGAATTCAAGTTCGAATCCGATCCTTCTATACGGATCAATAGAAGCCGTCAAGATTCGAACTACCTAACAAAATACACGGTTGTAGCGACCGGTGTATTTGTCTAAATACATTCTTTTTAGGCCTTCAAAGCCTAAAATCAAGAGAATTCACTAAACAAAAGGCACAAAGCCTACGAGAAACCAGATCCCCTATCGATAAGTAGATAGAGTCGACAAGGTTCAATCAAATGGAAATGACCCCAAACACCCCGATGATAGCCGTGTTGAATGAACATCTCAACCGGAGGGGTTCCCAAATAGTTTCCAATGCCGTTTCAAATATCCAAAAATCCCAGAAGACTCCAAAAATCCTAGAAAACTCCAAAAAATCCCAAAAATCCAGAAAATTCCAAAAATATTTAAAGACGGAAATCTAACCATTGAACACTTAAAGCAAAATCCGTCCATCCTCCGCAACAGTCTGTCGGGGTGGACAAATTCAAATAAACTCTAGCTCACAAAGAGCGAAATGCCTAGTCAAAAATATCACTAGGATCCATTCTCAAACAATCTCTTGCCAGTAAGGGCGTGGTACGTGTCCTCTAACCGGCAGTTTCGCCGCCAAATGGCACTGCAGGTAAACGGTTATGACCCGGGGCCCTCTGAACCGAGTGGTTTTGCCGCCAAATGGCACCACAGATAGCGGTTATGGCCAGAGCCAATACGCTCCTTAATGGCGTTAAATCCTTGAGATATGAATCAATAGGATATGATCGATAGGGCACAAAGCCCTATGTTAGCTAAGGTGGATTCAAATTTGTCCCCTTAGACAAACATTCAACCCCGGTCTACAAGGTCCCCTTGGACGAAGCAACCCATGGCTGCCGACAAGGATCCTTCTGTTAGGTTGGGTCGACTACCTCCTCTGACAAAGTAGACCAGGGACCATGATGGCCCGGGACGACGGAACCATGGGATCTTGATCGGGTCTATCATCCATTCCCCCACCATCCGCTTTAAGTGCTAGATGGTAAAATTTCTATTTTAAATATCAAATCTTCCAAAATCTCCAAATTCCCAATTATTTCCAAACTTTCCAAACCTTTCCAAATACCCAAATATAGACTCAAAATACAATTTCCACATCCATGCTGCTACTATATGCCAGATGTACGTATTTTTATACGTATCTGATTGACGACTAGCCTTAATCGAAAGTTCTCTCTCGTGATCGGGAGGGGTAATTAACTATAGGGGCTTGTGCCTATAGGAAATCAGAACTCAGATCATAAAGTCCTCGCAAAATGAGGGCGAAATCTCTGGGTAGTGTCTTATCTACAAACCCATCTGCCTTCCAAAATTTACCTCGGAACTTAGTTCGTTAAAACTCCCTCGCCGAATAAGAAAAGCGCGGCGGGGAGGCCGGGGCCGAATTTTCGGAGCCCACAGCTGCAAAAATTTGAAATTAAACAAAAAAAATTTTGAACTAGAAAAACATATTAAGACTACCGTCTGTGGGGATAATCCTGTTAGCTTCTGGAAAAGAAAGACTCACTGTGTCAGTCTTCCTTATATTGATGGATTTGACAAAAGTCAAATACCTACAAAATCTCGTCCCTCACAAATGAACAAAGAATATTTAGACTTTTGTCATAAAGAAATTACCGACCTTTTAGAAAAATAAATCATTAGAAAATCTAGCTCCCCTTGGAGTTTTACTGCATTTTATGTTATGAATGCAGCAGAAAAAGAACGAGGAAAACCACACCCGTAATAAACTATAAACCATTAAATAAAGTCTTAAAATGGATAAAATATCTCATTCTTAATAAATGAGATCTTCTTAATCGATTAGCACAAGCTAATCTATTTTCAAAATTTGACTTAAAATCTGGATATTAGCAAATTCAGATTAAATAAGAAGATCGTTATAGGACTGCTTTTACAGTACCATTCGGGCAATACAAATAAAACGTAATACCCTTTGGACTAAAAAATGTTTCATCTGAATTTCAAAAAATCATAAATAAAATTTTTAATCCATACGATAAATACATTCTTTTTTATATCGATGATGTTTTGGTCTTTTCAAAACATATAAACAAACACTTTAAACATCTAAAAACTTTTATCTGGTTAGCTAGACAAAATGGTTTGGTCATATCGGAACCTAAAATAAAAATTTTTCAAACTGAAATTCGATTTTTAGGTCATAATATAAAAAATGATACTATAACTCCTATCCACCAGAGTATAGAGTTTGCAAATAAATTTCCTGATAAAATATTAGATAAAAAACAGTTTCAACGATTTCTTGGTGCTTTAAATTATAAATCTGATTTTTATCACAACATTTATAAGGATGCTGCACCCTTGTTTAAAAGACTTCACAAAAACTCTCCCCCCTTGGGATGACGAATGTACAAAAGCAGTACAAATTATTAAACGTCATGTTAAATATCTTCCTTATATTAATTTAGCAAATGCTGCTTATTTAAAAATTGATAAAACTGATGCCTCCAACTTAGGGTATGGAGATATACTTAAACAACAAAATCCTTTAACAAAAAAGGAAGAATTAGTTCGTTTTACCTCAAGATTATGGAATCCTACTCAAACTAAATACGCTACTATTAAAAAGGAAATGTTGGCTATTGTTAAATCTATTAGTAAATTCCAAGACAATTTACTAAATACTACTTTTATTCTTCGCATCGACTGTTCTTCTGCAAAATTTATTTTATAGACAGATGTTAAAAATCTAGCATCAAAACAAATATTTGTTACCTGGCAAGCCCAACTAACAATTTTTTATTTTTTTATAGAATTTATTAAATGTAAAGATAACTTTTTACCAGATTTTCTAACACGTGAATATCTTACATGAACTACAACCTAACATGGACAATCAGGGGTGGCGCACCCCTAAAGGGCACTCTTCACCATCCGTCTCCAATCGAGGATGAGGATGGCCAACTCTCCGCGGAAATCCCCGTGGTAGAGGAGTCAGAGGACGTGGTCCAACGGGCCGCGAAAGAGGAGAGTTTACTCCTCCAAAAATGGTACCCTTAAAAACTTATCTATATTGGACAGAAGAGCCCAATCAGCAAGAAAAAACTTCTGAAAAAATAAATTTAGAAAAGGCCCCACCAGTGGCCCAACAAACATCCAAAATGTTTGAACTCATGCTCAAGATGAGCGTTGAGCATATTTTACAACTAAATATTAAAGAAAAAAATATAACCTCCCCATGGCTTATCTTCAAAAAATATTTGAATACTAATACATTTCTCCAATACTCCACTTACGACCAAGAAACTAATGAAACTATTCTCATTTATATTCAATGTATCGAAGTTAAACATCATTACGACGACAAACGTAATATAACCAATAGTCGAGCTAACATTATCAGCATAATTCATCCTAAAAATTGGGGGATCACCCCTTTTCAAATTCAAAAATTTGATATTCCATTACCTGATGGTAATATCAAAACTTGTTCTTTTAATTATTGGACCTACATTCAAGCTATGGACAAAACATTTTATGTGCTAAATCCTACTCATTCTCATTCTTGGATGTTCATTATTAATCCCGAAATATTAAACAATCTTATACCCTCTTGATTTTATCAATGGTGGGAACATAAAGGAGCAATTATTCCTCGTTTACCACCTGAGTTGCAGGCCAGTTATAATATTTGGGTTGATTCATCTCCCCATCTTCAAGTCATGAAAACTGAAGATTTTATCGACGAAATGGGTGAATCTTTTTTTTTGCCCAAGCACAAATTCCATGGATATGGTCCTGGAATCTTGAATTTAATCAGACTCCTTAAATATTAAATCCCTCATGCGTAATTTTTCTGTTAAATGGTGGCCCACCATTATAGTTGATGATAAAAAGAAGCAAATTAATAAGGTAATCCAAAATAACCTTATCAAAAATCAAAGGCAACCTCCAGTTACAGAATTTTCTTTAAAAAATTTATAAAAAATGTTTAAACAACGTTATCCTCATGAATCCCCTGAGCAAATTAAAGTTCGTCTTCAAAAAACTTATTAGGAGCAGATGACCCAATTATTTCCTGACGACGAAGAGATGGCCTCTCAACGCTATGATGATACAATCCCTGACACATGGGACCACCCGTCGCTCAAAGCCGAAGATGTAGGACCAAGTCTTCATCCTGGAAAAGCTCCACTATCAGAAGAGACAGAAGACTTTTGATAAAGGAGCTTGACAGGAAGCATAATGGAATCAATAATGTTTCTTTTCTGACGTGTTATATTCTCCAACATAAACGTGGGTCATTAGTCACCCACCAGCTGTTATCAGCCAATATAGTGTATAATAAAGTATGAAACTTTTGCTTTAATAATTGTACTAAGTTTGCTTTAATAATTGTACTATTTCTTCTCCTCGAAGTTTTCTCTTAAACTTATGTCTATAAATAGTATGTAAGTTGAGCCTGAAAGGACATCATTTGTACTGAAGCTTTGTTTGAAGTAATAAAATTTGTAAGTTTTCTTCATCTGTCTTTTATCTTGCTGTTTGAATTCTTCTATAATTAGTTCAAGATCAAGTTATTTTAAAGTTTCCGCAATTTGGTATCAGAGCCAAGCGTGAGTAATCTGCTCTGGTTGGTACGTTTGTATTTCTCCTGATACATGGGGGAGGCAGGGATCATCCTAGAACTTTCTTACTAATTTTAAGAGATCTCCACGCATGGCCATACTTTCTGCTGTATTTTGACCGTACATTATTAAAACTGCATTTCAGAGGGAGTTTGTCTTTGATAATAATATTTGCTTAAGAATTTTTTAGGATGTTTTAATTTATTTAAAGTTAAAGGTATATTTGGATTAAGATTCAAATTTGAAGATTTAAATTGGTTTTCCAATTTATAAATGTCATATTCAATTGAAGAAGTTTTTGTTTGCTCTTCTTCTGGATCAGAAAAAGATACTACTTCATCTAAGATAGTTATTTTTTGTGATTTAATTTGTTTTATAACTTCTGAGAAGTTAAAATCTTCATCCAATTTAACTTTAATTGGAGGAGGAAGCTTTTTGGTTGGTTTTGTTATAACCAGTTTATTGATAGTATTTGAAGGTTCTATTGTTGATTGCTCTAATTTAGCTTTTAATAGATCTAATTTTTTATCAAAAATTTCTAAATAGGAAGTTATAGTTTGCAAGGTGCTATTAGCAAAGTTGAGCTGTTTAACTAATATGGCCAATTCTTTAATGGCCTGTGGGTCTGATGGAATATTTCCAAAGGGTACCATTGCAATGTCAAGTTTTGACGATTGTCCTTTAATCATTCTAATATTAGAAGTTATTTTATTAACAAACCAATAAGCAAATGGAATTGTAGCTCTTCCATTTTTATTTAGATTTTCTAGATCTAAGAAATACTGATATGAGAATTTTATACGTTCTTCTTCTGAGAATATTTTTCTATACCAATTGCAAAATAGATCGAATTTTTGTAACATATAATGACGGATGACCGCCTCTCTTAACGTTGTATTTTGACCTTATATTATTAAATTATTTCTAGTTGCTTCTTCGATTTATCAGTTGAAATACACTCTTACCAACAGCCTATGTTGCACCGATACGGATACGGCGACACGGATACGACACGATACGGATACGGGACACGTCAATTCTTAAAAATATAGGATACGGGTACGGCGCGGACACGACATCATAATTTATAAATCATACATAAAAAAAAGACGACAACATCATTTGTAGCCTTGTAGCTTATAATATCAAAATATAAGTAAATATTAAATGTTTAGTACAACAACAAAAGCATAAACATAAATTGTCTAGCACATAAAGTTTCAAGTATTCAATAGAAGGAATGATATGATTAGCTTCTTCAGTGGTTTGTCTTTGAACTTTTATATCATCATCAATAAATATCATAGCTTTTAATTAAGGCTCATCAAGTGAAAGATAGTAATTTCTAATATTCTCATATCATCAAGAGACTCAAATCCATCTCGGAAATGAGAGAACTTTGCTCGCAGTCGCGGAAGTAAATAAGACGCATCTTTTTTTTTCGGATTTTTTATTTTTTTCAACGGACACGTGTATCAGATACGCGTGTCCTTTTAAAATTAAATAGTAATTTAATTGGATACGTCTTTGGCGTATCCGGCACGTATCGGTGGAGTATCGGAGGCGTATCCGTGTATCGGTGTATCTGATACATCATGCCTTCATAAATAGGTGTATCGGTGCAACATAGCCAACAGCTTTATCAAATGGCTTCTCCTTCTTCATCCATACTTCAAAAGGGCAAAATACCCTCTTTTCGCAACATCAAAAATGCAGAATTAATTGAATATCCCCTTAACGAAGAGGATTTAAATAATTGGCCTCTACCAAAGGTAGATAAAAATCTAATCTTGTTGGCATACAATGCCCAATTGAACTTAAGCCAACTGATTTAATATTTTAAAATAACTTGATCTTGAACTAATTATAAAAGAATTCAAACAGCAAGACAAAAGACAGATGAAGAAAACTTACAAATTTTATTACTTCAAACAAAGCATTCAGTACAAACGATGCCCTTTCAGGCTCAACTTACATACTATTTATAGACATAAGTTTAAGAGAAAACTTCGAGGAGAAAAAATAGTACAATTATTAAAGCAAACTTAGTACAATTATTAAAACAAAAATTACATACTTTTATTCTCCACTATATTGGCTGATAGCAGCTAGTGGGTGACTAATGACCCACATCTATGTTGGAGAATATAACACGTCACAACATTATTGATTCTATTATGCTACCTGTCAAGCTCCTTTATTAAAAGTCTTCTGTCTCTTCTGATAGTGGAGCTTTTCCAGGACGATGACTTGGTCCTACATCTTCGGCTTTGAGCGACGGGTGGTCCCATGTGACATGGATTGTATCATCAGAGCGTTGAGAGGTCATCTCTTCGTCATCAGGAAATAATTGGGTCATCTGCTCCCAATAAGCTTCTTGAAGACGAACTTTAATTTGCTCAGGGGATTCATGAGAATAACGTTGTTTAAACATTTTTTGTAGATTTTTTAAAGAAACTTCTGCAACTGGAGGATGTCTTTGATTTTTGATAAGGTTATTTTAAATTACCTTATCAATTTGCTTCTTTTTATCATCAACTATAATGGCGGACCACCATTTAACAGAAAAATTGCGCATGAGGAATTTAATATTTAAGATTCCTGATTAAATTCAAGATTTCAGGACCATATACATGGAATTTGTACTTGGGCAAAACAAAATTCACCCATTCTGTCGATAAAATCTTCAATTTTCATGACTTGAAGATGGGGAGATGAATCAACCCAAATATTATAACTGTCTTGCTGCTCAGATGGTAAAAGAGGAAAAATTGCTCCTATACGTTCCCACCATTGATAAAATCAAGAGGGTATAGGATTGTTTAATATTTTGGGATTAAGAATGAACATCCAAGAATGAGAATGAGTAGGATTTAACACATAAAACATTTTGTGCATAGCTTGAATATAGGTCTAATAATTAAAAGAACAAGTTTTGATATACCATCAGGTAATGGAATATCAATTTTTTGGATTTGAAAAGGGGTGATCCCCCAATCTTTAGAATGAATTATGCTGAGAATATTAGCTCGGCTATAAGTTATATTACGTTTGTCGTCGTAATAATGTTTAACTTCGATACATTGAAGATAAATGAGAATAGCTTCATAAGTTTCTCGGTTATAAGTGGAGTCTTGGAAAAATATATTAGTAATCAAATATTTTTTGAAGATATGTCATGGGAAGGTTATATCTTTATCTTCAATATTTATGTGTAAAATATGCTCAACGCTCATCTTGAGCATGGGTTCAAACATTTCGGATGTTTATTGGGCCACTAGTGGGGCCTTTTCTGAATTGATTTTTTCAGAAGTTTTTCCCGGTTGATTGGGCTCTTCTGCCCCATATAGATAAGTTTTTAAGGGTACCAATTTTGGAGGAGTAAACTCTTCTCTTCCGTGGCCCGTTGAACCACGTCCACTGCCACGGGGATTTCCGCGGAGAGTTGGCCATCTTCGTCCTCGATTGGGGACGGATGGTGAAGAGCGCCCTTTAGGGGTGCGCCACACCTTATTGTCCATGTTAGGTTGTAGTTGCTGTAAGATATTTACGTGTTAGAAAATCTAGTAAAGAGTTATCTTTACCTTTAAAAAATTCTATAGAAAAATAAAAAATTGCTAGTTGGGCTTGCCATGTAGCAAATATTTGTTTTTATGCTAGATTTTTAACATCTTTCTGTAAAATAAATTTTACAGAAGAACAGTCGATGCAAAGAATAAAGGTAGTATTTAGTAAATCGTCTTGGAATTTACTGATAGATTTAATAATATCCAACATTTCGTATTTAATAGTAGCGTAATTAGTTTGAGTAGGATTCCATAATTCTGAAATAAAACAAACTAATTCTTCCTTTTTTGTTTAAGGATTTGTTGTTTAAGTATACCTCCATACCCTAAGTTGGAGGCATCAGTTTCAACAATTTTTAAATAAGTAGGATTTGCTAAATTAATACAAGGAAGATTTTTAACATGACGTTTAATAATTCGAACTGATTTTGTACATTCGTCATCCCAATGGGGAGAATTTTTGCGAAGTCTCTTAAACAAGGGTGCAACATCCTTGTAAAGGTTGTGATAAAAATCAGATACATAATTTAAAGCACCAAGAAATCGTTGAAGCTATTTTTTATCTAATATTTTATCAGAAAATTTATTTGCAAACTCTATATTCCGGTGGATAGGAGTTATAGTATCATTTTTTATATTATGACCTAAAAAACGGATTTCAGTTTGAAAAATTTTTATTTTAGGTTTTGATATGACCAAACCATTTTGTCTAGCTAACCAGATAAAGGTTTTTAGATGTTTAAAGTGTTCGTCTATATGTTTTGAAAAGACCAAAACATCATCGATATAAAAAAGAATGTATTTATCGTATGGATTAAAATTTTCATTCATGATTTTTTGAAATTCAGATGAAGCATTTTTTAGTCCAAAGGGTATTACGTTCCATTCGTATTGCCCGAATGGTACTGTAAAAGCAGTCTTTTAACGATCTTCTTCTTTAATCTAAATTTGCCAATATCCAGATTTTAAGTCAAATTTTGAAAATAGATTAGCACAAGCTAATCGATTAAGAAGATCTCATTTATTAGGAATGGGATATTTTATCCATTTTAAGACTTTATTTAAGATTTTATAATTTATTACGAGACGGGGTTTTCCTCATTCTTTTTCTACTGCATTCATAACATAAAATGCAGTACAACTCCAAGGGGAGCTAGATTTTCTAATGATTTATTTTTCTAAAAGGTCGGTAATTTCTTTATGACAAAAGTCTGGTATTTGACTTTCGTCAAATCCATCAATATAAGGAAGACTGACACAGTGAGTCTTTCTTTTTAGAAGCTAATAGGATTATCCCCACATACAGTAGTCTTAATATGTTTTCTAGTTCAAAAATTTTTTGTTTAATTTCAAATTTTTGCAGCTGGCTAGTTAGTTCAGCTATTTGAATTTCTTTAGTTAAATAGTTTATGTGCAATTGTTTTCTTTTGAATTTATTCATTTCATTTAGTATGATTTCTTTAGGATCTATAATAAATTTAAATTTGAGAGGAGGATCGCAACAATGAGATACGATACCTTCAATATTAGTAGTTATTAGCATAATGCTAAATAGAAATGGGGTTCATAGTATAATATGTTGAGATAGATTTTTTACTAATAAAAATGGGGTTTTAATACAGTAGTCTTGTTAGAATACTACTGCTTCGGATAGTTTATATTTGATTTGCATGCTATCTCCACTAGCTGAAGTTAGTTTTTGAGTAGTTTTTTCAAAAATATTTTGATGGAATTAGTCCTTGGACACAATTCATGTCTGCACCACTGTCTACTAAAGCAGTAAGATTTGGCAGTACTAATGATTTTTTTATTACTAATGTTATAGAGATAAACCATTTATGGATAATGGCCTTCTATAAAGAATTAATAAGAGTGTTATTCTCATTATTCTCATTCTTTTGTGATTCATTATTCTGTGATTCATTGGGTTCGTCAATACCATGTTGATCTAAAATTTGTTCTAATTGGAGATTCGGTATTCTTACAGATAATTTGTCTTGTTCTGATTTAATTAATTGAACTTCCTTTTTTAAGTTTTTTAGTTCAATTTTTAAATCAGTCAGAGTAGCTGGAGATGGATTCGTTTCTTGTTCTTTTATTTTAAATCGATCTAAAACTTTCTTCATAGAATAATTAGAAAATTTTTGAATTTTTGGAAGGGAGTCTTCTGAGTTACCTAATAATTTAATTTTTTGATCTTTGGTTTTTGGATCTTGGATTGTAGTTAATATTTGAATAAGTTGATTTTTTGTTCCTCGGTAAGAACAAATAATCCTGATTTTTCAACTATAGATTTGTAGTAATCACTACTAGAACAGTTATTACAACAAGATGAGGAATATGAATCAGAGTTGTCTATCTCGTTGTCTGTTTCAGAATTAGATTCAGATTCTTCTGAATTTAGAAGAATTTTCTTTCATAGGACATTTATTTGAATAATGTCCTATTTTACCACATTTAAAACATTTGATCGTTTTTTCAACTTTTTTTTCTTTTAATTTCGGAAAATGTTTTTCTTTGTATGGCCTTTTTGAGAATTTTTTATATTTAGGTTAAGATATCATTTTATCTCTTTTATTATGACGTTTTTAACTAAATTTCTTTCCCTTTTTGTTAAAGGTCTGGGACATGCAAATTGCTCACATAAGGCACCTAATTGCTTTCTGCCTGATATGCATTCTCGTTTTAATTGTTGATTCATTCTTATGTCATTACATAAAGTAATTCCTACTTTAATACATTCACTTATTATACGTCCATATGTATAATTTTCAAAAATTAATTTCCCATTGGCATTTCTTAATTTTTCTTTGACCTTTGTAGCAAACGTGGCTGGGAGTCCTAAGAATTTTTTCTTTACAGTAGTTTGAACTGGCGTCTGAAAGGTTCATAACTCTGGTTATAAAGACGTCTTTATACCAGCGAAAATGTGATAAAGAAGGATATTTTAATTTTTGTAATAGAGATCGCATTTGTTCTCTATTATCAATCATATATCCTAAGAAATGTTCTAAGATATTATGTATAAGTGTATAAACAGCTTCATTATTAGTCTTGTCAGGATCTAACAAGCTTTTATCACTTTGCAGATCATTTTTCTCTGCTTGGCTAAGATAATTATCCCACCATCCTTTAAGGATTCCAGTAAAACTATTAACTATGATTTGAACAACTTCCCAAGGTTTATTACCCTTACTTTGAGCTACTGTTGCGTAGATTAACATTTGATGGACAGTTTTATGAATTTGTTAGTCGGATAGACTATCAAAATTCCATTCATATAACTGTCGTGGATCATAGGAGATTTGTTTTAAATCTTCTTCATATAAGTGATCACAGGGAGTTGATCTTTGATAATAATATTTGCCTACGGATTTTTTAAGATATTTTAACTTATTTAATGTTAATGGTATATTTGGATTAAGATTCAAATTTGAACATTTAAATTGGTTTTCCAATTTATCAATGTCATATTCGCTTGAAGAAGCTTCTGTTTGCTCTTCTTCTGGATTAAAAAAAGATACTTCTTCATCTAAGATAATTATTTTTTGTGATTTAATTTGTTTTATAACTTCTTAGATGTTAAGATCTTCATCCAATTTAACTTTGATTGGAGGAGGAAGCTTTATGGCTGGTTTTGTTATAACCAGTTTATTGATAGTATTTGAAGGTTATATTATTGATTGCTCTAATTTAGCTTTTATTATATCTAATTTTTTATCAAAAATTTATAAATAGGAAGTTATAATTTGCAAGGTGCTATTAGCAAAGTTGAGTTATTTAACTAATATGGCCAATTCTTTAATGGCCTGTGGGTCTGATGGAATATTTCCAAAGGGTACCATTGCAATGTCAAGTTTTGACGATTGTCCTTTAATCATTCTAATATTAGAAGTTATTTTATTAACAAACAAATAAGCAAGTGGAATTTTGTAGTTCTTCCATTTTTATTTAGATTTTCTAGATCTAAGAAATATTGATCTGAGAATTTAATACGTTCTTCTTCTAAGAATATTTTTCTATACCAATTGCGAAATGGTTCAAATTTTTGTAACATATAATGACGAATGACCGTCTCTCTTAGCACTGTATTTTGACCGTACATTATTAAAACTGCATTTTTAAGAGAGTTGGGGATTTAAATTCTTGATTATCCCTAACTGGATGTAATATTCTATTTCGATTTAATATTAATCCTGGACTAGAATATATTTCAGATTCATCAGATTTAGAAGTTTGGATCTCTTCCCCTGATGTCGAGGGAATAAAGATTCTTGGAAGATTAATATATCTTCGGGGATTAAAGCGTACTTCTACATCGCCATTGGATGTTTGAATTATTTGATCGATATCTTGATTTATGACTGGTTGAGGTGTAATTACTTGATATTATAATCTAGAACTAATTATAGAAGAATTCAAACAGCAAGACAAAAGACAGATGAATTTTATTTACCTCAATTAGCTCATGCAGGACAATAAAAGGGGCTAAATAAATAATAAATGTCATTGCTATAGGTGCTTCAGCTGCTCAGCCCCCGAATAAAAAGAACGTGGCCAAGTGTGTTTACTTTTTTTCTTGCACATATAACTGCTTGGAATGTATTTTTATTTATTAAATATTTATAAAACGGCGGCCTTGCAATGACCCTGTTAGGAGAGTAGAGGTATTAGATTTGACTTATGTTAAGAAAGGTAGGGGTAGACCTAAAAAGACTTGGTTAGAAAATATTAGGAATGACCTTTCTTTATTAGATTTAAACGAGAATTTGACTTTTAATAGGACACAATGGAGAAAAAGGATTCATGTAGTTGACCCCACGTAGTGGAATAAAGGCTTGATGTTGTTGTTGTTGTAAATGTTTAGGATAACCTTGCAGGAGAGTAGATTTTTTATTTTCATATATGTAATTTGTTTGAGCATTAAGTTGTGAAAATGCACATTTGAGTTGGGATACACGGATCCAAAGGTTGGATTCCAAAAAGGAAAAATACAACTTTGGGGGATAGTCCTTTCCTATTTGGAAGTCCAAATTTGGATCAATCTTCATACCCAAAGTGGAAAAGGTAACCTTCCCCCTTGAGGGAAGAGTTCTTTTTTCCATTTGGGTAATCAGCAACGAAGAATCCAAGGAGCCTGGAGGAGAGAAGACTAAAGAATTGAAGACGAAGAGTATCCCACTCAATATCACTTGCGTCCGTACAAGGATTAGAATCCGGGTTACTGTCAGTGGTGTCAGGCCACTTTACTCTCTGCAGACCCTGGGTTGTAATAAGCAAGGCAGTTTGCCTATGGATATTTATTAATTAGTTTGATTATATTTGACGTGATGACTTGATTGCGTGTAGGATTGTCTGCTTTTCTTAGTTTTTTTACGTTTGTGTGCTATTTTTTGTTTTAGTATACATGAGTCTCCTGAGGGTGTGAAAGATTTTCTACTCATAATCAAAAAATTAAAATTTTAAGAGTTAAATAGCATAGAAATATAATGAATCTAGAGTATAAAGCGGAGATAGGCCCCGGGGACGCATACATATTAATGCATTCCTCTTTCCTTATTTTAGACCCTTCCCCGCCTGTGGGTAGAGTCCGGATAATCTGACCTATGAGTATTAAGTGTAGGACCTGGGGAAGCCTAGTCTTCTAAAAAATTATTTTAAAGCCTTTTTCAAAAAAAAATCAAGCATTTCTGATTTGAGTATTTTGACCAGCATGCATTGTATTAGAAAATATTTAAAGGAGTTTAAATTTTAATTGTTTGTCCTTAGCATTTTCTCACCCAACGTAAGTCAAGGAGCCACTTAGGACAATCTCTAGATGTCGGCCCTAGCTCTCCAAAACTTAAATAAAAATCTCCCTACCACTCTTTCATAAAATGATCGGACTCATGTATTTAAAATCGACTAGATGGTTAGCTGGCTCACCAATCCAGGTCGGGGTAAGTCCAAGTTCTGCATTGCATTAGTCAGGTTCGGACTACTGTGATCCGGTGTCCAAATTTAGATTTAGGATCAATGACGGATTTTGAATCATAAAACCCCAACCTCCAGGAATATAATCCCAAATTTCTAATAAAATATTCAACTCTAATACTTCTGGATGGTTCTAGAATCTCAAAGTGCCCCATACTCTTCTTCTCTTGACTCCGCTAATAAGTGTTCAATCTTAATCCATTCTCACTTGAAATTCTAAAATTCAACTCCCTTTGATATCACTCCTAGATAATCTTAAACAAAAATTCGTCATTATTTTAATCGAGAATATTCGTAGGAAATCTCGATTTCCTATGATGTAATTAACTACGAGGGCTTGCACTCGTAGGAGATTTAGAACCCGCATCAATTTTTCAAAATTCAATTAGATTTCTTTCGGAAACTTAAATCATTAACGATCGTTATCGTCATATTTGAAGAATTAACAACGAATAATATTTTCTCCCTTTGGGAAGATATATACTTTTTTGGTAAAGCCTTAAATATGAACTTAACGATTATCCTCCTTGATTATCATAGCTAGATTTTGGGATGAACTTTATTTTGACCCTCCTGGTCATACGAAGTTTTCTCTTAGATCCAGTTACGATATTGAGGATGGAATTTACAATTTTAAATATAAACCCCATTCTGAAATTTTATTTTCACCTCCCGAGGTGATATACCTTTACTAATGTGTCTTTCGATTTCAGAATTAAAATTCAACATCAATTTTCAATCCCCCAGAGAAAACTAAATTTTTTCAAATCCCACTTTTCAAAACTTCCACCAACAAGCATGTTTGAAGAAACCTATCTGAGACAACAATCATGGTTCTCACCCCACAATGCTTCAAAAAGCTTAGTTTGCTGCACCTCTCTTTCACCCTTAATGATTTACAATTGTTGAGTAGGCCTCTTCCATATTCAATTTCTCTTATATGATATCATGACCTCTCAATCTCTATATAATTTTAAACCCTCCACCATCGAGGTTTCTATTAAATTCAATGGTACCAATTACAATTTATGGTCGAGGGTTTTTTCAATTTACTATTGGTTCTCATGAAATACCTCTCATCTCGATATATCTCTTTCAACTTATGATGATCTGATCAACTTCTCCAAATAGCAAGCATTTGATTATAATATTTTTACTTGGCTATTGAAATGCCTCGAACCTTCTATTGCCTGCAAAGTCAAATTTCACGAGACCGCTAAGGTAATGTGGACACAATACTTGCCTTCTAGGAAAATAATATCTTTAAGGCATATACTACATATTCTAGAATGTTTTTCTTACTACAAAATGACTTGCTCATCCATAATTACAATAGCACCCTATAGGGTAAGAGGATATGTTATTTCACAATATACTATTCACTATGGATCCTAAGGTCTATAACAACAACAAGGTCGGCTACATGAATCCTTTTTCACCATTGTGTCCGGTTAAAAGTCAAATTCTCATTTAAATCTAATAAACAAAGATCATTTCTAATATTTTCTAACCAAGTCTTTTTAGGTCTACCTCTACTTTTTTTAACATAAGTCAAATCTAATACCTCAACTTTCCTAACCGGATCATCGGAACCTCCGTTTAATGTGACCAAATCATCTAAGGCGACTCTCTCTAATCTTATCTTCCACTGGAGCTACTCCAACCTTATCACATATATGCTCATTTCGTTTCATATCTTTAAGGGTCAAGCCACTCATCCACCTAAGCATCCTCATCTCTGCAACACTTAACTTAGTATTATGCTTCTCTTTTAATGGCTAACATTCGGCACCATAAAGCATTGCAGGTCTTACCACCATCTTATAGAATTTTCACTTAAGTTTGAGGGAGAATTTTCTATCGCACAATAAGCTCGATGCATTCCTCCACTTTAACCATCCAACTTGAATTCTGCTGATAATATCCCCATTAATTTCACCATCACTCTGAACAATAGATCCAAGATATATAAAACGTGCGACCGAAACATCATCAATTGCCTAAATGCACTATCAATTTGTTCAATTACGATTATGCGACGGAATCGACGCATAATATAAGGTAATGCACACAAAACAAGATAGTGGGAATTTAAAAAAATGCACAAGAATCGAGATTTTTTTTTTACAATTATTACGCCCCCCTTGTAGACCTAAAAAGACTTGATTAGAAAATATAAGAAATGATCTTTCTTTATTAGATTTAAATGAAAATTTGACTTTTAACCGAACACAATGGCGAAAAAGGATTCATGTAGCCGACCCCACGTAGTGGGATAAAAGCTTGTTGTTGTTGTTGTTGTTGTTGTTGTATTACGCCCCCACTATTCTGATTTATTATGATTTTAAAAATAATGTTTTATTACTAATTATTATTATTAAATCTAATAAAATCCAAAGTAAAAAAATTCAAAAATTAATGTCATTACCTCGTATGTGTCAAAGGCTCTGCGTGAATCCTCTGCTAAATCCCAAAAAAGCCATGAAATCTATCGATTGCCTCGGTTGGAAGACCAGCCTCTTTGTTAAAATGAATAGGAACAAGGACTTTGATTTTTCTGTTACATTAGCATACGAAAAATGACCCCAAAACCTCCTCCAAGCCTAATTCTCTTCCTACGTCTCCAGCCGAATCCCTTACCTCCACGTACCGTCGAAACCTCCAGAGCTTCCTTCCTTGTTTTGTTCTTTCTATTGTCTTCTATGGTTGAACTCCAACCTTACAACAAACTAATTCCGACAAGGCGAGGTCCGTCCGTCTCTAGCACTCAGTTCGTCCAAGTTGCACACCTCACACCTTTTTCTCTCTATATTCATTGGTATTTTCAAACCGACCCCCAACCAACCCTTTTATCTTAGATCATTGCCGCAAGCTTCCAAAACTATAGTCAAAAGCTCCCGCGAGCTACAGTTCCATCCACAGCATTCCTTCATGTGAATCTTCATTTGCTTTTTTTTTTATTTGAATTCCTGTCATTGCCACACTAAAATCCAGAGGACTCAACATAAAGGGTACAGTAAGATTCTTTGTACTTTTTTTATTTATTATTCAAATAGTTCATAAAGTGGAGGCGGCTAGCTCTATAGATACTTGTATATATATATATATATATATATATATATATATATGCACTGCAAAAAAAAGTTGAGATAAATAAAAGAGAGATGTTTTAGAAAAAAAGGGGGTGTTTTGATTTGAAACCTTTTTGAGAAAGTAACATGATTCGTTTCATCTCGTGAAGTCAAAAAGAAAAAGAGGCTCTTTTGGACATTTGCATTTTCCTGTAACTTTATTGTTCTACAAAACATTAGAGTTAGCTTTATATATATAATTTATTACTTGCAAAGGTTATCATCATATGATTTTATTGCCTTTACTCCTCAAATATGTATTTAACAATGTTTTTTTATTTAGACTCAGAAAATTTTAGGTGTTTGAATTGATTTTTATCATAACTTTAACTAGATTTGCCCCATGACTTTCCTATTTTATATATATATATATATATATATATATATATATATATATATATATATATATATATATATATATATATATATATATATATACTTGGAAATTTAAACAAAAAAAAACGTTTGCATAGAATTCAAATCTCATGCCCGCATTTGTGGACTATATTTTATGCATTTTGTTAAACACTTTTGACGTTTATTATTATTAGTATTATTATAGATATCATTCCATTTTTTTTTCTTTGTTGGCTTCTCTATTTGTATGTCTCAATTTTTTTTTTGTGATAAAAGGTATACAAACTTTTGAGCTCCAAAAAAAAAATAGAATTTCAAAAAAAAAAAAGAGTTCCAAAGAGAAAAAAAGAGAGGAAGAGAGATTTTTGTCTTCTCCGCCAACACTGATCCTTGCAAAGGTATAAAATTTTCTAACTCAAAATCCCACCCTCGACGCTTGCAACGAGCCGGCAAACCCCCTACGCACTCACGTAGCGTAGTAGGGAGGGAAACTGGTGTGACGCTTGCAACGAGGCAGGTAATACCCGGAGCGCTCATGTGGCGTGATGGGGATAAAAATAAGTACACTTATGGGGAAACAACTGTGCTCTTTTCAACAAGTGTCCAATACCCCTAAGTGCTCATGTAGCAACTTAGGGATTGAAGAAAATGCAGCTACGATGTCCTCGACATCTACCTGAAGCACCCATGTGGTGTAGAGGGGAAGGCTAATCTCCCAAAATTTCCCCTAAACGGAGGAGACGCCGGCTACCAAAATTTATACTTATGGGAGCTTGTACTTGGACTTTTGAGCAGAAAGCAAGTGACTAATAATAAATTTTTGGACCTAAAATAAAATGAAATTTAATGAACAATGACTTAATATGACTCAAGGAACTTGACATTGAACAATGAAGTGAACTCAAAATTAAATTTGAACTTATAAACTTGAAGATGGAATAGGATGTGAAACAAAATATAACAAGATTCAGACTTGAGTTCGGACAGCAGGGAACTCGAACTCAAATGTGGACTATGGATAAAATTTATAAATTTAACTTAAACAATCAACAAGTGAATTGAATGCAAGTTGAACCATATGAAGGATGACATGGCATTAAAAATGAAATCATAACTTGCAGAATAATGAACCCCAACTCAATTGCAAGAGAGCATGTATAAGGTTAGTGATGAAAAGGAGATTTACCAACACTACATCTTTGCAAATAAAGATCCGTGTATAATTTGATGGCAAGCTTTAACATGAAACTTTTGGAAAATAATGATTAATTTATCTCAATTGGAATAAGGAAAATATGGAGGAGTATAACATCAAGCTCATCTCATATATTGCAAATCATTATTAAAGATAAAGAAGTTGAAAGTGGGGTCTATTTGCAAGTAAGCAATGACTCATGGCAGATCAATTCCAAAGGCATTCAAATGAATACCGATGAATGAACATAACTCTTGTAATGACCAAAGCTTCAAAAGAGAACTTGCAAGCAATCATCAACAGGGAATAAATAGACATGTAACAACATGTTATGATTAACAATATGAGATTTTCAATGAATTTTTCACTCCAATTGGAATGTAATTATCATCAAGGGAATTCATCATACAAGACTCCTAATTTATACAATGGTCCACCTACAGATGATAGCTAACAACGATGCAAACTTTCAACGGAAATGACTTGATGGGCTCTTTCACTTTCAATGGACATGACAACTAGCTAGCGGTCGTATACAAGAAATAAAATATACATGCAAATAGCATTAAAAGGGCTATAATGAATAAAAACACTTATGGTGCTAGAAGATTCATAAAGAACACAACGCTTCATCCACAAATAAAAGTAAAGGAGTTCTTCATATAAACAATGACCAACTTACAAGATTAGGAGTTGATGACTGAAATCTTGCAGTGTACATGATATTCTCATCCATAAGCAATAATGAGGGAGCATGCAAGTGGATATAAGAGATCATTGACAAATGTTTATGAAGAAATTGGTGTGCTGCCTATCCGCAATACATGCAAGCACATCAAATTCCTGCAGATGATGACAATGGAAGAACCGTGACGTACACAACAGTGCACTCATAGGTGACAACCAACGGTAGACAATAAATGTAGTATATTTCCTTAAAAAAAACATATACAAGCAGTGTACACTAAATGCTATGAGGTGCTTTTAATCGAGGCGTACAGAGGTTGTAATTCACTCGCAAGCAACATTGGCATATATATTGTAAATGTGATTGATCCACTGTGGACAAAGGTATACATTCAACATGCTATCTGCAGGCAAGTACAAAAAGACTATAATAGATGCGAACTCTTAAGGGTCGCTATAGAAGACCCACTGATGCAGGACGGGAAAACGCTCTAAGTCCGCTTCCCAAAAATCTGAAAACAGTGTCAGATTTTGATCCAAAATTTTGAGAGAAACCTCAGATTTCCTTCTTCAGAGAATGGAAGTGGAGAGAAAGGGTTTGGGGTTTAGAACTCAAGTGGAGAGTTGAAGGTGCACAAGGAAATTAGGGAGAGAAACAACCTAGGTTGGGACTTTGAGAGTCACGGCCAGCAGCAGGTAAATCTTGAAAAATTGATATACGGAACCCAAAACAGAAATCTGAAATAATTTTGAGATTCCTGTAACTAGAGTTGGAGAAAAAAAAAATCAAAGAAGGATCTTAAGGGAATTTGGCCAGCAACAGTCAGGCTTTGAAAATCTTGCCAAAAGAATAAACTCCAATTCTGGATAGGTTTCGAAAGCAATTAAATAAGGAGAGAGATCGGTGGCAGATGGGGTGAGGCGGTGGGATTATTTCCTAAATCCTATGTTTGGATTTAGGAAAGTAATTAGAGTTTATTCCTTAAACAGGGAATTAAAATGATTTTTGTTCCTGTAATTAATCTCCATAGACTAGGGAATTAATTAGTAGAGCAAGGCAAGGGGAAATTTGGGCTTAAGATTAGGAATTTAATCAAAAACTGAATTTTAATTTCAGTTTTGGTTAAATTAGGAGGGAATTGATTTGAATTTTAAAATTCAAATCAAAGAAATTAATGCCATGAATGGGGGAGTAAAGGAGGGAGCCCAAAGAGGGGGCCGGCGGGTCTAGGGAGAGAGATTAATTCAAATCCTGAAATTAATTTCAGGATTTGAATGAAAATGGGGTGGGGGGGGAATTAATTTGAAGATTGATTTCAAATTAAGATGCCATTAAATGCCTTAATTGGGGAATTAATTGGAGGAATGCCAATTAGGAAAGATTTCAAATTTGAAATTTGAAATCCCAAATTGTCATGAATTTTCCCTCTTGATTTTGCCAACCCAAATTGGAAAGAGGCATGGCCAAGGGAGAATGAGGGGGTGAGGTGGCCGGCGGGTTGTGAAAAGGTGGCCTGCGGGATGGTGAAGAGGTGGCCGGTGGCTTGGGTGGAGGATGGGGATGTCGACAAGGAGAAAATGAAAAGATAACGAAAAGAGTAAAACCACGAACCCGACCGTCTCCAAGGTTGGTGGGTAATACGATTGCCCTTCTCCAAGGGACTCAAATCACGAGCCCGGACCCATCCTGCGGCTGGTGACAACTTTGATTCCTTCCCATAGGAATCTCACTCTCATTCTCTCCCAAAAACAAAGTGTGGAACACAAATTTTTTTCATATATCAATCAACCATCTCTTACAATAGCTTAAGACCCTTATTTATAGGTCATAACATGAGAAAAAATAGAAAATTACAAAAATGCCCCTTGGGCCAAAACACTCACATAAACTATCCTAGGGGTAAAATAGGAAATACATAAAACAAGAGCTAAAATTCAAAAAATAATACATAAATGAAAATTTAAATAATGGCCGTCGATTTACGACGCCGCCTGTGATAGATGCGCCAAATCTTCGTATTGATGTCCGCATCACCCATCATGCATTAAACATGTCACTTACGGACAAATACAAAAGTGCTATAATGATTATAGGCTTCTACGAACTATTATAAAAGATCCATCAAATGTCCAAAATGCCCCACACATGCACCTTAATCCGTATATGCATATGCACACAAAATGGGTAAGGGCAATCACAAAACTCGCATGAGCCCTGACAAGCGTGTCATAAGTACACATGTGACGTATAGGGATGCTGCACAGATCAATAAATGAATTCAAATTTGAACCCGATCCTTCTATGTGAATCAATAGGAGTAGACATGATTCAAACTATCAAATAAATATACGGTAGTGGTGACCGATATATTTGTCTTAATACAATTTTATTAGACCTTCAAAGCCTATAAAAATGAGAATTCACTAATAAAGGCATAAAGCCTATGAAACTCGATCCCCTGTCGACAACACGACAGAGTTGATAAGATTCATCCAAAAAATGCAAATATTTTCAAATGAAAATGACATCAAACACCCTGATGATGGTCGCGTTGAATGTAAATCTCAACCGGATTGGTCCATTCCAAATACTCAAAATTCCACCCAAATACCCATGAAAATCCAAAACTCTAGAAAATCCCAAAATCCTAAAATCCTAAATATTTAAAATCTAAATGAATCATCAAACCACTTAAAGCAAAACTCAACTACCCTCTGCAACAGTTTGTCGGGATGGGCAAATTGAAATTCAGCGCATACGGAGTTAAATGCCTAGTCGAAAATATCACTAGGATCAATTCTCAAATAATCTCCAGACAATAAGGACGTGGTATGTAGAGCTGTCAATAATGGACCCGACCCGAACCCGACCCGAAAATTTTGGGTTAGGGTTGACCCGAATCCGAAACGGGTTGGGTTCGGGTCTGAAAAATTGACCCGTTTGCAAAACCGGGTCGGGTTGACCCGGAAACCCGGGAATGACCCGATTTGACCCGGAGCAGTCCCCGCGTCGCCTGGCTCGCCCCGCGTCGCACCGCCCCGCCCCGCGTCGCACCAGCCCCGCCCCGCGTCGCACCGCCCCGCGTCAGCCCCACGTCACGCCAGCCCCGCGTCACGCCAGCCTTGCGTCAGGCCCGCCCCGCGTCAGCCCCTCCCCGCGACGCCTGGCTCGCCCCGCGTCGCACCGCCTGGCCCCGCGTCGCACCAGCCCTGCCCCACGTCGCACCGCCCCGCCCCACGTCGCGTCACGCCAGCCCCGCGTCGCCTGGCTCGCCCCGCGCCTGTTGCCAAGGTTGAAACAAGCGGGTTCGGGTCATCCCGAACCCGACCCGAACCCGAAGCGGGTCGGGTTCGGGTCCAGGAAATTGACCCGTTTGTAAAAACAGGTCGGATCAACCCGAACCAGAACAGTGCCGGGTCAATTTCGGGTTTGACCCGAACCCGACCTGTGACCCGAAATTGACACCCCTAGTGGTATGTATCATCTAACCGGCAATTTTGTTGTTAAATGGCACCGCAGGATAAACGGTTATGACCGGGGGTCATCTGAATTAAGTGATTTTGTCGCCAAATGGTACCACGAGATAGCAATTATGGTCAGAGCTAATACGTTCCTTAGCGGCATCAAATACTTGAGATATGAATTCAAATTTGTCCCAAAGCTCTCTATTAGCTAAGGTGGATTCAAATTTGACCCCTTAAGCAAATATCACTCGAGGTTTACAAGGTACCCTTGGGCGAAGCAACCCATGGCTGCCTACAAGGATCCTTCCGTCAGGTTGGGTTGACTACCTCCTCTGACTAAGTAGGCAAAGGACCATGATGGTCAGGGACGATAGAACCATGGGATCTTGGTCGGGTCCATCATCACTCCCCCCGCCACCCGCTTTAAGTGCAAGATGGTGAAATTTCCAAATTTTAAATATCAAACTTTTCAAATTTCAAATATTAAAATCATGCTGCTACTATACGTCTAATACTATATATCCATGGATACAATGTATCTGATCGACCACTAGCCTTAATCAAAAGTTCTCTCTCGTTATCGGGAGGGGTAATTAACTATAGGGGCTTGCGCCTATAGGAAACCAGAACTCATATCATAAAGTCCTCGCAAAATGAGGGCAAAATCTATGGGCGAAATCTCTGGATAGTGTCTTATCTTTATGCTCAGAGCTCTAAGACATTTTTGGTAGCTGAAGGTTGTCGAGCACGTTCTTAGCAAAATCGAAGTTTCCAATGAATTAGTGAAATTCCACCTCTCGGCATATAATTTGGCACTGCAAGCCTCCTCGGCATCCTTCATATTTTGATGAAGATTGATTCTTAACTTGAAGAAATTTTAGCTTTTCGATCCCATGCATCGTATCAATGACATTCCAAGGCAATTTCAAGTAACGTGGACTAAAAAGATTATTTAAATCCTTTTGTAAGAAATCATTGTGACTACACAAACCTCCTTCATTATATATTATAAACAACAAGTGATAAAGATTGCTCATGGATCTTAGCAATCTTCAAATGTCAAAGATGTCTTAAACATCCAACTGCCTCGAGTATCATTGTTAACAACTGATTATTTATGCACAATAAGCGGATGCTTCTCAATATCTAAAGAATTTTATCAATCAAAATCTTGCTTGTCTTTGCTACAAGTTAAGTGGAGCAAATGCAAAATTCTTTTAAATTTCTCAATCTTTTTGACCACTTGTAGATTATCAGTATTAATAACCAAGCGTCGAATAGTTTCGGGAATTCTAAAAGACAACTCATTTTTATCCTCAATTCTAAAGCATTCTTGCGCCGAAACAGATTTTGCCAGTTAGAGTGATAAATCATGCATCTTTTTCCAGTATCCTCCATAGTCTTTCTTTTATTAGAAGATGGCGGAATGAAACCCAATACGATCCACATTCGGACTAAATCATCTTTATCAAATTCCTGATCTTGTGGGAATATGCAACAAAATGTAAAGAAACTTTATAGAGGTTGTGGGAGGCATACATAGCTCAATCTTAAGACGGGCATGATATCATTTTAACCTAGTTTTATAATTCTAGTATCACAATTTAAAACTTTTCTCCACTGCATTTCATCCAAATTACAATTCAGAATACAGCCCATGAACTTTACTGCTAATGGAGACCCTGAAAGCTTTTTAGTAATCTGTCATGTATTAAATCTTAACTTTTATGATAATCAAGGTTCTCTACATCAGCAAATGCATGGATATTGAAGAACTGAAAACATTCATCCTCATCTAAGCCTTGTAATGTCAATTTTTCTTTCTTCTTTTTAATTTTTTTTTTTGCAATTATCAATGCAGCTGAGTCCAAATTAGAATGTAATCGAGTTGTCACCAAATTTTACTTCCCAAACTCCCATAAGACGAAGGGGCAAGCACATTTTCCCATTTACTATTATGTCGTTCCTCCTCACCTCGAATGTAATCGAGGACCAATAAGAACCTTTTGGATATCACCTCTTCCTTAAGTTTTCTTTTAAGTGCATCAAGTGAATCCAAATTAGGCTTATCCTTTTTAAGAGATTACAACATATCTGCAATGGCTCTTTCTCTTTTTTTTATCAAAGTTTGTGAAAACACAAACACACATTTTAAGATCAGATTCCTCTGTCATTTCATCTTCATAACCATGTTGCAAGAGAGTCATCTTTCCCATACCGCCATGCCCCACTATAGATAGAAGGGAAATGTTTTTGTACAAATCAGCTCCGTTAACAGGAGCTTGATGTTCCTCATTTGATTGTTTCTTTAACCAGTGCATAACAAAATCCAATGCAATCCACATTCGAACTAAATCCTTCTTATCAAATTTAAGATTCCTGGGCTGGTTGTAGGGGTCAACAAATACCCCCCAACAAATGTTACGTGTCTAGAGCATATCACGTTTGTTGTGAGTTGGTTCACGATTTTTTTTAGTAGATTCCCCCTCTTTTTCTCTTTTTTTTAGAATTTTTTCTCATTATTATTACTATTTTTTGACGTATTTTGCTTGTTTTCCTTGTGCAGGGAACTATGTTGCACTGATACGGATACAGCGACATATATACGACACAATACGGATACAGGACACGTCAATTCTTAAAAATACGGGATACAGATACGACGCGGATATGACATTATAACATATAAATCATACAGGAGTGCAAATTCTGGCCTGCTTTTGTAACATCCTCTTTGATATTTCTAGTAGTGAATCTTGGCATTCTCATAGGCGTTAACTTCCTACGTTCGATGGGCATGTGGAGCCAGACTCGATTTTCTTCATCTCCGCGCTCTCTAGGTTTGTAAAACAGGGTTCCCGATTTTCCCCTATTTCTTCAAAGAGGCACATAGAATATTATGAGTTCATCAACATTATGCACATCTCAAGGGATGATTTTCTTAAAATGTTGCGGGGGAATACGCGTGACTACGCATTTATTATCTGGAATTGATAGATTTTCTATTCTCTTTGATACCTATTGCACATTATTCATGTAGATAGACTCGTAGTCATAATCATCATTTGAATATTTTTCCTTCTTTTTCCCTCTAGCTATTGATTGGCATATTTCCTGAGATTTAGCAGGGACGATGACATCTTCATCCATGTCACTCCCTAAATGAGGCACATGTTTCTTTAGTCTAGGAGTGATCGCTGCTTTGGGAAGAGTCGGTGTTGTCATATTTCTTCCCGCCTGCTTCTTCTCATTTTCTTGCTTGGGCTGCCTTGTAGCCTTTGGGTTTGCTGCCTCACTCTCGAGAGAGCTCGACGGCTTTAGTTCTTTGGGAATAAAGTACCTAGCATCTTCATAGATTTTTACCTCATGAACTGCAAAGGGATGAATATCACCAGAGATTCTAAAATACTCTCCATCCCTAATATACTTCATACACTTATAGTGTTGAAGGGACAATACCATAATCGTGCAATCACGGGCGACCTAGTAGCGCCTTAAATGAGGTGTCTATATCAATTACATGGAATTTTGTCTCAGTATGGAGTTCCCTGAATACTAAGGAGAGTATGAATGATCCAAGAGTCTTTTGCCCCTTCTCATTGAAGTCGTGCATCATCAATTTGTCTTACCCGAGATGCTGCACATCGAGACAAAGTGATCTCAGTGCTTTCAAGCTCATAAGGTTGGTAGAGGACCCGGGATCAATTAGAAATCGGCTGATTATCATCCCATCACTCTCTGTCGTAACATACAAAGGGCAATTATAGTTTGTCGTTCCGAGCATCATGTCGTCCTCGGCAAAAATAATGATTAGCTCATTCCGAGCTTGTAAGACCTCAGTCAAATTATGCTCAGCAAAATACGCCTCTTATCTTTCGGAGTCCCTGAGAGCCTGAATCAGGGTTTCTCAAAGGTCTTTGGACATTACCAAAGTGTCGTATATGCTAAACGGTGCTGGAATTTTCCTCAAATATGATAGTATATTATAATATATCCCTTTAGCAGAAGCCTCATTTTTCCTAGGGTTTTTAGGTATGATATTTTCATTGACGACTATCCTCTTTCCTTTATCTTTATCAGGGATCCCTTTTTTCGGCGAAGATGGTAATATTTTACCACTTCTTAAATGCACTTAGGCAATCTCTTCCTGCTCAGGCTCATTTAGTGGCATGTTGCATTCAGAATCGATCATTGTCTCATCTGGAGGTTCATCTACTAATCCAGAGCTATTGCCCAAGTTCACCTGCTCCATGTGTGAAGCGATATCAAGCCCTGATTCATCATCTTCTGGAAAATACAAATCCTCCTTGACGTTGTAATCCATTGGTGATACCATCATACAGGATCCAGATGACTCTTCTTTTTTCATTTTGGTTAGAGTTATCGGAGTTGTCGAGAAAACTCGACAAGTTTCCACGGGGAGTGGTGTCACGACCCGGCCCAGTAAGCTCGCATAGGCGAGGCAGGAACGGAGAACAGACTATAAAAATTAAAAACCTTCACATTACAATAAACAAAACATCTCCAAATCATAAAGAAAGAGCCACTAAATAAAAATCAAGAGAGTTTTTTTTCTTTATATTCATCCATCAATATATCAACATATCAATTCAAATATAAAGTTTCCAAAACATAAAAGATGTTCAAAAATCTTTCCTTACAATTCATCTTTAGTCCTTCTATCACAAAACATCAAAAACCAAAAAGAAAGAATATGCCGCCCGTCGTCTCCCTACCATTATGACTCTTCTTTTTCATTTTGGTTAGAGTTATCGGAGTTGTCGAGAAAACTCGACAAGTTTCCACGGGGAGTGGTGTCACGACCCGGCCCAGTAAGCTCGCATAGGCGAGGCAGGAACGGAGAACAGACTATAAAAATTAAAAACCTTCACATTACAATAAACAAAACATCTCCAAATCATAAAGAAAGAGCCACTAAATAAAAATCAAGAGAATTTTTTTTCTTTATATTCATCCATCAATATATCAACATATCAATTCAAATATAAAGTTTCCAAAACATAAAAGATGTTCAAAAATCTTTCCTTACAATTCATCTTTAGTCCTTCTATCACAAAACATCCAAAACGTATGTAAAAGGTGGTCTATCCACCATTATCTTTTATCGGGTTCTCCTGAAAAGTGTCCCTTAAGTAGGGAGAGCCACAACTCAATAGATAAAAAGGCATTCAATTAAATTTAGAGAAGGAAAGAATTACATGCTTTTACTTCTCAATAAATGAACATTCAACGTATCATAACATATTGTCTGACATAAACATGCCTCTAAATCAACTTTCAAGTTCTCTTTATTCGCATAAACTTGCAATTATTCTCCATTAGATGCCTCATATGCATATAACATAAAGATATAATATCAAATTAACATATGTCACCCGTCTCGGAAGTATCATTTATACTGATCAAGTACATAATTATTTGGTCACCTTTATCATTTGATTCTAACGAACCCTTTTACCATTTTGCTCATAAGAGCCCCTTTATCATTAGTTCAAAAGAGTCTCTTTACCATTAATACTTCCGCATCAACATGCACACGCAATATTCCTTATTTATTCATAAAAGAGGCTTATGCATATCATTTATGTATATGTTCTCATATGCAATTACATAATTTTACTTACACGATAAAAGAGATATGCTCAAATGTATGTTTCATGTAGAAGAAGGCATATGTAATACTTGTAAATAAAAGAAACATGTGGTTCTAACAATGCATAAGAGCTTTGCTTTGTATTATATAATCATGAACTTCTATATAAAAACATGCTAGTCATAATGATACTACATATAGCATAAAGAGAAATACCATTTCTACATGTTTGCATTTAGAGAACTTTTTAAATTTGATAAAAAATCATTTTACCTACCTCACCACGGTGTGATGCGTAAAAAATCCTTATGAACCCTTCCCTTTACGCGAACAATATCTATAAGGGATATACATAAAGTGTAAACATTAATTTGTTCTCTCTTAAACTTCTAAAAACCATAATCTATGAAAAAAGAACTCAGCCATACACCTGGCTAAAACTTTCTACTCAACCATTTTTCTCGATTTAAGATAAATACCATTTTTCTACTTCCTCTAAATTGGGGCTTAATCGTAAATCTAGCATTTGGAAATCTCCTTCAAATCCTTTGCTCACCTCATGCATACAAACCCTCTCTTTCACTAAAACTTAAGTTAACATATAATAAATTTTCGTAATTTCCTAAATTAAAATTAAAAAATAATAATAATATTTTGTGCTTAAGGTATAATCTTTATTTTCAAACCTCTCTAAGTTCATTAGGAACCAACACTCTTAAAAGTTTTTCATGGTTTTGGAAAACTCTAAACATTGGAACATGAAAATTTTCTTCATAAAAATTAACTAGCTTCATAAAAAAGCTCTATATCATCTTTAGGAAACTTTTCTACAAAGCTATTTTGAAAGAAAACGAAAATCGGAGAAAACCCTGAATTTTAGAATCCATATTTTTCAAGGTACCATCCCCTTTTTGTGTTTAGAAACATCCCATAAACCTCCACAATCTATATCTTAAAGCGATTTTGAGTTTTCAAAAAACCCCATATTTCCCCCCTTAGAGAAAACTCGATGAAAGAGTGAGAAAGCTCTTGTAAACAACATACCTTAACCTTCCTTATGATTTCCCTTCAATCCTCTTCGCAAACTGCCGCCGGAAACTGCCCCTAAGATCGTCGGAACCGCTCCTCACCGGCACCTCTTCTCCTTCTCTCGTTTGGTTCGGGACGAACGAAGGGAATGGGGACCGAAACATTTCGGTCCCCTATTAAGAGTGAAAGGCTCATATCAATTTCCCAAAGTCCAAAATGTCCTTAAATTATTTCTACTTAAATGAAGTCATGGGCAAAACCGTCATATTGAGACTTCAATGAATTTTTACTCCCAAAATACACAATTCAATATGGGTTCTTTATACTAACTAGTTCAAAATTTTGCGTACTATTTTATAAAATTTATTGCGTCGAATTCTGATGACTTCAAAATTTACTTAATCTCATCGCGGCGCATCGAAATGCGTGCGACACTAAAGATTGTTACTTTCGAGTTTTACAAGTGGATCTTCATCGGCGTCTTCTTCCTCCTCAACTTTGAGCTCGGGCATAAAATCAACAAGCCATATAGGGCGTCTCGCAGTCTGGTAGTATTCCTTCAAACTATCGATAACCCTTTAGGTTGCTGTTTTTTTCTCCCTGAGCTTCTTCAATTTGGTCTTCTTTTTAGAAGATTTCACCCTTCCAAACTTCAACGTGCCAGTTTGGTTGGGGAATTATTTAGAAGTAGAAACTCGCACCATAGGCAGTGCCTTGGGATCTATAAACGGCTCCATGGGAGACTTCCATATCACATCTGAAACACCCTCAAGTTAATTTAAGCATTTTCACAGTTTTCTTAGAGATCGCAGTCTCCCACTGCTCTTCTTGCACTGGTTTCTTTTCACTTCTTTCAACTGTGGATATAGAAGAGATTCCTTTCTGAGATTAATCAACACATTATCTGACAATATGAGCTCTCCCTTCCGATATTTCTTTTCGACTCAATCCTTGAAGATGTAGTAATCTTCAATGGGATGATCGAGCACGCAGTGATATGGGCAGTAATTTGGGTAGCCAGTTTTTTTTTACTCCTCTGGCCTTTTACACCTGATAATTCTAGACCTGCTTTTAATGCCTGTCTAAATAACTTGGCGACGCTCTCTCTTTTGAATGAATATTCTTTATTCATCTTGTCTTTGAGAGATGGGAACGTTCTATCACCAGTTCACATTGCTTGCCTCGGGCGTTCTCCACCACCCTGATAAGTTTGTGACTCATCGTTTCCCCCAAGTATCAGTTTTGACTGAGGATTAGGATTGTAAACTTGTTTCGACTTTTTTTCGTACTGCATTGGCTGCTTACCTTTATCTATATTATAAGCCACTTGCCTCCCCTTATTCGGCATGAGAGAAGAGGCAGAATAGGTTTCACTCTTCACGGTGTCTAAGGCTATAACTTTCTTGAGCTTATCAAAGTGACATTCTGATCTCGACAAGTTTAACTTCTCAAACTTGGCCACCCTATCAAGCATATCCTGAAATATGTTAATTATAGCCATGCATAAAAATGGTTGCATCTTATTGTCGATATTTCCCATTAACAATTGTACGGCGTGTTCTTCTTCAAGCTGCTACTCACATTTCATACTCAGGTTGCGTCAACGAGTGATATATTTCGACACTGACTCCTCTATCTTTTTCTTGTCCAAAACAAGATCAGCGATCGTAATCTTTTTTATCTCACTAGCGAACCTTTACATGAACATGGTTTCTAACTCTTCAAAAGTCTTTACAGAGTCATTTGGCAATTTCGCATACCATTCAAAAGTAGTTTATGTCAAACTGCTGACGAATTGTCGGAAGAGCAATGCATCATTGCCCCCAATATTTTCGCATGTGGCCTTGAATTGTGTCAGGTGCTGCCTGGGGTTTTTTTATTACCATTAAAGACATTAAATTTTGGGACAGAATATCTTTCGGGTATGTCACTTGGTCGTATTCCACGGGATATGGACGACATTTGCCCATTAGCTTTTCATCCTGGCCAACAACTATAATGGCCTTGATCTTTTTCGTGATCAATCCTTCGAGCCGTGCAGTTGCACGGGCGCGGAGGTGTTGGCAACATTCTATGGAGTGGGTTGGCATATGACATTGTGAACTTCATGGCCATTTTCAGGAATACCTCGTATTCCAGAGCCTTGAGGTATTTGGAGATTTGGAGGATCAGCAAGAGGATCAGAAGTGGAACCGACAGCTGCAGTTCTCTGCATCATTTGCATCATCGCTGGCATTTGGATCATCATTTATGTCATATTCTCATTCAAATGAGAGATATCTTTGTCTTTAGCACTTATTTTTTGTTCCATTTGCCGTAGTATATCAGCAGGCGTAACGTCATCGATCACAAAAAGGATTTTCTTCATCCTCTTCATCTTCCACTTCTCTTTCCTCTGCAGCGGGACCACCTCTGTCGACAGCAGGCGCAACCTCTCGCTGACACCGTTGTGTACGCCTAGTTTGTGACTGTTGATCGTGATCATCTTCGCCATTGTCATGGAAAATTTCCTCGATGGCGCGAGAATGTCTTACCATATAGACGAATTTCATATTTATAGTGTCATTTACTTCTTCCATTCCTTCTTCTATATATTCTATGATATTTTCTTCTATATTTTCTTCCCCTTCGAAAATAAACTCCCAACGAAGTCGCTAGAAATCTGTGGGCTCCAAATGACTAATAAAGGCTTGAATCTAAGTAAAATAAAATTGAAATGAGCTTGAACTTAAATCCATTTGACTCAAGTGAACCGTGACTTGTATGATTTGAACTACATAGGACCTGATTCGCACTTGAATGAACCACAGGGGACTTCATTTGGACTTGAACTTCGACAAATATTGAACAAATAATTTTAAATTCCAACTTGGACTTAAAGTCTAATATTTAAAATGAAGATCATAAGCTTATGAATGACAAAATCAATGGTAAAGGAATAATAAGCATCTCAATTTGAATGAAGACATTGACAAATATGCAAGCAGAATTTGTGAAAAAAAAAATATGATTTGGTCATGTAATCATGATATGAGGACTTTTGGAGCATCAACTTGCAATGTTAGACATGAACTCATCCATAAGCAACAATCAACAAGGAATGTGAAGATGCTCGCACAAGTGATCATGCAAAAATTACAAAGGATTTATAATGAGCAAATCTCCAAACATGAGTTTGCAAATATGGGTAACTCACAAGTAACAATACAAAGGTCTGCCAACAAATATCAAAAAGCCACTAACAAATAAGAATTCTTACAAAAATTGAGCATGAACATTGGCATGAGATTTTGACAGCAACACTTGTGAGAGTCATGCTAGTTGGAATAAAAAATTGATGATGATGACATCAAGCTCATTGAAGATTATCATCGAAGATAAAGAATTTGCAAGTAAAGTGTTACTTGCAAGCAACACCAGAAGAGGGAAAGTGGGTTCAAACACTTGCAAATGATGATGGTCGGGGTGATCACAACAAATGATATTATTGCAAATGAAGATCTAAAATACGAGGCCATCATGCTAGTTGTAAATCATCCTTAAGAACAAAGAACCTGCAAGTATATTATGCTTATAAGGAGGTAGAAGATTGTGAATGACATGGCTTGAGTCGTGGGAGATATGCCAACTTACTCTCAAGTCATCATGCAGGATATGTAGCAACAAGAGTCATACAGACAACAAATATTTTAGGGATAAATACCTCGCACGATCCTTCTAAATGGTCCGGGTTACAACAGAAAATAATGATGATGGCATAATTAGAAAATTGTCTACTGATTCCCATACAAGTTCTAAGAAGAGAAAATCGGATCAAATTATTAACGAGACGTGGTCCAACCAAGTTCTAGACATTACAACAACATCAAGCCTTTATCCAACTACGTGGGGTCAGCTATATGAATCCTTTTTTCTCCATTGTGTCCTATTAAAGGTCAAATTCTCGTTTAAATCTAATAAAGAAAGGTGAATCCTAATATTTTCTAACCAAGTCTTTTTAGGTCTGCCTCTACCTTTTTAATATAAGTCAAATCTAATATCTCTACTCTCCTAACCGGATCATTGGAAGGCCGCCGTTTTATGTGACCAAACCATCTAAGGCGACTCTCTCTAATCTTATCTTCTACTAGAGCTACTCCAACCTTTTCACGTGTATGCTCATTTCGTATCCTATCTCTAAGGGTAAAGCCACTCATCCACCTGAGCATCCTTATCTCTGCCACACTTCACTTAGTATTATGCTTCTCTTTTAATGGCCAACATTCAGCACCATAAAACATTGCATGCCTCACTACCATCTTATAGAATTTTCCCATAAGTTTGAGGGGTACTTTTCTATCACACAACAAGCCCGATGCATTCCTCCACTTCAACCATCCAACTTGAATTCTGCTGATAATATCTCCATCTATTTCACCATCACTCTGAACAATAGATCCAAGATATCTAAAACGTGTACTCTTATTAATGACTTGATCGCCCAAAGTCACAATCCCCTCACTAGGTCTATTACTACTAAAATTATACTTCATATATTCCGTTTTAGATCTACTCAAGCGAAAACCTTTAGTCTCTAATGTTGGCCTCCATAATTCAAGTTTACTTTCAACTCCCTCTCTAGTCTTATCAACAAGAAGAATATCATCAGCAAAAAACATACACCAAGGTACATCCTCTTGCAAATGTCTAGTGAGAACATCCATGACTAAAGCAAAAAGATATGGGCTTAAGGCTGATCCTTGATGTAAGCCAACCGAAATAGGGAAATACTTGGTCAAAACCACCTTGTGTTTGAACACAAGTAATAGCTCCTGCATACATATATTTAATGATTTGAATATAAGCATTATTAACTCATTTCTTTTCAAGAACTCTCCATATCACTTCTCTTGAAAATTTATCATATGCTTTTTTCTAAATCAATAAATATCATATGTAGATCCTCCTTATTTTCTCTATATTTCTCCATCAAACCTCTTAATAAATGTATGGCTTCCATAGTCGACCTACCCGGCATGAATCCAAATTGATTTTGAGAAACATTAGTATCACGCCGCAACCTATGCTCCATAACTCGCTCCCATAGTTTTAAAGTATAACACATTAATTGAACTCCTCTATAATTCGCACAATCTTGTGCATCACCTTTATTCTTAAAAATAAGAATTAACACACTCATTCTCCACTCATCTGGCATCTTTTTAGTTTTCAAAATAGTATTAAAAAATTTAGTAAGCCAAGAAATTCCTTCATCTTCTAAGCATTTTCACACCTCTATTGGAATATCATCAGATCCAACAGCTTTTCCACCCTTCATTTTCTTTAAAGCCTCTCTAACTTCAGTTTTATTAATACGCCGATAAAAACAAAAATCTTTATTTTCATTTAGGGTGCTAAGGTCACTATAGTCAATCTTATTTTCACATTTTTCATTAAAAAGTTTAGCAAAATATCTCATCCACCTTTGTTGAATATCATCTTCTAAGAAAAGTATTTTTTGATCTTCATCCTTAATACACTTCACTTGAACTAAATCTTTACTAATATTTTTTTGCTTGACTAACTTATACATTTATCTTTCTCCCTCCTTAGTATCTAATCTATTATATAAATCACTAAAAGCTAAGGTCTTTGCATCGCATATTGCTTTTTTTTTTAGATTCCTTATGAGCCTCTTTATATCTTTCTCAATTATCAAAATTTTTAAAATTAAACCAATTTTTATAACAAATTTTTTTATTCTTAATCTTTTCTTGCACATTTGGATTTAATCACCAACTATTTTTACTATTATAAGCTTTTCCCTTTGATACTTCAAGCATATCTTTTGTAATATTCTTAATATCAGTAGCCACTTTTTCTCACATAACATTAGCATCCTCATGCACAGATAAAATCTTAAGATCTAAAATCTTACTCTCAAAAATATTTTTGTTAATATTTTTTAAATGCCCCCATCTAATTCTAGAATACCATTTTACCTTATTATTTATTATATGTATCTTTATCTTAAAGTCCAAAACTAATAATCGATGTTGGGTACATAAATTTTCATTCGGAATAACTTTACAATCTTTGCAATCTAAACGATTTAATTTTCTTATAAGAAAATAGTCAATCTGGGTTGTACTATATCCATTTTTATAAGTGATGAGATGCTCATTCCTTTTCTTAAATAAGGTATTAGCAATTAAAAAATCATAAGCTAAACAAAAATTTAATATGGTCTTACCACCTTCATTTATTGTTCCAAAATCATAGCCATCATGAATGCTTTTAAAATCATCTACCTCTCTACCAACATGTCCATTTAAATCTCCTCCAACAAAAACTCTTTCTTATAGAGGTATATTCTGTAATAATTCTTCTAAGTCATTTCAAAAATTTAATTTAGAACTCATATACAAACCTACTTGAGGAGCATAAGCACTTATAATGTTAACAATCTTATCATCAAAAACAATCTTTAAAGCTATAATTCTATCTTCAATCTTATTAATTTTTATAACATTATCCTTCAAACTCTTATCTATAATAACACATACACCATTTCTAGTACGACTCCTACCCGAATACCAAAGTTTAAATCTTAAACTATCAATTTTCTTAGCCTTTTCTCCAACCCATTTAGTTTTCTGAATGCACAAAATATTTATCTTCCTATGAATCATAATATATATTTATTCCATTAATTTTCCTGTAAGGGAACCTATATTCCACGTTCCTATCCTAATTTTAGTTTCATGGACTAGCTTCTTTGCCCACATCCGTCCTTGATGTGGGAACCCTTGCTTATTTAACACTACACCCGAGCGCCAGTGCAGCGACCCTTGCACACTTATCACAGTATTCAGGCCATACAGCGCATCGCTTCCAGGGGACGCCCTAGCATTAATGAGGCTTGCAAGTTTCTTGGTGAGCAGTGATCTAACATCTGATATTCCACCAACGCAGATGTTAAAGAGCTACGATAAGCATAAGCTCCTACGGGTTATCGTAGGAGATCCGTCGTATTTCTAAAATGCCCCCCGCACATGCACCATAATTTGTTCACACATAGGTACACTAAAGGGGTAAATATAATCATAACCCGCATGAGCCCCGGCGAACATGTTGTAGAAATAAATGTGACATCTAGGGATGTTACGCGGGTCAATAAATTTGAACCTGATCCTCCTAAGCAGGTAAATAGGAGTTGACAATGTTCAACAAATAATTATAAAATACCCTCAAACACCCACATGGGCCCCAGCGAGCGTGTTATTAGTACATACGTGACGTCTAGGGATGTTGCGCGGGTCAATAAGTGAATTCAAGTACGAACTGGATCTTTCTATCCAGATCAATAGGAGTCCACAGGATTCGAACCATCAAATAAATATACGGTTGTGGCAACCGGTATATTTGTCTTAATGCATTCATATTAGGCATTCAAGGCTTATAATAATAAAAATTCACTAATAAAGGCATAAAACCTACAAAACCTGATCCTCTGTCAATAGCTCGACAGAGTTGACAAGGTTCATTCACAAAATGTAAATATTTTTAAATGGAAATGATCACAAACATCCCGATGATGGTCGTGCTGAATGTAGATCTTAACCGAAATGATCCATTTCAAATAATTCAAAATGCCACCTGAATACCCAAAATTCAAAAATCACAAAAATCCAAAGATGTTTAAAATTGAAATTCAATCCTATCAAATACTTAAAGCAAAATTCATCCACCCTCCACGGCAGTTTGTCGATATGGACAAATTTAAATATAACTTCAACTCACATAGAGTTAAATGTCTAGTCAAAAATATCACTAGGATCCATTCTCAAATAATCTTCTGCCAATAAAGACGTGGTACGTGTCCTCTGACCGGCGATTTTGCTGTCAAATGGCACCGCAAGATAAACGATTATGACCTGGGGTGTCACGACCCGGCCCGGCTAGCCCGTTGATAACGGGGCGGGAACAGTCAGTCGTACGGAAGAGCATATAAAATAAACAAATTCATTATAAATTTAACAACTAACATAAATGTCATCCAACATTAAAAGAAAGAGTCACTAAGAGACATCAAATTGAATGTTTCAAACTAGTTATCACATACAATTTCTAAAACTTTTTAAACCATCAAATTTCATAAACTCTCATAATCACATAAACTTCAAACTCAAACCTTAAACTCACAAACTACACATGTACATAATAAAGACTCAAATTGAAATCATAACAAGGAACCTTTCATCCTGAGGTCCCCTACGACGATACGTATAAGGTCGTCGAGCAGCCATCACTTCTCCTGAAAAATAATTTTAAACGTAGAATGAGCCAACGCTCAGTAGGTAGTTCATGTCTTTAAATAAAAATTTGCATAAAACTAAAATAAAGCAGTTTCGTATGAAAACATGAAAGGATTGTCAACCTTGAATAATCTCGTATCAGTACATAAAAAGGAATACTTTTCTTAACCTCTTTCCTTAATATAATATGCTTCCTTTACCTTTTTCCTTAAACATAAATTTTCATAATTTGAAAAGAACATAGGAATCCATATTATGCATAATGTTTTAGTAACACCCGTCTCGGACGTACCCATAATTTGGTACTGATCAGGTACTCAGTCAATTTTGACCATTTCCTTTACCATTGATTCTACGAGCCTCCTTTACCATTGGCTTTACAAGCCTCCTTTACCATTGGCTCTACGAGCCTCCTTTACCATTGGGCACTCCGCATCAGCATGCACATTCATTTAATATACAATTTTTCATTCATATGTGCATGGAAAAACAAGTATGAAAATCATGTGCAAAACATAAAACATTTATTCTCAACACATTTTGAAGCTTTTTAAATTTATAAAATAACAGTCTTGAATATTCATATTGCCATAAAAATGAAAAGTCATGAATTCAAGTCATATGAAACTTTTTCAATCATTTGTATTAAATACTTGAACGGAACAAAATCATGAATTTTTTATCAAAAACATGAGTACATACCTCAAACCAAGTACGACACATCGCTTCGACACAAGTCTTCCACCATACACTTTAAAGATCACAACCTAAGAAAGATTTACAAAAGATACGTCATAATTTTTAATTATCAAATTCTTAAGTCTAAATCTTCATTTCACCTTAATCATTTCATACAACACTCAATGAAGATTTAATTAAATTAATATGAATTTTCGGATTTAATTAAATATAAATTTTCAGAAATCCATAAACCGTCAATTTCATCAAATTATTGTTCCAAAATTGATCCTTAATATATATTAATAATTATATTATAATTTTCGGATTAAAATAATCATGAAAATTAGTGAAAATAAGAATTTCATCTACAATCAAAATTTCCGCATTAAAATCATTCCCAATACCCTTAGAAATCATTTTCGTATAGGTGTCTTACGAAATTAAGTTTTAGGTCAAAAACCCTAATTTATAAATCTCTAAAAATTCCTCCAAAAATATCATTTCTATCGCTAAAATGCTTTTCTAAACATTACCTATCAATTCCTAAAAGAAATTTTGGAAGAAAAACATTTTTAGGAAAAACCCTAGAAATTTCATTCTCAAAAATCTAGAGATTGAGAAAGATTCGTTCAAAAGTAATCGTACCTGAGTGTTTCTCTCTTCATCCACTTCGATTTGACCTAAAACTTTCGCCGGAAGATCGTCGCGGGAACGCACGTTGCCGAAGCCCGCCGTCCGCCCCCTAGTTCGTTCCGCTCGGTTCGCCCCTCACCTAAGTTGCACCGATACGGATACGGCGATACGGATACGACACGATACGGATACGGGACACGCCAATTCTTAAAAATACAGGATACGGATACGGCGCGGATACGGCATTATAATATATAAATAATACATAAAAATTAATAAAGTAATCAAAGTGTAATATTTGAAATGACAAAAAAATTGAAATAAAAGTAAGCATTAAGTATTGAAATGTCTAGTACAACAACAAAAACAAGAAGATAAATTGCTCAGCACATGAAATTTCAACTATTTAATAAAAGGAATGATGAAGGATAGGAAGCATGAGTGCTTGGAAGTGGAATATATTTTGGAAGCTATTTTTTACTCCTTTGATCAGCTTCACTGATTTTTCTTTGTAATTCAGCCATTTGTGATGAGCTTATCTTCGGGCAAACTTTGATTCCATGACCACTAATCTTCAACAAATGAGCTTTCACTCTATAATATGATCCTTTGTATGATGCATTACAAAAATTGCATTTGAATGCAATATTGCCTCCCCCTTCTGATGTTTTACCTATTTTTGTAACATAACCCCATAAAGGTTTGTTATCTTCAATATTAATTTCTGATGGACCATCATCAGAACCAATTCATGCTCCACTAGAACTCATTATCCTACAAAGGATCTATACAAATTAAAACATATGAATTTGAAACATGAAAAAATTTAAGTGAAAGTGTAGATATGTTGCGACTCTGCCGGGGGTCCAAGGGGGCGCTGCCCCCTGGCGGGGTTCGACCTGAGTTTCAATACCGAGCAGTACCGAGTTCCAATACCGAGCAGTACTGAGTTCCAATACCGCTCGATACCGAGTAGTACCGAGCAATACCGAGTTCCAATACCGAGCGGTACCGAGTTCCAATACCGAGCAGTACTAAGTTCCAATACCGCTTGGTACCGAGTAGTACCGAGCAATACCGAGTTCCAATACCGAGCAGTACCGAGTCCCAATACCGAGCAGTACTAAGTTCCAATACCGCTCAATACCGAGTAGTACCGAGCAATACCGAGTTCCAATACCGAGCGGTACAGAGTTCAGCCGCATAAATGAATATGAATATTGAGCGGAAACGGTGGAAAGTCGAAAAGAAAAGGGTAAATCGTGGCTCAGTGTTTTTTTTAATAGGACACGCATATCCGATATGCGTGTCCAGTCAAATTTAAATAATATTTTAATCGGACACGGCAAGGCCGTATCCGTGCCGTATCGGAGGCGTATCCGTATCCGACACGTATCCGATACAGCATGCCTCGTAAATAGGAGTATCCGTGCAACATAGCCCCTCACGCATGAAACGAGAGGGGGAGAAGGGTCGGTGTTGTCTATTAAGAGGAATTGGCTTTGCAAATTTACCCATGTGCCCTCACTTAAGTGGATTTGTCAATTTATAAGATTAGGGGTAAAGTTGGTATTTTTAAGCTTCAAACATTTTTAATTCCTAAAATAGGATAAATTAGGTATAAGTGTTATATACCAAAACGACCAGAATTTCACGTAGGATTTTCTAAAATTATTTTTGTTAAATTCTGTTAAAGTTGAAAATTTCACTTAAATCTCGTCGCGGCGCTTTGAAAAGCGTGCAACGACCTATTAACGTCGTTTTCGGGTTTTACATGGAGCCCTCTGAACTGAGTGATTTTGCCGCCAAATAACACCACGAAATATCGGTTATGACTAGAGCCAATACGCTCCTTAGTGGCATCAAATCCTTGAGATATGAATCAATAGGATATGATCGATATGGCACTAAGTCCTCGATTAGTTAAGGTGGATTCAAATTTATCCCCTTAGACAAACACTCACCCAGGTCTACAAGGTACCCTTGGACGAAGCAACCCATGGCTGCCGACAAGAATCCTTCTATTAGGTCTGGTCGACTACCTCCTCTGACTAAGTAGATCATGATGGCCCGGGACGACGGAACCATGGGATCTTGATCGGGTCCATCATCAATTCCCTCACCATCCGCTTTAAGTGAAGGATGATGAAATTTTAAATTTTAAATATCAAATCTTTAAATTCTCAAATCTTTTCAATCCAAAACCAATGCCCGTGCTGCTACTATATGCCATATAACACGTATTTATACGTATCTGATTGACGACTAGCCTTAATCGAAAGTTCTCTCTAATGATTGGGAGGGGTAATTAACTATAGGGGCTTGCGCCTATAGGAAACAAGAACTCAGATCATAAAGTCCTCGCAAAATGAGGGTGGAATCTCTGGGTAGTATCTTATCTACAAAATCATCTGCCTTCCAAAATTTACCCTGGAACTTAATTCCGTTAAAATTCCCTCAAAGAAGAAAAAGCAGTTGGCGGAGGTTGGGGCCGAATTTTCGGAGCCCACAGTTGAGAACGACATTCATCCTTCGGTAAAGAAGAAGTGATTATCTTATTACTGCATTGCTTGTATAATTCAATCAAGGCATTAACACCACTTCATGGTTTACTAAAACATTTGGTGTCCTAGCCCGGTCAAGGGAAAAGTCAAGCATGCATCTAAATTTTCAGTTAGTTTGAATAACTTGATTTATATTGCATCTCACTATCTTGGCCTTCCATCTATAAGAATAATAGATGAGTTCAATCAATAGCCAAACACCAAATATACACTAATTGTGGATAAATACATGGTTCTGTTCTAAGCATGAAGATCAAAAATATTGATTGTGATTTTAGAAGATTTCTGATCAAAATATTTTGAAAATTGATAAGAAAATAAATATTTTTGTTCTATTGTAAGGATTGAACATATTTATAACATGTCAAGGTGTGTGATTGCATATGTATGCATTTTTCTTCATGTGTGTGTATGCGCAAGCATATCTTTAAGAGTGGGTGTTGACATGCGAGCAGATGATGTATGCTTGTAGAAGTGTGTGCATTCATTCATGAAAAATATTCAAACTGCCTTAATTTTATAGTTCTAAATAACCATAATGACACTTCATCAGTATGAACTAAAATTTTTTTTTCAAGCTATAAAGAATAAACAAATTCACATAACTAACCTTCTATTAGTCTCGCCAAGCCTTACTTGGGCTCCAAATGGAAAAACTTTGCAAATGGACCCTTCTAGAAGTGTTCCTTCTTTTAAATGCAACATATCCTACAAAGTTATCAATTTCACATAAACAAGCATGATAGAATAGAAGATTTCCAAACTCACAAAACAAAAATTAAACCACCACGTAGGCATCCAAAAAGAAGTTACTAGAACAAAAACAATTGGCAATGTTATTCCATGCCAAAACCACAGCTAAGAGAAAAGGCATGCTTTCCTTCCTAATTATGTTGAAGCAAAAAAAAAAGATAGTTCTCGAAAGAAATGGAAACCTCTTTTATGCCTAATCTCCAGCTAAGAGAGTGAGGCATATTTTTCATTCAGATTATGTTGTAAACTAGACCAAGAGAGATCCCAGAAGAAATGGAGAATTTAAATAGAAATACCACGAGACATTTACATTCAGTGACAAGACAGAAAGATTGATGACCACATTTAAAACAGTCTGCCCAAAGTTTCAACACGCATGATGGAACTAATACAACTAAGAAACAGTATGATTCATGGTATGCCAAAATTAGCCACTCCATATGAGCATTAAATGTGAATTGCTGACTTCAGTTTAAGCTTAAAATATGGTTTAATGATTATTGCCCCAGTACAGAAAAAGAGGATGCAAGCACTAGCAGCCAATAACTGGAGGCGAGAAGACTGTTGAAACCATTCATTGTTATCCATTCGCTGTTGAAGCTGTTAGTTGTTCCATATCCACATGTTGCACAGATGGATGAATGGGCAACAATAACTCTTAAAATCCCAAATTAAAAAAAAAAAAAAAAAAAAAAAAAAAAAAAAAAACTTCAACCCTAGCATGAACAAGAATTTGAGAAATGTCTAGACGACCTATTCCATGAGACTATTTTTGCAAATAAAAATATTTTTTTCTTCTCCAAAAGGGAAGATATAGTTCATCAGAATGTATGAAATACTGGCTTGCACAAGAAATAATGTTATGTGGGCGAAGATGGAAGTCCAAGGCAACTATCAAATGATCAAAGAAATCATAAAAAGGGATAGAGTAACAAGTAAAAACAAATCAATGAACCAGGGAGAGACTTGCATAGAGTAGTAACATGAAAATGCTAAAGAATTGCACATAGTATCACAAGTTTAAAAAAAAATTTGAAAAGAATATATATATATATATATATATATATATATATATATATATATATATATTCACAAGAATAAAAGGATTGCCTTAGGAAATACTCCACAAAAAGCACTTCCTAGTAACTGCCAAGTGTGATTTGTATAATATGTGCAATCAAAAAGTCCCCTGCATAAATTTAATTGAGTTTGAAGATATAACTGCTTATCACAATTTATAGTACCAACAACAAAAATAAGCCTTTATTCCACTATGTGGGTCAACAACATGAATCATTTTTTCTCCATAGTGTCCTATTAGGAGTCAAATTGTCATTCAAAACTAATAAAAAAATATCATTTCTAATACTAAACCAAGTCTTTTTAAGTCTAACTCTACCTTTCTTAATATAAGTCAAATATAATACATCTACTCTCCTAACTGGATCATCAGAAGGCTAACGCTTTATGTGACCAAACCATCTAAGATGACTTTATCTAATCTTATCTGCCAATGTAAGCATTAACAAAATCAAACAAACAAGGAACCTGATAGATAAAGTAGAACTCATCATAGTCACGATAAACAAATAAGTGATCAGTCAAATATAGATGAACTAACCCAGGCTTCTCGCTCGCTGATTATCAAGACATTAGTAGTTTCATCAATTCTACTAATAGAGACAAACATCTTTCGACCAACCTGCACTAAGAATCAAACATTAATGAATAAAATAATGGGCTAAAAATGGCATCTTACCTCCAATCATTGATAAAAGAAATATGAATCAGAAAAAAGAATGAAGACTAATAGCCTGATACGGAAAGTGCTCCAAAGCAATGCCAAACTATAAAAGATCAATAATATAGCCAAATCTTTACGCAGCTTACATTTTTCTTCAAATCCATAAAGTTGTTAACTCTATTCATCAGCTCAGCTTTAGGGAGGAACGCACGTAAACCCTGAAAACAACATACACATTGGCTTAATGATGTTTCTGTGATACTAGTAATATAATTGTTAGACAAATAAATAGAAATAAAAAGACATAAATTCTTACCTCAATCCTGGTTAAAAGGCCACCCGTGTTCCATTCAAAAATCTTAACCTCAATGGGCTCATTTAATTGTTTTATCTGCATTAGAAATCATACATGTTCTTGAGCCTGAGGGAGAAACTAAGCTATATGAAACTAATTTTTTATATACAAATAATTGCATCTCGCCAGCCACATTAAGATTACCAATTGGGGAGATGCCTGAAAGCAGCTAAGTAATAATTCTAACAAGTGCCTAGTATTCGGATGAAGTGAAAAAATGCATGGGTAAACCCAAATCTAAGCGATATACTTCCTGGAAAAAATGTTTTTCAAACATTCATACCAATCCTCAAAAACAAATTAAAATTTGAAAAAATGTAGTTGAGCATTTTGAGAATATATTCAAATATATTATTCCAATGTTAAAACAAATTCCTTTAACTTGAATTAACAAAGTGGTTCAAAATAAGAGAAGAAATAAGGTGGTATTGCTCAACTAATAAGGATAAATGGGACGAGTAAATTTAAATTAAGTACTTGTATAGATATCTTGTATATCTATAAATAAGGATAATTTTGTACAATAAAATTAAGCTTTTCCCTCTCCTATTTTAACATGCTATAAAAGCCTTCATTATTGTTGCTGGAATTTTGAGGGTTTTTTTTTTCTACTATCGTGCCTTCATTGCCGGCCTTCCTTTGTTTTTGTTATCCCATCTATAATCAATGCAGTCTTCATTGATGCCCTGCTTGATATAGCATTCATAGAAACCCTTTGCCGCCACAGTGTCTGAAGCAAATTCTTCCCAAAGCTTTTAACCAAATGGAGGATTCCATAGTGCAACAAGGAAGAGGATATCTCCAAAATATGCAACCTTCCTATCGCTTAAATGGGAAGAATTACTTGAAGTTGTCTCAATTTGTGATGATCCTCTTGAAAGGGAAAAGAAAGATGAATCACCTCCTTGGGGTAAGACAGAAAGAAGAAGATCCAAATTTTTTGATATGGGATGAAGCAAACTCCATGATCATGGCATGGTTGTGAAATTTCATGACTTCAGAAATTAGCGATACTTTCATGTTCCTATCTACTACAAAAGACATTGGGATGCCGCAAGACAAACCTTCTCAAAAGCTCAGGATACTACACAAATCTATGAAATTAAAGTCAAGGTTGAAAGCACAAAACAAGGAAGCAAGGCCATGACTGAATATACCACTCTCCTTCAAAACTTGTGGCAAGAACTTGATCACTACATATGCATAGAGACCAAGTGTCCATAAGACATTGCTATCCTAAAAAGCTTTGATAAGAAAGATAGAGTATACCACAAGAACTTAATCACTACAAATGCATAGAGACCAAGTGTCCTGAAGATATCGCTATCTTAAAAAGCTTTATTTTGATCACTACAGATGCATAGAGACCAAGTGTCCAAAACATGCTACTATCCTAAAAAGCTTTATTAAGAAAGATAGAGTGTTTGACTTTCTTGTAGGATTAAATATGGAATTTGAACATGTAAGAGTTTAGATCTTTGGCAAAGAGAAGATACCCTTACTATGAAACTATTTCTCTCATTCATGCTGAGGAAAATTGACAAGGGATAATGTAGAACAAAAGATTGTTGAAGGTTCAACAAAGGTAAAAGCCAAAGAGATGCATTGGAAGGAAATAGATAAGGATTTCTCAAAACCTTAAGACAAAGACATCCTTTGATGTAGCTACTGCAAGAAATCAAGATACACAAATGAGATATGCTAGAAGTTACATGGAAAGCCCTCAAGGAGTGGAATAAAAGAAGTGGACAAAAGGGAACATTACAAACTTCCAGCTTCAGAGAACTCAACAAAAAAGATATTGATAAGTTAAAACAACTCCTAGTATCCCTTGAGAAATCACCTACATCTTCTTCTCTTGCACTTTCAAGTAAGTTTCCAAATATCAATTAGATGAAATGCTTGTAGAAATCATTTGAAATGTGTATAGATCATTGACTCATGAGCCACTGATCACATAACACACTCTACCATCACTTCAACAACTATACTCAACAGAGAGAAAACCTTTTGAATCTCTTTCATTCTTGTGCCTTACGCTATTCTCAAAAAACCTATACCATACGGTTCGGCCTAAGACCATCTCCAACCGTTTGGCAAATAGCCGAATGGAGGCCCTCAAACGTCGCAACCGAACGTCATTTCTTCTGCCATTTTATCGCAGTTGAACAGTGCAACGCCAATATTGGCGTCGCACGGTTCACTTGCGTCATTTCTTTCTCTCTACCGAACTCGTCTGAGAAAGGCGCGAAAGAAACGAGCGATGATTTGGGGGCAAAATGGCGTTCCACTGGAGATGAATCACGGCATTTTTTTATTTTACTGCATTTTGCAGTGAAAAATGAGAATTTCGGTTGGAGATGCCCTAAGGCTTAATGGATAGATAGCAATCCAACATAACTTACAATTCTTTGGAGTGCACTTACCGGAACAATCATGCAAGTTTAAAATGTCTGCTTAGCTATAACTATAAAGAGATTGAGACGCAAACCTGCCTCACTCGATGCCATGCAACCCTGCGGAACATCCTCCTGGAAGAAAGCAGCGGCCTCCCGCTAAGTGTTCGACCAAGAACCTCGGCGAAAAGAACCGTACCCATTTCCACAACCAGCCTCCCTGTCAATTTTCCTTCTCTCATCGCCTCCTCATCCTTCACCAGCCCTATCTTCCCACTGACCATGAAATCCTCTGCATCATTTCCCAAATCACAGCACAAATAAGCCAGCTCCGCGTCATAGAAAGGTAGCACCTCCTTGGTAAGCATCGTGCCCAGCATGTCAGCGCCGACGTTCACGTCAATCTTATTAGCATTCCCCGATACTACCACCCCAACCACAAAATCGCCAGGTTTTGGATCGTAGTACTCCACTCCAATTCGTTTTTTCTCCCCTAGCGTTTCCTTCTCTTCCTTCGAGATTTCTCCATCCAACGCTTCTTGGCTCTTTTCACCAAATTGGTCTTTTTCATCAAAATCACTGGCCTTGAAGAATTTTAGGAACGGGGCCAAAGCATCGTCGAGATGAACGGATTTCGAAGAAGCGGGGACTTCTTCTCCAACGGGGATGGAGACAAGAGATGGCTTGCCGAGTAACTCAACCTCGGTTTCCTTACCACTATCGGAAGAGAAGGGAACGTGGGGAACTCTGGAAAAAGGGGTATGTCTTAAAGGTAAGGAATGGCAAAATGAGGGATTTTGCGCGGGGAAGAGAAGAGGGTGTAGGGTTTTAGACAACGGCCTCCTTGCTTTGAAGAAGAAAGAATGGTCTTGGCAATGGGGAATAAGAGAGGGTATGAATAGGGTTGAGCAGGAGGTAGTGCCACGGCTAGAAGACCAGCACTGCATCTCTCGCCTTGTTGCTCTCTGCCTTGTTGCTCTCTGCTGTTTGTTGCAACCTACTCGCTTGGAGAATCGCGTGGATCTAAAATGCGTAGGTAAGCGAAGGTAAGCGGTGCAGGCTACTCAGTACATTTCCAACACATGACATCGCGTGCGAGAAATTATTAGGTGCGAAGTTGGATTTATTATTAAGGCTTTTGGGAACTTTTATTTGGTCCGGTGAACTTACGTTCCTCTACGTTCGGCCATCAATGTATTAGAGCCACGTAGCAAGAAGAAAATACGCCGACCCGATTCGCTGTTTTTTGGGTTCTCGCACGTGCATTTTTTTAAATCCTTGACGAGCCAAACAACATCTCATCACCTTTTGGATATATTTCAAATACCTTACAATACCGAGCAAATACCGAGTTGTACCTAGTTTTTTCTAGCAATACCGAGCAAATACCTAGCAATACCGAGCAAATCCCTAGCAATACCGAGCAAATCCTGAGCAAATCATGAACAAATACTGAGGGGCTGTTTGATTGCCTGCAAAGCAAACGCAATGTAAAATAAATGCAGTGTAAAGTAAATGTAGTGCATTCCAAATAATTTGAGGTTGTTTGGTTGTCTGCAAAGTAAACGCAGGATAAATGTTTCCCTTGTTTGGTTAGATATATCCAAAGTAAAGTAAAAACAGTGCATTTGTAATTTTTTTTATCATTATAACTTATGTATTTATAAAATTAATCACCTACTGTTTAAACTTCGTTTGGGATAGCTTCTTCTTGCTTTCTAAAACAGCTTTTCAGTAAAAAAAAATTAACTAAAAAATCGTTGTAAAAAATAATATGAAAGTTGTTCCACACGAAGCCTTCCAAAACTCTCAAAACGGAGCAAAGTAAGGTGTGGCATGGATATTTTCACATGCCAACCAAAAGAAAATGCAATAAAGCCTACTTGACGTTGACATCCCTCTTCAACCACTCTGATTTACTACACTTTCATATAACACGATTTATAATTTAAACGAGATATCACAAACATTTGGCATACCCCTTCCCCTTATATATATATATATATATATAAAGAATGGCATAGCTTTGCATAACTTGTTCTTGTTCTTTCAAGAAGGCTCCAACATTCTTCTCACGTTGACAAAAGCAAATGAGAAAAACATATTTATGAAGTGCCAAATTATTTCAGCATTTTTTTTAGGAAAAATAATTTCAATGTGCTCTCAAATCTTCCTTACTTATTTTTACCGCAAAAATTAAGTTACATCCAAAGAAAAGGAACAGAAGTGCAACTATTTGATAAACATGAAGGAAATAAAGCAGTCAGGTCAAAACGAAATAGTTTCAGTCATTTTAAGAGAAAAAAAATCGAGCAGGAGAACTTCTGAATCCAAAAAAAAAAAAATACAAACGGGAGCTCTTTATTCCTATCTAAGCAAACAAAACCAATAAAATAAAAAACATTATTCCACCCCTGTTTTTGATTGAAGAAAGGTGGAGGAAATGAAATGAAATCCCTTTAACTTAAAATTTTATTATTAATTTGCAACCATTTATTTAAGTTGTACAACTCTTTTCCCATTACCTTCCACTCAAACTCCTCACATTCATAAACAACATTAATTTCATGAGCTCTCCTCACAAAAAATCCAAAATGAGATTGTCAGCTTGGGAACTAAAGCTGCTGTTTTGCATGTAAAATGAAAAATTTGCAAGTCCAAACGAACAAACATGAGTAAGAAGCATCTCCCAACTGCATGACTTTCTCTGCCGCTCATTCTGGATATCCTAAATCTTCAACACTCATATATATAGATGATGAAGGCGAAGACAATTCTATTGATAAGTTCTCATCAAGAACAAAAGGGTCCCTGAAGAATATAAGATCAGAACAAGTTATGGAATCACTTTCTCCATTGCTGATCTTCATCATGAGCAAATCTCAAAAGCTTTATCTCTTGTTGATATCAAAAGATCATGCATAACAGAACCAGTAAGCATTTCTCAGCTTTTAGACAGTTAGATTTTAAGATAAATCTGTCATTTTCTTATTCAAATAGGAGGATATTAAAGAAAATCTGTCTTTTTTATATCAGAATGACTATACTAAGACAGCACAAGCAGCTATCAATAACTTTTCAGCGGCTTCTAACAGATTTTTGTTAATGGCCAAAGTATCGACCACTTCAAAGCAGCTGTAGCTCTTCTCTAAGAACTGCTACACTAAAGCTGATGAAGTTGTTAAATCATCATTTGGTTGGCTCTAATAATCCGTAAATAATAATTTCAAACTTCACAAATATTTTCAAAACTCCCACAAAAATAATTAAATCACATAATTCACATTCAAAATAAGAGAAAAATCATTACTTTTCAAAGCATATTTTCTACATACAAGCAATCAAATTAGTTCTTAAGAAGATGCTAAAACCACTAAAATTTGCTAAAACCACTAGAATTCATCACGTCATTAAAAAAATAGGTGCTGATCAATTTAAATTCAATGGGAAAGATGAATATAATAAATCTACAATGCACTATCATTGGGAAAGTCATGGATGTCATTATCCCACAGAAAACTTCAGATTTCTATACAAAATGCATTGGAGTCCTAGAAACAAGAACGAACTGCAGTCGCTTGAACTTAATCGTGATTGGGACAAAGCAATAATTTATATGAAAGAGGTAAAGAAACTAGCGATAAACCTTTGTCATTCTATATTTCTATGGAAGCAGTGAAAAAAAAAAAAAAAATTGACCTTATACCACCAATCACTTTATAAGTATTAAGATTCCTGCTATAAAGCACATCCATCCCATTGGTATTAAGCAACAGAACGCTGTGAGCGGCTCCGATCGGCGATCTCACGTCAATGTAGAAAGGGTGAGAACCATAAAGGTTCGCATTTGGATTCAAGGCCGCGATGTCGGCGATCCAAAACGTTAACTTCTCGCCGGGAAATGGGGATGCGGTCTTTGATTTCAGTCGAAAGGTACACGGAGCCGATCGGTATAAATTCGAGGGCGATGGAGACGAAGCAGGGAAGAACGTGGAACTCTCCCATCTTCTATAATTCCCGCAGATCCTAAAACCATCTCCGGCAACCCTTCAGCTCTCGATCCAATCAGCTGCGCCGTATGGTCCTTTGGGGATTACCTGGATGCTGACAATTGCAAGGTGCTTGTAAACATTGAGCAGCAGTCTCCTGACATTGCTCAGGGTGTCCATGGACACTTCACCAAGTGCCCAGAAGAGATCGGTGCAGGTGACCAGGGCCACATGTTTGGCTATGCAACAGATGAGACCCCTGAATTGATGCCCTTGAGTCCTGTTCTTGCCACCAAGCTCGGTGCCCGTCTCACCGAGGTCCACAAGAACGGCACCTGCCCCTGGCTCAGACCCGATGGCAAGACGCAGGTCACTGTTGAGTACAGAAACGACGGCGGCGCCATGGTTCCCATCCGTGTTCACACCGTCCTCATCTCCACCCAGCGGGTCCCAGCAAGATGAAACCGTCACCAACGATGAGATTGCTGCTGATCTCAAGGAGCATGTAATCAAGCCTGTGGTCCCTGAGCAGTACCTAGATGAGAAAACCATCTTCCACCTAAACCCATCAGGCCGCTTCGTCATCGGTGGCCCTCATGGTGATGCTGGCCTCACCGGCCGCAAGATCATCATCGACACCTACGGTGGCTGGGGTGCCCATGGCGGCGGTGCCTTCTCTGGCAAGGATCCGACGAAGGTCGACAGGAGCGGCGCATACATCGTAAGGCAGGACGCAAAGAGTGTCGTGGCCAATGGTCTTGCTCGCCGCTGCATTGTTCAGGTCTCCTATGCCATTGGTGTTCCCGAGCCGCTCTCTGTGTTTGTCGACACATACGGCACAGGCAAGATACCAGATAAGGAGATCCTGAATATTCCCGAGCGAGTAAGCGCCGTGGAAAAGGGACGGAGATCGTCGAGGAAGGCGACGATGATGGTGGATTATCGCGCTCGGCACCGACGGCATAAAGCCCTGCATCTCATCCTTCGGCGTTAACCAGTTCGACGAGGCCGACCCCATCGAAGCCAGCAAGAAATTCTTCTTCTCTGCGCCAGAGAATTTCTAACCCGCTCAAATTGAGCGGGTTTCGAAGTCGTGTAAATAGCCTCCACTAATACACCGTTAATACATCCGAGGATTTTCTTATGTTCCGCTCAAAATCAAACAAACGGTATAATTTAAGAAATACATGTAATTAGAATACTTTACACTCCTAATTCTGCATACCAAACAGCCCCTGAGTTGTACTGAGTTGTACCGAATTGTACTGAGTTTTTTCTAGCAATACCGAGCAAATACCTAGCAATACCGAGCAAATCCCTAGCAATACCGAGCAAATCCTGAGCAAATACCGAGTTGTACCGAGTTGTACCGAGTTTTTTCTAGCAATACCGAGCAAATACCTAGCAATACTGAGCAAATCTCTAGCAATACCGAGCAAATCCTGAGCCAATACCAAGTTGTACCGAGTTGTAAAAAACTCGGTACAACTCGGTATTTGCATGGTATTGGTCTTCACAGAGCTGTATTTCTCATTTTTGCAAAGCAATACCTAGCAAATACCGAGAAATACCGAGAAAATCGAGAACATAGCATTTCCAGGTTCCGCTCCGGGTCAAGTCGTCGGGCCGCGCGGTTTAGAGTAAGAGCACGTGGCGACATGTTATTGGCAGCCGAACGTAACTCTACGTCAGGTCAGAGGACGTAATAATTGTTCGGCTTTTGTAGGTCAATAAAAATATTTTCAAGTCATTTTATTGGTGGATAAATATTTCGGTATCAGCACTCAATATTGTTGGTTATCCAGTACTTAACCGAACAGTTCTCCCATCTGGTGGTTGTACATAATAAAAGCTCGTGGAGTTGGGAGTGTTTGGAGTCTAATAAAATTGAGACACCTTGGATAATTTTTTTTCTATTTTTTATTTAATTTTTTTTTATCAGCCCTGATCCTACTCAGAATAAATCATGTTCAAATTTTAGGGCTGAGCATTGGCGCTCTTTTTTTAAATGAAATACAATGAGAAAAACATATTTTTATAATTTTAGCTCAAAAAATATTTCATAGTGGATGAGAAAGAAAAATGAGGAAAAATCGATGAAGATGAAGGCTAGTTTAGAGGAGGTCAAGGCGATGAAGATGAATATTTGTTTGGATGAGGAGAAGTCGATGAAGATGAAGGCTGCTCTGGATAAGGAAAAGACGATGAGATAAAGATTGGTTAGGAGGAGGCCGCTCAGTACTTGTCGGTACCTCTCTACAACGCCCGATATCATGCTTAGTATTAATGCTCGGTACTGCTCAGTACTGAGGGGTACCGAATAATACCGAGCGGCATCAAGAAGCTAGGGTATATAAACAAGCAAAGAAAGCTTTAAAGTTTCTGTAATACATAGTTGTGAAAAAAAGATGAGAAAACTTTAAAATGAACAAAAATATTATTGAAAATCATGGAGTACAAATGGCGCTGTCCCGTCGAACTCCCACCAAGGGGCGTTGCCCCTTCGGAACCCCCAACATATTCACTAAATGTACAAAAAAAAAACTATCCTTCCTACAACATGTTCTTCTTTCAACATTAGTTATTTTTCTTCCTCTTCGTGGATGTTTGCATAGCATCATCTTCATAAGCTTTTTCTTCTCCAAACCAATCGTCATCTTCGTCGGTTTTTCCTCGTTGCTTCTTTCTCAGCAGCTATGAAAATATTTTTTTAGCTAAAATCCTAAAAATTATGAAAGTTTCACGGTATTTCATTTGAAAAAAGAGTCAATTCAAAACCCTAAATTCAAACATAATTATTTTGGGCCGGGTCGGTCAGGCTGGTAAGAAAAGAAAAAACAATAGAAATTAATATCCACATATACATGCCAAAATGTAGTGATTTTATTGAACTCCAGACATAAAGCTACGTCCGGACTCTGCACCTAATAATTTCCCGTCACAGAGTGGTAACCTTGGTTTATTAAAAATTTTAAATTAAATTTTAAAATATATATTCGATTTTATTATTATATTTTATAAATATATCCTAATATTTTTATTTTAAAAAATAAGGCCTTAATTTTATTTCCTTGAAGATATTCGTTTTTTCTGCCTTCATTTTATTTCTCGTGAAATTATTCTGTACAATAGAAAATGAGTCATAGTCCTTAATAATTCATGTCTAACTATCCTATTTGAAATAAATTTCATTCCTATCTTCCTTAGATAAAAATGTTTATTTAAAATAAATGTCATCCAACTTTCAAGCTTCTTTTGACAAAATATTCATTATGTAATTGACGATGTTGCGGCTGATGGCTCTCTAGGCCTATGCCTACTATAGCTTGAACATGGATGGCCTCACTTGGAATGATAGGGGTGCAAATGAGTTAAGTAGGTTCGTGAGCCAACTTGAACTAGACTTGCTAACGTGCCCGCAAGTCAAGCCTATCAAGTCTTGAGCTCGAGCAGATATTCGAGCTGGTTGTATTATCAAGCTCGAGTTCAAGAAAGGTGAAGCTCGGTTTGAGTACTCATCGAGCAGATCGAACTTGATGGCGGAAGGCAGACTGTTTGTAATAACAGTTTTGATCACATCGTCCGGGCCGATCGGGAATCATCCCGGGACGATCAGTTCAGATGTTGTTCCAGATTTTGTACAGAAGTTCCAGGAAAATTTTCCTGTAGGTATCGTCCGGGCCGATCTGGGATCGTCCCGGGACGATCAGAGCATGGCACAAGTCAGAGAATAAGAGATTTTTTCGTCCAAGGAAATTAATTATCGTCCTGAGAAATTATCCCAGGACGATGTGAAATTGGTCTGATTGGCCAGGACGATCGTGAGATCGGCCGGGCCGATCTCGAGCTTACTTAAGGGATTTCAGCTGTTTTGAAGAGAGAGAAAAATCAAAAATAAAATATCTGATTTCTGAGGAGAGAGAAAGTCGAGAAGAAAAGTGGAAAAGTTGATTTTTAGGCGACGTCGGTCCGTTTTCGTCCGTCGAGACAGTTCAGGAAATTGGAGTACACAAGGTAAGGCACATTCCACCTTTCTCAATTTTCAGAACGGTAAAGTTTGAACGATTATTTCTGTCCGGATTTCGTTTTCGTTAGCGAATTTTGTCTGTATTTTCCGATTGGTTCAGTTTTTACCGCGTAACTTTTGGTATGTTTCTGAAGTGCCGAGTGTGCACGTTTTGATTATTTTCTGGAGAATTTTTACCGGATAGTTTTGACTCAAATGTGTTTTATTTTGACTGTGATTTCTGATGAAGTCCGAATTTGTCTGGACAGTAGAATAAAAGTCTTGCAATGTTGTTATGAATATTCTGTGCTAATTTGGTAATTTATTGTGGACCTGCGAAAGAGCACCGCGCAAACGGGCCAATTGGAAGGGACAGATTGGATCGCGCATACGACTGACCATTGGGGATAGAGGCTTTCACCAACACACCCCGATAGGTAGCAATATACATGACCTAATCACGGGTTTCCCCCACCCGATGCAAGAGTTCGAATGGGGTTTAGTAGATGTGGGACCGAGTTTCCCACGGGCGCAAGCCCCCGTGGTTAATTACATCCCAGGCCGGAGCCTGAGAAAACTCTCGATTAAGGATTATACAGTATCCTCTCCTAAAGTGGGATCGGCACAAGTGTATAGACTAGGAAATCTTACTCAAGGGAAGAAAGGTCCGAATGGCTAAATCAACATGCGTGGCTCACACTAGCATTCAGAGGCTCTAGGGTACTAGAGAGAAACTGGAGAAAAGAAAATCAGGCACTCGATCACGTGCGTGAGAGAAGAGATGGAGATGGCGTCATCCTGTGACGCGGATAAGTAGGATTTATAGTCCCTGAAAGAAAGAGACATACCTACTATTTAAGGCTTACTACGAGACCGAATGTAGTAGCCTCGAATCTTAAATCTAGTTTGGGCTTAGTGTTCGACACACACTAAGACCAGTATCCTAGCTAATGCGATGCAAAGATCTGGACTTATCCCAGCCTGGATTGGGGAAGCCAGCTAACCACCTAATCGCTTCAAAACCATGCTATCAGGTCAATTATGAAAGATGGGTGGGAGGTACAGTTTATTGGAAAGAGGACTGACATCTAGAGAATTTCCTAAGTGGTCCTGGACTTATGTTGGGTGAATGCCCCTAACTAATACAATTAAATTTTAATTAGTTGGTTACTAATGTAATGCATGCTAGTTGAATCGTCAGCTCATGAATGCTATAGAACTTTAAAAACAGGCTTATAGAAAATAAATTTTTAGAAAAGACTAAGTCTCCCTAGGTCCGGCATTTCATCCTCATAGGCCAGATTATCCGGACTCTACCCGCAGGCAGGGAGATGTCTTATTAGAAGGAGAGAGAAGATGCAGTAATATGCATGCGACCCCGGACGATTCCAGCAATTTCCTAGGTTCGTTAGATTTCTATGTTATTTAAAACTTAAAATTTTAAAAGTTAATTATGAGTAGAAAAGTTTTATAGTCCTTATAGAGCCTAACAAAATCCAGGTGAAAACAAAAGCGACATGCAAGAAAAGAAACCTAGAAAAAGCAGGTATTTCTACTATGCACATCAGGAAAGCACATCAATATAAATCCAGAATAATCAACTAAATGGCCATAGACAAATTGCCCTTATTACAACCCAGATATGCATAAAGTAAAGTGGCCGGGCACCACTGCCAACAACCCGAATTTCTAAGCCTATGACAGACGCCAACAACTTTGAGTGGGATATTGGGTCTTCAATCTTTAGCTTTCTGGATGTCTTCTCCTTGGGTTCTTTGGATCTCTCCCCCTTGGACTCCTTGGATCTCTCCTCCTTGGACTCCTTGGATCCGTCATGGCTTGAATATCCAAACGAAGAGACAATTCCCCCAGTATGGGGGTATTGCCTTTTCTCTTTGGATATCTAAAGCCATCCAGCTCGATCTTCCAAATGGAAGAAGACTCTCCCCTTAGAGATGTCTTCTTCTTTTAGAATCCGAGCTGGATAAGAATATCCCAACTCAAAAGTTGTTTTCACAACTCTTAACAATTATTACAAATTTTTACATCAAATAGAAAACAGAAAATTCTAAAGCCCCTGCAAGGTTATCTTAATAAAAATCATCCCAAGCAGTTTATATGAAAAATGAAAATGCTAACACAATTGACCCTATGCCAAGCCATGCTCTTAATTATGAGGGCTAAGCAGCTCCATCTGTGCAGTTATAATTAATTTAGCCCTCATTTTTATTTAGGGGGAGCTGAGCAAGCACTTGCATAAAACGTTATTAGAAATCATGACATTGCTCCCCCTTTTTATTAGCTTGAGCATGGCCACCTACACAGAAGAATAGTTTATATATGACGCTCCTAACCTATGAGTAAGTCTAACGCTCACATCCAGAGTGCAGAAAAAGTAAGCAAACACACCAATCATTTTTCAAACAGCATGCAGTAAAAACCACAGAAAGCTCCGGCACACAGCAGAAAAATAAAATCCAACGGCCTAACCTATATCTAGAAGTGCTGCCCTAGCAAACAATTCTATGTGTGTGTATGGCTAGTGTGGTTTGGATAGATCCTAAGTGGGATAATTAGTTAAAATTATCTAGAGTTCAGGTATGTTGGAAGTCTAAAAAGGATATTTTTGTTGAAATTCAAATATTAGTGAATTATGATACATTTTAATTATTTTAGTTTGTTGATCAATTTTAAGAGCTTAGGGTGATGATATTTGAAGTTAAAGTTATATTATCCAATTTTGGAAAGTCCCGGGTCCTTATAAGACTCAGACTGAGAGGGTCCAAAACGTCACTATAAGAAAAAGGCTAAATCTATATCTCCTATCACCTTAGGAAAATACTAGACATTAATACGAGTAGTTATACAGGTAGTACACTAAAATCTGAGTTCTCTAGGCAAAGTTATGAATTTTCTAAGTTTCGGACCCTAAAGGAACTATGGTTGACTAAAAAGTTGACTTTCTAATCTAGGTCAGATTATGGAATCATGAGATTTTTAATAAATACTAGGTCCTAAATGGAGTCTAATGCAAGTGAGTTTACCTAATTTGGAGTTTTTTACAATTAGTTATGAATTTCTAAAGATCGGGGTATTTATTAGAATTTTCTAAATTAACTAAAAAAGGGCCGATTTTACTGTTTTGCTCCAAATGAGCTCCAAACTGATTGGAATCACTCCCAAATATCAGGGATGACATGAGAAAGTGCTCCCAAGTGTTTGGGGAAAATTTGGAATTTTTAATAATTTTTAATTAATTATTAGGGGTAAAACGGTAAATTCCACCTATGGTCAAATTAGGGGTCAACCTGAAGTCAAACTAGGGAGCCCTATGTATCTAAGGTCAAGGGTCCTATTCTGGTCAATTCAAGGTATCATGAGTAATTTTCTGACCTAAAATATATTTATTGCATTTTTCGGAAGGTCTCGGGGCCTTATTTAGCGGGTTAATTAGGGTTGATTAACTAAGGGGTCTAACAAGCCCTAAAAATTCCTAGAAAATTCTAGGAGGTTTATGATGTCACTAAGTTTAAGTGTTAAAGTTTTAATGTCATTCTGGGGTCTATCCTAGTCCCTGAAAAACTTCTAGGTTCGCTAGACGGATCCTTAATTATTGTCCTTAGGGTGTCACTACGTTGTAGGAGTTAAGAGTGATGTTTTATCTAACCCTCAAGGTAATAAATGCATGGGAGTACAAAAATAAAATAAACACACCATATCCTTAGATCTAGGAGAGCCTAAGCTAAGTGCTCGTGATGCGACCTACACATGCAATCTACGAAAAATAAAAATGAAAGACACCTAAAGAAAGGATTAGTGAATGATTGGGACTCAACCATTCACTAACCCACTCCCCCATGATAGCTCTTCATATCTAGAACCCATGTCTAAAATTTCATGCAATAGCGGATCTCCCGGAATTAAGAGATTTAATATATAAATAGTTTCCAAAATAGTTTTAAAATACTTAAATACATATATATATATATATATTTTGGAAATTAAGATAATTAAAAATAAGTCAAATTATAGTAAATAAGTATATCGGAGACCCACTGACCACCCAATCGAGACTTCAACACGATTTGAAAATAGTTTGTATCCTGAAAATAATTGTTATAATCAATATTCAATATCAAAAATACCCAAATAATCAAACTCAAACAGTGATCTATCAAAACAACCAAAATCAGCGACTGGAAATAGTTTTAAAATAAAATACACATTTTTCTGAAAAGATCGAGGGGTTATACAAAAAAATTCGATTTAAAACGACGAAGATATGATTTTCCGAAGTCTAAACATAATAAAAAAATATTTTAAAATAGTATTGTTTTATTGTTTTTGGGAATATCAGAAAATCTAATACGAGTTTTCACCCAAAAGTGATTTCATGCTGTACTGAATTCCAAATACACCCAAAACAAGGTGTTGTGCATCAAAATCCGACTTAAAACAAGAAAGTTACGCAATTTCAAAGTTTAAAGAACATAATTAAATAGTTTTAAAATAGTGCAGTTGGCTGTTTTAAAAATAACTGCAAACATATCAAACATTTTTAAGCAAAACCAACTTTAAGGTATGCAGAATTCAAATGCGTTCAAATCAAGGTGCTGTGCGTCGACAGCGGATCTAAAACGGGAAAGTTATGGATTTTGGAAGATTAAATGCAATAACTAGGTTTAAAAATAATTTAAAAATAAATAATATTTAACAATAATTATTTAAAATAGTATAAAGTAATACCATAATAGTTATGAAACTTAAAATAATTTAAAAACATATAATAATAGTAATATTTTAATTATTAGTATTTCTTTTTTTATAATCTAATTAATTAAAGTAATTAGAATAATATTTAATTATTAGAAATATATTTTTATATTTAAATAAATATGATAATAATAATAATAATAATAATAAATAAACACAAAACAATAAGAAATAGTTTAATCATGATATAATTATTAATATTATAATTAAAAATAACAATTTTGTAATATAATAATAATAAAATAATCAAAATAGTATTTTTTAAATAATGCCCTTTGCCATTTTATTAATAATTAACAATTTATGCACTATTTTTATATAAAAAATTTTTATAATGTAGAGAATGAAAATACGAACAAAACGAGGTATTGCACGCAAAAATCAGACGAAAAATGAATTTTTGGCGAATTTTTAAAGTTCTGTCAATTAAAATACACTTAAAAATAATTAAAACCTAATTAAAACCCTAATCCGGCGGCTAGGGCTACGTGGCGCGGTCCGATTGGATCCTGCGGTTCGGGCAATGATTGGCGCCGCCGCCGCCAATCATTGTCCGATGATTGCGGCGGCGGTTAAGTGACGGGACGTCACTTAAACACGTCGGACGGTCCCGCTGACCGTCCGATCTCCCGCCGTTTTGAATCAACGGCGATGATGGCACTGAACGAGACGGATACACACGGACTCGGATCTGCGGTCGGACGGAGCCGCGGTACAGCGAAATCGGGACCGTTGATCGCGCGATCAACGGTCCAAAACCCGTACACCTCCAGTCAGGGCTAAACCGAGAGGACCAAAGTGTTTTTTGACTCGTTCTCACTCGTTTCTTAACCAAATTTCATAAAATTTAAAACACAAATTCTAGATATGAATAGAAATCTTGGGGGACAATTTTTGTAGAATAATATTTAATGTGTAAAAAGTTAAATAGCTTCGAGTGTTCTAGCTAGGGTTTGTGATATACCTCAATCCACATGGTGGATTCGGGCGATCTTGGGCTCGTTGGACTCGTGGAAGATCCAGGAACAACTTCCTAGTTGACGTCGAGATCCAAAACATGCTAGATCGACCGGGGTTTGTCCTGGAACGTGAAACGTCTCGAGTTCGCCGGAGGATCGCTGCCGGCGGGGTCTGGTCATCGGGATTTGGTTGGGAGAAGTCAAGGGAGGTCGTGGGAGTGCTCTCTTAAAATCTCAGAGCCTGAGGTCGTCTCTAGATCTCGCAAGAGCAAAAAGATCTCTAATTGGACTTGATTTCTTCTATTTAAACGCCCTAGACCTAAAGTAAACGGCCAAGATTAAATCAGGGGTTAATTATGAGGGAAATAGGTCGGTTTTGGTCATGGGTTGTAATTCAAAACGAAGGGAAGGCTTTAATTACATTTATTGGCCATTAATCTCATTAACATAGGCCAATTTGACCTATTTAAGACTCGATTTGACCAAGTAAAACTTTGACCTGGTCAAATCAGTCAAGAGAGTCAAAGGGGAGGTGAGATCAAGCCATGCAAGGGTTTGAATGGATTTGAATTTGATTTGAGGCTTAAATGAGTTAAATGGTCAACCCTAGTTGACTTGGTCAACTGAGTTGACCCAGGGTCCAAGTTAGGGTCCAACAGACTCGACTCGACTCACTGAACCCGTTGGGATGGGTCCTGGGGTCTAGCTTGGTCAAATTTGACAAGGTCAACTCTTTGACCTGGTCTGGGCCAAAAACTAGGTCAACAAATGGACCCCCAACAGGAGCGGAGAATAACTAGTGAACTGCTTGTGTTGGCGTTGACCGACTAAGCCATAGACAGTAGAGTGAAAAGCATGAGTATCAAAAAGATCATGAATGAAAGAATATTAAAGAGACGGTGGAAAAAGAAGAGATTCTTCTCCTGGCCTTGCCCTATAGTAAGGGCAGAGCCTAGGGAAGAAGAAAAAGAAGCAGCAGTGCACAAGTAAAGAATCACCAAAATGGTGAACTGGTAGTAGGGTCTTCTCCTGGCTTTACTCTTCGACAAGGGTAGAGCCAATGATAGAACAAGCGGTAAAGATCACCTAAAAAAGGTGAAAATAAAGTAAGGGGATTCTCCTATAGCCTTGCCCCGTAGCGAGGGCAGAGCAGAAAGGAGAATCAACAGTAAAGGTCACCACTAGGATGAAAAAGGTAAATGAATTCTCTCATAACCTTGCCCTATAGTGAGGGCAGAGCCAAAGAGAGAATCAAGAGTAAAGATCACCTCAAGGGTAAAAAAGTGAGGTGGTACCTCTCCTTGCCTTGTCCTATAGAGTGGGCAGAGCTAAAGAGAGGACCAAAAGTAGAGTAGTAAAAGCATACCAACTATCTGTCTGATTATATCGAATAAGCAGAATAGAAGGTGAAAAGATCTCATCTCCTCCTGCCTATTTCAGGACAGTGGATTGTGGTGACTAAGCATCTGTCTGATCAAATCAAGACAACAAACAAAGGAGTCATAAAATCTGGTGCCTATTTGATTAGAATAGGACACTCAGGGAAAGAGGCGAGGAGTTCCTGTCAGGTGCTCTGTCAGGCCCTCTCTACCAAGTAAAACCAGCTACCCACCTGACCATATCTGGACAGTGAGGTGAAAAGTGAAAAGAATCCCGCCCCTCCTGATCCTTTCGGAATAGTGGATTGGGGTGACTCGATACCTTTGCCTGACCTCAGCAAAAGTAAAGAAGACACGAAGTGGAAGCCTGCGTAGTCTTTTACAGGACATCCGAGTAAAAAGTCGTTGAGGATAGCCTCCTAGGGACTCTGTCGGGCTCACTCAACTAGGTAAGGTAAAACCGACCACCTGTTTGGTCCTACCTGAACAGCATGGTGGAAGGTGAAAAGGATCCCGCCCCTCCTGTTCCTTTCGAAACAGTGGATTGGGGTGGCCACTACTTCTACCTGACCTCAGCGAGAAGCTCATGAATCACGAAGTGGAAGCCTGTATAGTCTTTTACAGGACATCCGAGTAAAGGGGTGTTGAGGAATTGCACCTCCCAGGGACTTTGTCGGGCTCACTCAACGGTAGATAAAAACCAACTACCATGCTGACCACATCTGGACAGCGGGTAGAGGGTGAAAAGGATCCCGCTCCTCCTGCTCCTTTCAGAACAGTGGATTGGGGTGGCCACTACTTCTGTCTGACCTCAGCGAGAAGCTCATGAACCATGAAGTGGAAGCCTTCGTAGTCTTTTACAAGACATCCGAGTAAAGGGGTGTTGAGGAATTACGCCTCCCAGGGACTCTGTCGGGCTCACTCAACGATAGGTAAAAACCAACTACCAGGCTGACCGCATCTGGACAACGTGTAGAGGGTGAAAATGATCCCGCCCATCCTGCTTCTTTCAGAACAGTGGATTGGGGTGGCCACTACTTCTGCCTGACCTCAGCGAGAAGCTCATGAACCACGAAGTGGAAGCCTGCGTAGTCTTTTACAGGACATCCGAGTAAAAAGAGAATTATTGAGGAATTACGCCTCCAAGGGACTCTGTCGGGCTCACTCAACGGGTAAGCTTCAACATCTGCTCAACCAGCTCGGCTTTGCAAATGAAGAAGGGCTCAATACCCACTCAGTCATTTCAACTGAGTGAATAAAGAGTCAGGCTCTGATGCCTGCCTGATCAAAACAGGACAATCAAAAGCGTGGCGAGGAGTACCTGTCAGGTCCTCTCTACCAAGTAAACCGACTACCTGTCTGTTCATTTCAAACAGCATGATAGAAGGTAAAAGTCACCTCAATATCTGCCTAACACGTATCTGTGTCGGGATGTGAGGGAGAAAGAAGTAAGTAAATAGGATAATTTTAACGGTAGAGTCACCTCGGGAATCCTTTCTAGCGCTATGGTAACCACATGGTAGAGGACAAATCGTCGTGGCCATGAGTATCCAAATGCCATCAGGATCTCCTAGGGAACCCTAACCCTACGCAAAAGGAAAGGAGGGACATCAGTATGACGTCTCCTAACCAAAGCTGGAAGAGATATACCCTCAGTAGAGTATACGAATGAGTAATCTCATTCCAAAGGAATAAAAAGAACTGAAGTAGCGATGGGGCACCTCTGCTACAGAAAGTAGGACTAAGCCTAGTAAAAAAAAAACAACTCTCAAGGAGACCACAATGGTAAACCCATACTGACTAATGAGGACCCTGTAAGGAGTAGAAGTGGTATCAAAACATCCAAGGGACCTCTCCGGCAGCTAGGAGTGGGGTCTCAATGGGGAAACAAGTGGTAAAAGTATCTGAAAGAGCTGAATCACTGCTAGAGAATTAAAGCTCAAGGAATAGGTGATGACAACATCTAAGGCATGATGCTTTTTATCACCATGTAAGAGAAAAAAGAGTCAGAGTAGTGAGGGAGTACCCTCTCTACTGAGGGCAACGACTCTGAGTAAGTAAAATCTCACAGTGGTAACACCCACGCAAACTAGTGGGACCCTATGGGAAGTGAAAGTGACCTCACCTCATTCATAAGACTAATCCGGCGACTGAGCCTTGTGTATGAATGGTGGGATAGGTCACAAAAAGGAGTATGAGAACTAATCTTCTGCTAGAAGTTCAAAATTCTCAAAGCAGTGATGTTAATATCCGAGGCAAGGTATACTGCATCACTACAAGAAAAAAACAGCTCTAGGTAGTAAGGGGACGCACTCACTACCTGAGAATAATAATCATAGATAGGATTGATAAAACATTAGAAGGATCACAGTGGTAACACCTACCTTGATCGGATAGGACCCTGTGAGAAGCAAAAAGTAACAAAACAACATTCATAGAGCTACTCTAGCAGCTAAGAGTAGTGTACGAATGCTGAAAGTGAGTGAGTAAAGGAACCAGGGAACTGATCTTCTACTAGAAAATCTGAGCTCCTGAGGATGTGATGCTAACACCTGAGAGAGGGTGAACTACATCACAACTAAGAAAAAAAAAGTCTGAGGTGACAAGGGAGCACACCTGACACCTAATCTGATAATCATGAGTGAGATATATGATTATCATAAGACCACAGTGGTAACACCTACCCTAATCAGGTAGCATCCTGTGCGAAGTGAAGCTAACACTGTCATATTCATAGGGCTACTCTGGCAGCTCAGAGTAGTTCATGAATGGGAGGTAGACTGCCAAAAGAGGGCAGTAGGGGGAGATCTCTTCTTAGAAAAATCTAAGCCCAAAAAGTGGTGATGATTACATCTCAAAACACAATGCACTCCATCACTAACGAATAAATGCGTTTAAAATTATATGAATTAATCGACCAACTAAGTGAGAACTCGACCTTGAAGAGATTGTCAAAGTACTCTCAAGGGAGAAGAAAGAGAAATTTTTGGGGAATTTGAGCTCTTAGAAAGTTTTACCGGGTTCCTCCTGTGACAAGGGCAACTGAGTTTTTGTTCTCCTACAAGCTTCCCCTTTTCTTTTCTTTTTTTCTTTTTTTTAAGCCCTGATCATATTCGCCACATGAACAGAACTAGAAAATTTGTGCTTTTGGAGAGTTTTACCGGGTTCCTCCTGCAACAAGGGCAACCGGTTTTGCTCTACTAAGAGCTCCCCTGCTTTATCACATATGAATTTTTAAATTGAGGGTATTGGATGGTTTTGATAACCCAGATCATATTCATCTTATGTGAATGAACTGGGGAACACAATCATATTGAAATAACACAGATAAACATCAAGATAGAGGATCAACACTACCACACCTGAGTAGCATAGGATGGTGTTGATCCATTATCCTACCTCTAAAAGAGTCTAAACTAATGACTCTGACACCCCTTATCACATTCAAGCCATATGAGTGGACCGGGGCTACATCTATCAGATCAGAACTGATAGGAAGAAGAAATTCAATTTGGGATAGTGGATCTCCATCACCATACCTGACTGTCATGGAGTGGTGTGGACCCAGTATCACCTCTCAAAAACTATACTCAAACTACTGGTTTTGATATCCCAGACTACACCTGGGGCGACAGGTGAAATTGGGGGACTAAGCCCTACAAAGGGGAGAACAAACTAAAAATTTCTATGCGATAGCACCAACGTGATTGGTGCGCATAGATAAAAGTACAAAACAGCCCTACGGCGTATTGGTGTATCACCTCTAAGGATAGCTTCATACTCTTCTAAGCAATGTCGCGTGGTAGAGGACAAATTGTCGTGGCCACGCAGACTGCTGAAAAGTAAGAGAAATCCTTTTAGGAGCTACATATACAGCGGGATATCTACAGGCGGTAGGGAGGCTCTCCTGTGAAGTACTAGACTTAGGCATAATACTTTTTCAAGTACTGCTCATTGATGATAGGCATTGGGTGAATGCCATTTGCATCAACAAGTAGGTAGACACCACCATCATAAACTTGCTATACAGCGAAGGGGCCTTCCCAAACAGGCTCAAACTTACCACCTCGCCGACGGTGCAAGATGATAGGCCTACGCAAAATAAGAACTAACTCGCCTACCCGGAAAGCACGGGGGTCTAACAAGGCGCTCGTAGTGTCGTATCATTCGAGCCTGGCTTAGCTTAAGGTATTGATAAGCTCGTAAGCGAAGCTCATCTAAACCATCTAGCTCTTCCAACCTTAGTCGGGCATTATCTTCCTCAGATAGATTGTAACTAACTGCGACACACAGTGAGGGGAGCTCGACCTCAAGTGGGAGGACTGCTTCAGCCCCAAAAGCTAAAGCATATGGGGTGGACTGAGTAGGAGTACGGTAGGTAGTCCTATAAGCCCATAATGCTTCAGGTAACTTATCATGCCATTCTCTTTTATTTGCAATAAGGATTTTCCTTATCAGTTGCACAAGAGTCTTATTAAATGCCTCTGCCAAGCCATTGGCTTTAGGGTAATAAATTGACGAGTATCGCCAATTAATGTTATGGCGACAGGCAAATCTGGCAATTTTGGTGCTTCTAAAGGACGGGCCGTTATCTGAGATTATACGGCGCGGAACACCAAAGCGATAAACAATGTTATCCCGAAAGAAGCGCATCACATCTTCTGATTTAACTTCCTTAAGTGGGACAGCCTCTGCCCACTTAGAGAAGTAATCAGTGGCGGCTAAAATGAACCTATAACCCTTAGAGGAAGAAGGGTCTATAGGACCCACCACATCCGTGCCCCAGCCCTCAAATAGCCAAGAAGAAACAGTATGGTGCAACGGATTAGGGGGTTGGTGAATCACCGTGCCATGAATCTGGCATTGGTGGCATCTCTTAGCGTGCTCCATGCAATCATGGATCATAGTCGGCCAGTAGTAGCCAAGGCGTTTAATTCTGCCTTTCATTTTAGGTCCAGATTGATGGGCACCACAAAGCCCTGCATGTATCTCGCTCATGACTCTTTTAGCCTCTTCTTTACTGAGGCATCTTAACCACATTTGGTCAAAGGAGCGTCGATATAGAGTTTTATTTACATAGGCGAATGATAAGGCTCTCTTTCTAATTTGAGCAGCGAGAGACTTATCATCTGGAAGCATACCATGTTTTAAATACTCTATGAAGGGTTCTCTCCAATCTGACTCCTCATCCACAGCAAACATTGCAAGGGTCTGATTGGGAGTAGATAAGTCCGCGGGGCACAGAGCTTGACGATACTGGACAATAATGGACACGAGATTTCCAGTAGGGTCAGCTAATTCTTTTGCTAACTTGGCTAATGCATCTGCTTTTCCATTTTCAGATTTAGGGACTTTGGCCAAAGTTACATCTGGTATTAAGCTCAGGAGCTCCATTGCTTTATTATGATATGGAATGAGCTCAGGCTTAAGTACTTTATAGATTCCAGCTACTTGATTGATTATCAGTTGGGAGTCTCCAAAAATCTTCACTCGCGTAAGACTCATCTGAATGGCCAACTCTAGCCCCAAAATCAGAACTTCGTACTCAGCTTCATTATTAGTACGAGGTTCTGATAAACTATAGGAGTATCGTAGAGTATGACCCTCGGGAGACACAAAAATTAGGCCTAATCCTACCATAACTGTAGGAGTTTCATATGGACTTGAAGCTTTAACGGATGACGCACCGTCAAAATAAAACTCCCAAGTAGGGGACTCTTGTTCATCCACACTCATGATGAATTCATCAGGTAGCTCATCGTTGAGTGGAGAATCTGCAGGGATCGGGTGATCGGCCAGAAAGTCAGCTAGAGCCTGTCCTTTGACGGCCCGCTGGGGAACAAAAGTGATATCAAATTGCAGTAGTATCATAGACCATCATGCTAGACGACCTGAAAGGGTCGGATGGGTCATCAAGTACTGCAATGAGTTGACTCGAGAGATTAAATTAATCTTATGTGATAGCATATAATGCCTAAGCTTATATACCGCGAAGATCAATGCTAAACATTGCTTATCTATCGCTGGGTACTTAAGCTCTGCAGGTATTAGTCGCCTGCTGAGGTAGTACAAGGCATTCTCCTTGCCTTCCTCATTCTCTTGAGCCAACAGTGCACCTAGAGACTCATCCAGGGCCGTAGTGTAGAGAATCAACGGCCTACCTGGGATAGACGCAGCTAAAACAGGGGGGTTCATCAGGTAGCGCTTTATACTTTCAAAGGCCTCCTGACAACTCTCATCCCATTGAAATCGGGCATCCTTCTTCACTAGTGCAGAGAAAGAATGACACCTACCAGAAAGATTGGAGATAAACCTCCGCAAGAAAGCTAGTTTACCCTGAAAGGATCTCAACTGGGTAAGACTCTTAGGGGGTTTTAAATTTACTATGGCCTTGATCATAGAGGGATCTATCTCAATGCCACGGTATCGAACTATGAATCCTAAGAACTTTCCTGCATTGACTCCAAATGCGCATTTTAAATGATTCATCTTTAAATCAAACTTGCGCAGGCGTTCAAAAACGATTCGCAGATCTTTGAGGTGATCTTCGTGGACCTTGCTTTTAACGACCAAATCATCCACATAACACTCAACTTGCTCTTGTATCATCTCATCAAAGATGATAGTCATGGCCCGTTGATAGGTGGCCCCGGCGTTCTTGAGCTTGAAGGGCATCACCTTATAACAAAAGATACATATAGGTGTCCGGAAAGCAGTAAACTTCTCATCCTCGGGGTCCATCTTTATCTGATTGTAACCAGATGAACCATCCATGAATGAAAAGATGCTATGGGATGATGCTATATCCACCATAAGCTCTGGAATGGGGAGAGAAAAATCATCCTTAGGACATGCCTTGTTCAAATCATGGAAGTCGATAAAGACTCGTATCTGTCCGCTCTTCTTTCGGACTGGAACAATGTTGGCAAGCCATGTTGGGTACTTCTCTTCCCTAATGAAACCAGCTTCTATAAGCTTTTTGGTTTCAGCGATCACTTGTTGTTCAATTTCCAACCTCATCCTACGAGGTGCTTGTTTAACAGGGACTGCTTCAGGCTTAATGGCTAACTTATGGACTGTTACCTCTGGATTTAGACCAGGCATCTCGGTGTAGTTACAGGCAAAACAGTCTCTAAACTCTGATAGTAACTTGATGTATTCTTGAGCCTCTGAATCAGACAATAGGACACTATAAAAAATAGGCCTAAGATTTGACTCAGTGCCTAAGTTTACCTCACGCAGTTCGTCCATGGCTGAAATGGCGTCATCTTCAAACTCTTGTGGAGTATCAAGTATCCGATCATCCTCACTATCCGGGTCTTCTTCGTCGGCAAGAGAAACAACCGGATAAGCATGAGAAATGACACGAATGTTGGCATCATTGGACTGATTTAACCCCATATAACCTACGCCTCCTAGACCTTGGGGGAAATCAGTCCGCCAAACTCGAGCATGCTGTAGAGCTTCTTCGTCGGGCCAAGTGAAACGAACGAGACCCCGCTCAACAAAGCTCTCTACAGTAGGTGAAAAGTAACGAGGGGCACTCCTGACCTCTATATCCATAGCGGTCTCCTCTAAATCCTGTCTCACAAGACCAGTGGTGCACCTATACTACGGGGTACAGAGGGATATACTCTAGGTCAGACTGGCCCAAATGTATCATACAAGTGAGGTATGGGGTTGTGACTACCCCAAATTGGGCTATCATCATCAACTACAGGAGTGTCAGAAGATCTTTGACTGGAATCCCCAACTCCTATCCCCCGTATCTGATGGGGGGAAAGTTGTCTGGTAGTAGTCTGACGTCGGAAGTCCTCTTCCTCGTCTGAGCTAATATCAATAACCAATCCACCTTCAGGTATCAAATGGCTACGAAGAGTAGGTAGTAAATCATACCCTACGGAATAGGGAGGTGGTGAAGTGACTGGACGCTGAAGAGCATCGATCATTTCATCGTCGGAAGAGTCGGACTCTACAGTCAAAGAAGAAGTGTAAAGGTTAGGGGGAGGAGGTGTACGAGTGTCATGATTCCGCGGCTCGCGGATTGCAACTCGGCCTCTCCCTCTACCTCTACCTCCCCTGCCTCTACTGCCAACTGAGAGGGATCTCCATCAGAATAGGCAGTGGGAACACCTAGCTCGATACCAACCTGTGATGGACCCTGTACTGACGATTGTATAGGAACCTGTGCAGGTGGCTGCGTAGGACCCTGTACAACAGTATCAGGTATCACTGGGGACTAAGCAGGTGGAGCTCTACGAGCTTTCCGAGGTACGTAGTACTCAGCGTCGTCGTACATAGAGATCTAATGCACGAAAAAGGGAAGGGTATCTCCAGGAATGGTATACTCAACATCATTCCTTAGAAACTTCATACATTGGTGCAAGGTAGAGTGCACCATTCCATACTCATGGATCCAAGGCCTTCCTAAGAGAGCCTTGTATGAAGTATCAGCCTCAATCACATGAAACTTTGCCTCAGTTAAAAAATTTCCAAATTTCAGAGGTAGGGTGATAGCCCCTAGAGCTCGCTGGCATTGGTCATTGAAGCCTTTTAACATGATATTGTCGGAAGTGAGCTTCAAATGACCCAGGGAGAGGCTCTTCAAAGTTTCATGGGTTAGTATGTTTACTGAAGCCTCTTGATTTATGAGGACTCTATTCAACTCATAACCATTGACTTCAGCAGTGACATACAAGGGACGATTGTGCTCAGTGGTCCCTAACAGAAGGTCACAACTAGATAAAGTGATGCATAGCATGTTGTATAAATGCCATGCCCCATCATCAGAGTCGGAAGTAAAGAATGCTTGATAGGTCTCTGGTTCAAGCAAGGCTTTTACTAGTGTCTCTTTCAAGTCAGGTGACAACATCAAAGCATCATAGACACTAAGAAGGAAAGGAATTTTCCTAAGGTGAGCCAACACATTGTAATCAACCTCCAGCTGAGGGCCTTTCCCTTTCTCCTTAGGCTGCTCCTGGGAGGAAGGGATAGAGTCATCCTGCTGGGTAATGATATTTTCATCTTTTGTATTTTTAGCCAACCTAGGTGGAAGGATCTTTCCTGAACGCAGATGAACTTCCTGTATTGAGTTATCATCAACAGGAGATTCCTCTAGTTCAGTGGTGGTGATAGGTGTTGATTCTAAGGAAAGTACTGAGAGTGAGTTCTCGGGCTCATCCTCTGAATCCATGTAACATCCACCCTCTGGTATCACAAAGACTGATTCATCTTCATACTCATACTCAGACTCAGACTCTTCACTTGAATTATTATAAGAGACATGTAAAGCAGTAAAAGATTGAATGCTAGTAGAAGTAGAAGCAGAACTATAAGTAAAAGTAGTAGGAAAAGAACACCAGAAGTAGCCAGAATCACATTTTTCTATTATTTCTTCATCAAATGAAGAGAGAACAAAGTCCTTCAGCGTAAGTGTTGGAAGGAGCCCTGTCTTCCCCTCAGAGGTTACAACATATTTTTCTCTTTCATACATTTTCTTAGTACATGTAAGAGTAGAAGAAGAGGAAATGTGCTCAGTAGACACTACAACAGAAAGAAAAGAAGAAGAAGGTACAAGTGCTGGAGTAGTAATTGCAGGGGCAACTATCGACTTGGCCTGTGGTGGCCTCCTCTCAACTGCCTCTGAACTCTGAACTGCATGGTCTATCATCCTCCTGGTCTTCTTGGAGAGTGCTAACTGCCACTCTCCCTCAGAACACTGGGGTAAACTGCCACTACTGCCCTGACTGTCACTCTGACTAGGACTGTGGCTGGGGCTGGAAACCATCTGAACAGTCTGAGGGCCCTTGCCCCTAGGCTGCACTAGGTCACTGTCCTGGAGATGTATATGTCCTATGGCCATCAACCTCTCAACCTTGTCCTTGAACACAAAGCAATCCTCTAACACATGTCCAACGTATCTATGGTAAGGACAATAGAGTGGGTGCTCAGTCTGACCCTCCTCCTCCACTCTATTGTTACTGGAAAAGATAAGTATGTTCTTCTTAGTAAGGAATTTAAAGATCTTCTTCACACTCTCCCTTTGGAAGGGATATTCCTTACTAAGCTTCTCCTGCAGGAACTACTGACTCTCTGGAGTCCTACGGGAGGTCCTGGGCTGTACTGCTGGCTGACTAGCTGAGTGTGACTGACTAGCTGAGTGTGACTGCTGTGGAGGTGCTGAACTGCCTAAGTGCCTCTTGTCCTTATCTGATGGTCCCTGAGTTTTGTGCACCTCCCCTCTCCTGGGTGGAGGTGCTCCTAAAAACTCCTACCGCTGAGATCTGCGCGAAGGCTAACTCTCAGCCTTAGGAGGGACTGCATCAGGTATGCTGTCCTGTAGGCTAGTGACCTTGGTCAATAGCTTCTGAAAGGTTCGTATGGTGAAACCCTTCAGGTATGGAGCTATGAGACCATCTATGTTCTTCAGCAAGATCTCAACTGCATGCTGCTCCTGGAGCTGTGGTTCACACTACAAACTGAGGTTCCTCCATCTAACTATGTAGTCTGTGAGTGACTCTCTAGGCCTCTGTCTGGTGACTACTAGCTCTCCAACTGTAACTCTGTGCTCAGTGCTGACAAACCTCTGGATGAACAACTGCTCCAGCTCTGCAAAAGTCCTGACTGAGTCGTTGGGGAGGTCGGCGTACCAAGCAAACGCCACCCCCGCCAAGCTGCTAACGAACAACCTCAACATCAGCGGGTCACTCCCTCCTATATTGCAATATATGGCCCGGTATTGAGCCACATGCTGCCTCGAGTTCCCAAACCCGTCAAATACTCTGAACCTAGGAGGGTAGGGCTCCTGCTCGTACTCTACCGGGTAAGGCCGCCCTCTACTAACTGACTCTCCAGTCTTCCTGGAGGAAATGGCCTGCTCTACTTTCTGGGTAATCAGATCCTGAAGCTGTCCTGCTGACAACTGAGCTGGCTGACTCTGAACCACTAAAAGTGCCATAGGCACTGCTCTCTGGACCCTGTCCACTCTCAGGGGGTCCAGTGCAACTAGGGGCACAACTGGCTGATCTCTGGAAGTACTGACAGCGGCTGCGCCTGCCACTTGGGGTACCGCCCCCAAGGCTGTCAACTGTGCTGTCATGACTGCCATGGCTCTGGCCATCTCAGCCATCTGTGTCTGGAGGTTCAGGACCGTAGCATCTGTGTCGACTGATCTAAGGGATCCACCCACCTCGGGCTCTCCCTGCTCATCCTGGTCCTCGGGCTCTCTCTCATCCGAGTGACCTCTGTGGGTAACCACACAAACCCGGTGTACCGGCACATCATCATCGGTATCCACTAGTGTATCCTCATTGTCTAAAAAGGCTCGTCGCATCGCCTATATGTACGGGCTCATAGGAGAAGTGATCCTATGAGTACTAGGGGCTAACTCTGTCTCGATCCGTACTGGCGATCTGTCTGGGGTAGAAACTGAACCATCATTAACTGTCATCGGGACTGCCTCAGACCCAGAAGGAACTGCCAAATCCATCTGATCAACTGCCTCATCTGGCTGCTCTGTCTCTGCCAGTGGCGCTGACTCAACTAACTGAACAGAGTCGACAGGGGTGTCCGCCTGTCGACGTCTCCAAATCCATCTAGTACGACGAGGTGCTGCACTAGCGACTGGCTGCTCCGGTTCTACCACCTCTGAACTGGCCTGAGGCCGGGCAGGCTCATGCTGCTGTCTCCGTCCTCGACGACGTGGGCGTCGTCCTACCACAGGAGCAACTACTGGCGGCCTAACTACTGGAACTATATGTACTGGCTGCTGCGGTGTCTGCCCCCTCTGCCAACTGTAGAGTCTCCTCGCAGTCTGTCGTCGTAACTGGAAGGTAGCCCGAGAAATCTGACGGAGTAAGCCCTCCCGACTGACGGGCCCTCTGCCACGCGCTAGGCAGACGATATTCCGAATCCTCTGGGTGAGGGCTCGGACACCAGCGTCCCTGGGTAACCTAGCTCGGGGTAGAGTAGTGGAGATAGGAGGAGCCGCTGCTATACGGGCAACATCCTCCTCATCTCCACTATGCGTTAGTGGGGAGAAGCGTCCTCCCTGAACTGCCTCCAACTTGGGGGCTACCATCACCTCTAGAGTAGGTGCATCAACAACTGGACGTGGCCTCCGCTGCCTTGGTGCCACTCTCCTCTGCCTTTGAACTATCTCATCGTGAACGATGTCATCGGCCATCCGCTACCTCTCTGCCTCTGACGCAACTAGACGCAACCTCTTATTCCTATTCCTCCTGGCCCTTCTCCCAAGGCCGGAGGTGGAGGTGGAAGGAACATCTGAACCCACTGCCGGAGGGGCAGGGGGAACAGGGATGACTGGAAGTGTCGGGGTCTGCCCGGCAGTCTCGGGGTGAGAAAGCCGAGCAAAAATAGAAATCCGACTAGAAGAGGGCGAAGGCACCTCGGTCTGGGCACCCCTCTTCCTAGTGGAAGCGGGAGGGGAAACCCGAACGCGAGGTACTTCTGCCGGAACAACGGGAGTAACAACAGCAGCAGGCTGCCGACACTGAGGGGCCGGGGCAGCCTGTGCAACAGGAGCGGCAGGCGCAGGTCGCCTGACCGCTGCACGAACAGGTGGAACCGCTACAGCAGGATGCCGGCGTTGAGGGGCCGGGGCAACCCGAGCAGCAGGAGCGGCAGGCGCAGGTCGCCTAGCTGCTACATGAACAACTGGAACAGGCTGTGGCCTAGGCACTGGTCGCCTAGTCACAGCGCACACTGGCTGCACGAGTAAAGGAACGGGACGAGCAGGTGCCTGGGCTGTCCGCCGAGCAGCTGGTCGTCCGAAAGTGCGCATAGCTGCGCGTCCTCTCCTCTGAGTAGGAGAGAATGCAGCAGCCTCCGTCGGGGTCGGCCCACCAAGAGTGACGAAGTCCGAGTCAGTGAAGGAACCAAAAGTGATTCCTCCCACTGGCGGATTAGCGAGCAGGGACTCAGGGAGAGTCACCCGCGCGTCCGAACCAAAAGCAAAAGTAACGGAAGGGGCTGAACGAGCCATGGCACTGCTGCCAAGAAAAGAAAGTGAAAAGAATTAGTTAGACTGAAAATCACAAAAGAATGAAGGATTTGATAAAGATTTGATAAAGATAGATAGGAATTGATAAGGAATGGAATAGCCTGTAAGACTGGAAAGAAATAGAGTAGGGGGAACCCTAGCTAAGGGGAAGGAACCCTAACTAAGGAAAGACCCTAACTAAGAGTGAGACGGACCTAATCTAAGGAGTACCAATCCTGGAGTACACACAAGAAAGGATAATATAGAATTCAAAGATGGAGAGAGAAACTGGTCCCACCATGGTCGCTAGAAACCTGTGGACCTCCGAAAGAGCACCGCGCAAACGGGCCAATTGGAAGGGACAGATTGGATCGCGCATACGACTGATCATTGGGGATAGAGGCTTTCACCAACACACCCCGATGGGTAGCAATATACACGACCTAATCACGGGTTTCCCCCACTCGATGTAAGAGTTCAAATGGGGTTTAGTAGATGTGGGATCGAGTTTCCCACGGGCGCAAGCCCCCGTGGTTAATTACATCCCAAGCCGGAGCCTGAGAAAACTCTCGATTAAGGATTATATAGTATCCTCTCCTAAAGTGGGATCGGCACAAGTGTATAGACTAGGAAATCCTACTCAAGGGAAGAAAGGTCTGAAGGGCTGAATACACATGCATGGCTCACACCAGCATTCAGAGGCTCTAGGGTACTAGAGAGAAACTGGAGAAAAGAAAATCAGGCACTCGATCACATGCGTGAGAGAAGAGATGGAGGTGGCGTCACCCTGTGACGCGGATAAGTAGGATTTATAGTCCCTGAAAGAAAGAGACATACCTACTATTTAAGGCTTACTACGAGACCGAATGTAGTAGCCTCGAATCTTAAATCTAGTTTGGACTTAGTGTTCGACACACACTAAGACCAGTATCCTAGCTAATGCGATGCAAAGATCTGGACTTATTCCGGCCTGGATTGGGGAAGCCAGCTAACCACCTAATCGCTTCAAAACCATGCTATCAGGTCAATTATGAAAGATGGGTGGGAGGTACAGTTTATTGGAAAGAGGACCGACATCTAGAGAATTTTCTAAGTGGTCCTAGACTTATGTTGGGTGAATGCCCCTAACTAATGCAATTAAATTTTAATTAGTTGGTTACTAATGCAATGCATGCTAGTTGAATCGTCAGCTCATGAATGTTATAGAACTTTAAAAACAGGCTTATAGAAAATAAATTTTTAGAAAAGACTGAGTCTCCATAGGTCCGCACTTCATCCTCATAAGCCAGATTATCAGGACTCTACCCGCAGGCAGGGAGATGTTTTATTAAAAGGAGAGAGAAGATGCAGTAATATGCATGCGACCCCGGACGATTCCGGTAATTCCCTAGGTTCGTAGGTTTCTATGTTATTTAAAACTTAAAATTTTAAGAGTTAATTATGAGTAGAAAAGTTTTATAGTCCTTATAGAGCCTAACGAAATCCAGGCGAAAATAAAAGCGACATGCAAGAAAAGAAACCTAGAAAAAACAGGTATTTCTACTGCACACATCAGGAAAGCAAATCAATATAAATCTAGAATAATTAACTAAATGGCCATAGGCAAATTGCCCTTATTACAATCCAGATATGTAGAAAGTAAAGTGGCCGGGCACCACTGCCAACAACCCGGATTTTTAAGCTTATGATAGACGCCAACAACTTTGAGTGGGATATTGGGTCTTCAATCTTTAGCTTTCTGAATGTCTTCTCCTTGGGTTCTTTGGATATCTCCCCCTTGGACTCCTTGGATCTCTCCTCCTTGGACTCCTTGGATCCGTCATGGCTTGAATATCCAAACGAAGAGACAATTCCCCCAGTATGGGGGTATTGCCTTTTCTCTTTGGATATCTAAAGTCATCCAGCTCGATCTTCCAAATGGAAGAAGACTCTCCTCTTAGAGATGTCTTCTTCTTTTAGAATCTGAGCTGGATAAGAATATCCCAACTCAAAAGTTGTTTTCACAACTCTTAACAATTATTACAAATTTTTACATCAAATAGAAAATAGAAAATTCTAAAGCCCCTGCAAGGTTATCCTAATAAAAATCATCCCAAGCAGTTTATATGAAAAATGAAAATGCTAACACCATTGACCCTGTGCCAAGCCATGCTCTTAATTATGAGGGCTAAGCAGCTCAATCTGTGCAGTTATAATTAATTTAGCCCTCATTTTTATTTAGGGGGAGCTGAGCAAACACTTGCATAAAACGTTATTAGAAATCATGACATTGCTCCCCCTTTTTATTAGCTTGAGCATGGCCACCTGCACGGAAGAACAGTATATATATGACGCTCCTAACCTATGAGTAAGTCTAACGCTCACATCCAGAGTGCAGAAAAAGTAAGCAAACACACCAATCATTTTTCAAACAGCATGCAGTGAAAACCACGGAAAGCTCCGGCACACAGCAGAAAAATAAAACCCAACGGCCTAACCTAGATCTAGAAGTGGTGCCCTAGCAAACAATTCTATGTGTGTGTATGGCTAGTGTGATTTGGATAGATCCTAAGTGGGATAATTAGTTAAAATTATCTAGAGTTCAGGTATGTTGCAAGTCTGAAAAGGATATTTTTGTTGAAATTCAAATATTAGTGAATTAGGATGCATCTTAATTATTTTAGTTTGTTGATCAGTTTTAAGAGCTTAGGGTGATGATATTTGAAGTTAAAGTTATATTATCCAATTTTGGAAAGTCCCGGGTCCTTCTAAGACTCAGACTAAGGGTCCAAAAAGTCACTATGAGAAAAGGCTAAATCTATATCTCCTATCACCTTAGGAAAATACTAGACCTTAATACGAGTAGTTATACAGGTAGTACACTAAAATCGGAGTTCTCTAGGCAAAGTTATGAATTTTCTAAGTTTTGGGCCCTAAATTTTTTAATAATTTTTAATTAATTATTAGGGGCAAAACGGTAAATTCCACCTATGGTCAAATTAGGGGTCAACCTGAAGTCAAACTAGGGAGTCCTATTTATCTAAGGTCAAGGGTCATATTCTAGTCAATTCAAGGTATCATGAGTAATTTTTTGACCTAAAATATTTTTATTGCATTTTTCGGAAGGTCTCGGGGCCTTATTTAGCGGGTTAATTAGGGTTGATTAACTAAGGGGTCTAACAAGCCCTAAAAATTCCTAAAAAATTGTAGAAGGTTTATGATGTCACTAAGTTTAAGTGTTAAAGTTTTAATGTCATTCTGGGGTCTATCCTAGTCCATGGAAAACTTCTAGGTTCGCTAGACGGGTCCTTAATTATTGTCCTTAGGGTGTCACTACGTTGTAGGAGTTAAGAGTGATGTTTTATCTAACCCTCAAGGTAATAAATGCATGGGAGTACAGAAATAAAATAAACACACCATGTCCTTAGATCTAGGAGAGCCTAAGCTAAGTGTTCGTGGTGCGACCTACACATGCAATCTACGAAAAATAAAAATGAAAGACACCTAAAGAAAGGATTAGTGAATGATTGGGACTCAACCATTCACTAACCCACTCCCCCATGATAGCTCTTCATATCTAGAACCCATGTCTAAAATTTCATGCAATAGCGGTGTTGAGTCCAGTAATTAGGTTGTTAAGCCTAAGTAAATGTCCCACGGCTATCAAGAGGGGGGTGAATTGGTAGTTTTAAAAATTTAAAACCCTCTTAATGATAAAGTTGAACCGAAATAAAATTTTCTTTTAAAGTTTGTAGAAAAATGTATTTCAACCACAGAGTTGTTAAAACTGAAAGTTAAAGTGCGGAAACGTAAAAGCAATAAAGTAAATGACATCAGATTTATAGTGGTTCAGTCTATAACCAGACCTACATCCACTCCTCAGAGGCACTCTCTGAGTATTGCACTAATACCACAAAGTGACTCTCCTTTAGCACCCACTGCAAGGCGGAGAAGCCTTTACAACACACTCTTTTCACCACTACCCGGTGCGGCAGAGAACCGTCGTCCTTTTACACAATCCACAGTGTTGGCAGAGAACCATCGTCCTTTTACACAATCCACAGTGCTGGCAGAGAACCGTCGTCCTTTTACACAATCCACAGTGCTGGCAGAGAACCGTCGTCCTTTCACACTCTCCAAGTGTAGGCAGAGAACCCTTCGGCTGTTCACACTCTCCAAGTGTCGGCAGAGAACCGAATCTCCTTGACTGATCTTAGTAATCCAAGTGAAGCCTTCTTGCTCCAGTGGTAGGAATCCTCCTTTGAATGTTCTCTTCCACTCTCTCCTTGGCTATTCTCTCAAGAGGCACGAAGATCAAATGACAAAAAGATTGGGTGGCAGTCTAATTTGGACTATTTATACAAAAGACATGAAAAACCGCCCAAAAACTGCATATTTTCAATTATGTACGCAGTGGATCGTCCTGTACGATCCTGGATCGTCCTGGACGATTTTACTTAAACGATCTGAAACGACCCAATTTGTATATGTGTACGAAATGACTTCGTACAGCTGATCGTCCTGTATGAACTAGGTTCGTCCAGTACGAACGGTTATTACAAGGTCGGTTCTAGAAACTGCTGAAAACTGTTCTAAGTCGGTTAATCGTTTGGACAAAAATATGTTCGTCTGGATGAAAATTTTCCAGAGAGCCAATCGTCCTGGACGATTATTTATTTTGTCTGGACAAAAATTTTCCAGAGGACCAATCGCCGCGGATTATAATTTGTTTTCGTCTGGACGAAAATTTTCCAGAGAGCTGATCGTTCGGTACGATATTTATTTTCGTATGGACGAAAATTTTCCAGAGGACTGGTCGCCTCGTATGATGATAAAATTTGTCTGGACGAAAATTTTACAGAGAACCCATCGTCCGGGACGATAATAAATTTCATCCTGGACGAATAGGACTTAGAAAAAATTTTTTCAAGCAAGTTCCTATTCGTTCCAAGTGCTCTATAGGAGATAACTGACAGATCGTCCAGTACGATAAATATCGTCCTGTACGATCAGTATAGAATTTTAAGATCTCCTTATTTGTGTGTGTGAGATTTTATTCACTCAATTACAATCACTCCCTTTCAAAATTAATTCAAAGAAAAGGCAAACTTCAAATAAACAAAATATCTCATGTTGAATTTGATTTGAAGTTATCGTAGTCTGGAGTCTGATTTTCCTGAAATGTTAGTACACACAAGAGCAAGTGCAAATCTTCTAAAATTGTTAGGAGATAACTATACATTTGAACAATAATGTTTGGAATCATCAAAATTACATAAGTTGCACAAATATAAATCATTCAAATAGCAACTATTCAAACAATCTCCCCCTTTTTGATGATGACAAAACAATTATTATTTGTATGGTTTCAAGTTAAAACAAATCTCCTATCTCCTAAACTTCCCCTGAATTTATGAGTACATTAAAATAAGGAGGCATAAAGAACAATATTTTTATTTTTCAAAAAATTTTAACACAAATAAAAAAAAAACTTGCAAACAGAACAATTAAAAATTAAAAACACAAAACACAACAGAAAACACAATAATTTCTCCCCCTTTTTGACAGCAACAAAAAGTGAAGAAGAAATAGACAAGAAATGTAAGAAATTATATGAAATTCATTTTTAAAATTTAATCTAAATTATGATTGACATAGGGTATGCAATTTTTAAACTAAAGATATTAGGTCAATCATAGAAATTCATAAAATTTAAGAAGTGATATAACATTGTAAGTAAGAAGAATTTATCAAAGACATGATTCAATTTAGACATTTGATTATAGAAAATCATTACAAGAGAGATGTATAAAAATTCTATATTTCAAAGTTCAATAGAATATAAATGAACATAAGATCAATTTGAATTAAGAGATTGAACGAATTTGGAAAGAAGAGAATTACCTCATGTGGCGCTTTGCGCATCTTTTTCAAAATTTTGGGGCACATTTTTGTGCATTTTTTCTTGGTTGGGCTTATTTTGTGCCTCTTTTCACTTTGCAAATTTTTACGAATTCCTTTTGATTTTTGTACATTTGTACAATGTTCAAGAGTAATTGGACCAATTCTTTCCAAAATCTATAATCTAAAATTTCAAATATTTCTAGGTACATAAATATCTCTTGTGCATAGAAATACAAAATAAGAAAACATCTAAATTGCAATAGTAATATTAAGTTTTATGTAATCTAAATAAATAGACATGAATTTAAAAGTTCTAATTACAACAAGTTATATACAACTTATAAATTAAGAAAGTCTAGATTTTCTAATATAGATAATCTCAAATTACAATCGAATTTAAGCACTATGTAGATTAAATAATACTAATGAAATTCATAAACATTAACCACATTTCAAAACAAATCTAATAAAAATAAACTTTCATTGATATTAAAGAAACGGATTACATAAAAAAAAAACATTGAACTTAAAAACATAAAAACAAACACTTAACAATAAAACAGACAAGATAAAAACATAAAAAAAATACAACAGACACACATAAAAATATTTCTACTGTTCTGGAGGAGGAGGAGGTATGCCGCCAAAGAGGTTGAAGTAGGAGGCCATCAACATTACATTGGTTTTAATTTCATGAACTTCATATTTAATATTACCAATGTCATGTTGCTGCTGCGTAAGTTGAGCATCAAATTGATCAAATCTTTGATCAATGTGAGTCTCTAATCTATCAAATCTCTCAATCAGATTCTGGTAATTTGATTGAGAAGCAGAAGCTTGCACTCCTTCTTCTTCTTCCTCTTCTGAAGCACTAGCATGTGCTTTTTCTTTTTCTTTTTCCTCCTTGAAGAGCAATCTGAATGATGCATCGTTATAGTAAACTGGCTCTTCATATTCTTCATCAGGATGCACTATATTGTATTTCTTTTCCAAGATATAAGTGATTAAGTGTCCTAATGAAATGTTCTTCTTCCTCTTCTGATCTGCATGTCCTATTTCTGAAAGCCCATAGATATGGTCTATGATGAGTTGGACTTCGTCAATAGGATGTCTTTCCATGATTAAAAAGGTTAAAACAGAAAGGAGAGGGGTAATGTTAATCCTATCACCAGCTTTAGGAATAATTGAGGATCTAAGGATATGTTGGATGATTCGGGCATCTTGGGTCATACCGGAGACTCTAGCAACATGATAGGTTATGCCTATTTCTCTAATCACCCTATTGATTTGAAACCATTTGAAGGAGGTTTCTGACATTAGGGTGTGGGCTCTATATTCCTCAGTTCTTAAGTTTAAAAATGCACCAAGGTCGTGCTTGGTGATCTCAACTTTTTGCTTAAAAATATAAGAACTAATGGTGGAGTGGTCAGAATTGAAACTCATGTTAGCTAGAAAGTAATGGTAGGTTTGCTTATTGTAGAAGTGGGCAAGAGAAAGAATGAACTGAAATTGGGTTGAGGCGAAGAGGTGCAATACCCGAAATTTCAACTCTGTTTGGATAAGAATGCGAGACGGAGTGATTTTTGCGGATGCAAAACGAGGAAAAAGATTCCTCATTTGTCTTGGAAAGAAAGTTGTCTGGGGCATTCCTATTTGGTTTCTTCACCAAAACCTTTTGTCTTTTGCTAGAGGAGGCCATTATTGATTTGATGTAGAAAGGGATTGAAAAAGAAGTTTGGAAGTGCGATTGTTAAGTTTAAAAGCCTTCATATTTAAAGAAAAACGATACGTTCGTCCTGGACGAAAATATTCGTCATGGACGAAAAATTATCGTTCGTTTGGATGATATAATTTCGTACCGACGATCCGATTCGTCCAAAATGTAACGACTTTTCGTAATCAACACAACTTACGATGCGTCCCTTCGTACAGGCTTTTTGACTTGACCAATCGTACAAACGAAAAAATTTCATACAGACGATCAAAAAGTGAATCGTTTTAATGACTCTTGAAAACCGTCCCCTACAATGAACCGACACATGTTCGTCTGGACGAACGAAAATTTCGTACAGACGAAGTTCATATTAAAAACTGTCTTATCCACTCAACCGCTGCATTCAATCGTCCCGACGTTTGAGAGAAAAAAATTCGTCCTGGACGATCATAGATCGTACAGACGATCTAATTAAAAACTGCTCTCAAAACGGTTAAAATTCGCGTAAACTGTTCATTCACACATCGTCCCGTACGAAACCAATTTCGTCCTGGACGATTTCCTCCAAAAAAAATTTTTAATTTTGAATTTTTTAAATTAAGAAAATCAAACAAAACATTCAAAAACACAGAAAATATAAAATAAAACCATAAATACAAAAACAATTCATTCAAAATACACAAAATTTCATAAAATAAAAAACAAAACAAAACACAACAAATATCAATGTTGCAAAGACATTTTGGTTAAGCATTCAAATCAATAATACCAAACCTTGTTCTTAAAGTACTGAAGGTATCAAAGGCTAAAGGTTTTGTAAAAATGTCTGTAAGTTGATTTTCAGTTGAAACATGTATGAGTTCAATTTCTCCTTTGGATACATGATCCCTTATGAAATGATGCCTTATATCAATGTGTTTGGTTCTAGAATGTTGAATAGAATTTTTGGAAATGCAAATAGCACTAGTATTGTCACAATAAATTAGAATAGTGCCTATAGTTAATCCTAAATCAATCAACTGTTGTTTTAACCAAAGTACTTGTGCCACACAACTTCCTAATGCAATGTATTCTGCTTCTGCAGTAGATAGTGTCACTGAATTTTGTTTTCTACTAGACCATGAAACTAATGAATTTCCAATGAATTGACATGTTCCAGAAGTGCTTTTCCTATCCACTCTACAGCCTGCAAAGTCAGAATCTGAGTAACCAATAATTTCAAATGAAGAGCTAAACTTAGGATACAAAATTCCTAAGTTTTGAGTTCCTAGTAGATATCTTAAAATACTTTTCACTGCTGTTAAATGTGATTCTTTTGGATCTGATTGAAATCTAGCACATAGGCAAACACTGAACATAATATCTGGCCGGCTTGCAGTCAAGTAAAATAAAGATCCAATTATCCCTCTAAATTTTTTTTGATCAACAGATTTTCCCTTAAAGTCCTTATCCAACTGAACTGAAGAACTCATTGGTGTACTAACAGGTTTAGCATTGTCCATTTCATATTTTTTGAGGATGTCTTTAATATATTTAGTTTGACTAAGAAAAGTACCTTCCTCAAGTTGCTTAATGCTAAATCCTAGAAAGTAATTTAAATCTCCCATTAGACTCATTTCAAATTCACAACTCATTGTTTTAGAAAAATCATCATAAAGATGTTTATTTGAAGATCCAAAGATGATGTCATCCACATAAATTTGAACAATAAGTATATCATTTCCAATTTTCCTCAAAAAGAGAGTTGTATCCACACTTCCTTTTTCAAAAGATCTTTCAAGTAGGAAGGTGCTCAACCTCTCATACCAAGCCCTAGGTGCCTGTTTCAATCCATATAATGCCTTTTTTAATTTGAAAATATGATTTGGAAATTTAAAATTTTTAAAACCTGGAGGTTGTTCTACAAAAACATCTTCCTCAATTACCCCATTTAAAAAGGCACTTTTGACATCCATTTGAAACAATTTAAAACCTTTAAAACAGGCAAAGGCTAGTAAAACCCTAATTGCTTCAAGTCTAGCTACAGGGGCAAAAGTTTCCTCAAAATCAATTCCTTCAATTTGATTATACCCCTTAGCTACTAATCTAGCCTTATTTCTAATGACTACTCCTGAGTCATTCATTTTATTTTTGAACACCCACTTGGTTCCAACAACACTTTGATCTTTTGGCCTTGTAGTTAGTTCCCAAACTTTATTTCTTACAAATTGATTTAACTCTTCTTGCATGGCCAATATCCAAAATTCATCTGAAAGTGCTTGATCAATGTTAGTGGGTTCAATAGTTGAAATAAAGGCTGAATGATTAACTTCCTTGTTTAATCCACGCCTAGTTCTAACACCCTCACTTGGTTCACCTATAATCAATTCCTTTGGGTGGTTTTTAGAAAATCTCAAATCTCTAGGCATAGGGTCTTCTCTTTCTAAATTTTCTTCCACATTTTTTTCCAAATTTAATCTATCAATCTTTTGGGAGTTTTCTTCAATTTCTTCTTCAACAACATTTGGCTCTTTCATGTTTTCATTTTCATCAAAAACAACATGTGTGGTTTCTTCAATGACTAAAGTTCTTTTGTTGAATACTCTATAAGATTTTCCAACACTTGAATATCCAACAAAAATTCCTTCATCTGATTTTGGATCAAATTTTCCTAAGGCAGATTTTTCATTATTATGTATGAACACCTTGCAACCAAATACATGCAAATGAGACAAATTTGGTGTTCTACCTTTTAGCAACTCATAGGGTGTTTTATTCAAATTTGATCTCACATTCACCCTATTCAGAACATAGCATGCAGTGCTAACCGCCTCAGCCCAAAAATATCTAGGAAGCGAGTATTCTGCTAACATTGCTCGGGCGGCTTCTATTAATGTTCTGTTCTTTCTTTCAACTACTCCATTTTGTTGAGGAGTTCTAGGTGCAAAAAAATTGTGATAAATCCCCTTTTCTTTACAGAAATCTTCAAATCTTTCATTTTCAAATTCTCCTCCATGATCACTTTGTATAGAGATTATTTCATATCCTAGTTTTCTTTGTATCCAAGTTGAAAAATTTCTGAATTCCTCAAATGATTCACTCTTATGAAAAAGAAATTTAACCCAGGTGAATCTTGAAAAATCATATACTATAACAAATCCATATACCTTTCCTCCTAGACTTATAGTGCTTACAGGTCTAAAAAGATCCATGTGTAGAATTTCTAAAGGTTTACTGGTCCTAAGATCTTTATTGGACTTAAAAGAAGACTTCACTTGTTTTCCTAATTGACATGCATCACATAGATGGTCCTTAGTAAAGTCTAGTTTAGGTATTCCTCTCACCAAATTTTTTTGGGTAATTCTTCTAAGATTTTTCATACTAGAATGACAAAGTCTCCTATGCCAAAGCCATGATTCATCAGAAATAATTTTCAAACAAAAAACAGTAGGAGATTGAATACAATTTAAATCTAGCATGTAGACATTATTCACCCTTTTTCCATTTAAAACAATTTTCCCATTTAAGCTAATTATGCAGCTAGTAGGTAAAAATTTTACATTATAGCCCTTATCACATAGCTGACTTATGCTAAGCAAATTATGTTTTAAGCCTTCAACTAATAAAACATTGTCTATGAAAAAGTTTTTCAAATTTCCAATCATACCTGATCCAACCACTTTCTTTGTGGTATTATCTCCAATGTAACCTTGCCTCCACTCCTGGCTTCCAGCGTTATGAATTGAGCAGTATCTCCAGTCATGTGCTTTGAACATCCGCTGTCCAGGTACCTTATACTCTCGCGAGGTCTTGTGTGAGAGTATTCTTGCAAAATTCTCAAATGTTAGACCTGGGAACCCAAACTAGTTTGGGTTCACCTTTATGAAATTTATAATCAGATGCATGTATGATATGTCTAGGTTTATGCATCTTAGTTCTCCACACCAAATTATGTTTCATCTTTAAAGTGCAGGTGTGAGATATATGTCCCAAAAATCCATAATTGTTATATTTAACATTAGGAAAAATATTCCTATATTTTCTTTCATATGATTGTCTTCTAAGGAATTTCATGAATTTAGGATAATATTTAGGATTTGTAAAATCTTCAAGTTTAGGGGGGTTCCTATTATCCTCGAGAGCTCTTATAGTGAGTTTGTAAAATGAATTCATATCCTCCAAGATTCGATTGGTATAATTGATTCTATATGTCTTGCTCTCAGATTCATCCTTAAATTTCTTAAATTCTTTTTCAAGTTCAGCATGGGAAGATTTTAAATTCTCAAAATTTTTATTCAAGTCATCATATTCATCAAGTAGTTTCATGTGGTTGCTATCAATTAAAGCATGATCTTTCCTAAGGATTTCGTGTTCCTTATTAAGCTCTTTCAATTCTAAAACTACACTAGCATGCATCTTTTTTATTTTCCTATATGCATCATGCATGTGTTCAGAAACTTCAAACAATTCATTATAGGTTAAATCACACACCTCTTCTTGATCTGATTGTTCAGCTTTATCTGCCATCAAGCAAAGGTTGGTGACTTCTTCTTCTTTTTCAGTCTCAGATGAGTCTGAAGCTGAGTCCGCCCAAAAAGCCTTTTGAAACTTCTTCTTGCCCTTCTTTACCATTGGTTTCTCCTCTACCTTCTCCTTGCTAGGAGTGGCTTTGAGTTTTGGACAATCAGTCTTTATATGACCTGGTTTCCTGCATTCATAACAAATCACTTCATTAGAAACCTTGCCATTTCTGTTATACTTACCTCTATTCCATTGCTGGCGTCTCTTCTGCTTCCTCTTTAAAAAGCTTCTGAATTGTCTAGTCATCAGTGCAATATCGTCTTCATCCTCAGGTTGTGAGTGTTCACTTTCTGACTCTTCCATATTTAGTGCAATATTCTTGTCCTTTCTTGGTTCACCTGCATCAATCTTTCTTTGACTTACTCCTTGCTCGTAAGCAATGAGTGAACCAAGAAGATTGTCAATGGAATAAATGTTCAGATCTTTAGACTCTGTAATTGCAGTAATTTTAGCATCGTATGCAGTAGGTAAACAACGAAGAATCTTATTGACCATTTCAGCATTAGTTAATTCCCTACCAAGTGCATGCAAAGAGGTGACAATTTGAGTGAATCTTGTGTACATGTCAGATATAGATTCATTAGGTTTCATGCGAAATAATTCGTAGTCATGTAACAAGATATTGAGTCTTGATTGCTTAACCTCATTTGTCCCTTCATAAGTAATACAAAGTCTATCCCATATGTCTTTTCCGCTTTTACAAGTGGAAACTCGCATGTAGTCTTCAGATTTTAAAGCACAAAAGAAACTATTTAAACATTTCGTATTTAATTGTGCTAAGTCACGTTCTTCTATAGTCCAATCTGCATAGGGTGTATCTACCCTAATTCCATCAACTAATCTAGTTGGTTTTGAGTAACCTTCTTGGACTAGCATCCACATGTGATAATCAAGTGACTATAAGAAAGTAGACATGCGTGTTTTCCAAAAATCAAAAGGAATATTGTCAAACAGTGAGGTCTAGTGATAGAGTAACCCTCAGGTGTGTTTCTGTTTCCAAATGTAGCCATCTACGTTAATCAAAAAGTAGTTCAAACTTATGATTTTGAAACTATGCTCTGATACCACATGTTGAGTCCAGTAATTAGGTTGTTAAGCCTAAGTAAATGTCCCACGGCTACCAAGAGGGGGGTGAATTGGTAGTTTTAAAAATTTTAAACCCTCTTAATGATAAAGTTGAACCGAAATAAAATTTTCTTTTAAAGTTTGTAGAAAAATGTTTTTCAACCACAGAGTTGTTAAAACTGAAATTTAAAGTGCGGAAACGTAAAAACAATAAAGTAAATGACACCAGATTTATAGTGGTTCAGTCTATAACCAGACCTACATCCACTCCTCAGAGGCACTCTCTGAGTATTGCACTAATACCATAAAGTGACTCTCCTTTAGCACCCATTGCAAGGCGGAGAAGCCTTTACAACACACTCTTTTTACAACTACCCGGTGCGGCAGAGAACCGTCGTCCTTTTACACAATCCACAGTGCTGGCAGAGAACCGTCGTCCTTTTAAACAATCCACAGTGCTAGCAGAGAACCGTCGTTCTTTTACACAATCCATAGTGCTGGCAGAGAACCGTCGTCCTTTCACACTCTCCAAGTGTAGGCAGAGAACCCTTCGGCTGTTCACACTCTCCAAGTGTCGGCAGAGAACCGGATCTCCTTGACTGATCTTAGTAATCCAAGTGAAGCCTTCTCGCTCCAGTGGTAGGAATCCTCCTTTGAATGTTCTCTTCCACTCTCTCCTTGGCTATTCTCTCAAGAGGCACGAAGATCAAATGACAAAAAGATTGGGTGGAGTCTAATTTGGACTATTTATACAAAAGACATGAAAAATTGCCCAAAAACTGTATATTTTCAATTCTGTACGCAGTGGATCGTCCTGTACGATCCTGGATCGTCCTGGACGATTTTACTTAAACGATCTGAAATGACCCAATTTGTATATGTGTACGAAATGACTTCGTACAGCTGATCGTCCTGTACGAACTAGGTTCGTCCAGTACGAACGGTTATTACAAGGTCGGTTCTAGAAACTGCTGAAAACTGTTCTAAGTCGGTTAATCGTTTGGACGAAAATATGTTCGTCTGGACGAAAATTTTCCAGAGAGCCGATCGTCCTGGACGATTATTTATTTCGTCTGGACGAAAATTTTCCAGAGGACCAATCGCCGCGGACGATAATTTGTTTTCGTCTAGAAAAAAATTTTCCAGAGAGCTGATCGTTCGGTACGATATTTATTTTCGTCTGGACGAAAATTTTCCAGAGGACTGGTCGCCTCGTATGATGATAAAATTTGTCTGGACGAAAATTTTACAGAGAACCCATCGTCCGGGACGATAATAAATTTCGTCCTGGACGAATAGGACTTAGAAAAATTTTTTTCGAGCAAGTTCCTATTCGTTCCAAGTGCTCTATAGGAGATAACTGACAGATCGTCCAGTACGATAAATATCGTCCTGTACGATCAGTATAGAATTTTAAGATCTCCTTATTTGTGTGTGTGAGATTTTATTCACTCAATTACAATCACTCCCTTTCAAAATTAATTCAAAGAAAAGGCAAACTTCAAATAAACAAAATATCTCATGTTGAATTTGATTTGAAGTTATCGTAGTCTGGAGTCTGATTTTCCTAAAATGTTAGTACACACAAGAGCAAGTGCAAATCTTCTGAAATTGTTAGGAGATAACTATACATTTGAACAATAATGTTTGGAATCATCAAAACTACATAAGTTGCACAAATATAAATCATTCAAATAGCAACTATTCAAACAAGCGGATCTCCCGGAATTAAGAGATTTAATATATAAATAGTTTCCAAAATAGTTTTAAAATACTTAAATACATATATATATATATATATATATATATATATATATATATATATATATATATATATATATATATATATATATATATATATATATATATATATATATATATATATATATATATATATATATATATATATATATATATATATATATATAAATTTTGGAAATTAAGATAATTAAAAATAAGTCAAATTATAGTAAATAGGTATATGGGAGACCCACTGACCACCCAATCGAGACTTCAATATGATTTGAAAATAGTTTGTATCCTGAAAATAGTTGTTATAATCAATATTCAATATCAAAAATACCCAAATAATCAAACTCAAACATTGATCTGTCAAAACAGTCAAAATCAGCGACTGAAAATAGTTTCAAAATAAAATATACATTTTTCTAAAAAGATCGAGGGGTTATACACAAAAATTTGATTTAAAACGACGAAGATATGATTTTCCGAAGTCTAAACATAATAAAAGAATATTTTAAAATAGTGTTGTTTTACTGTTTTTGGGAATATCAGAAAATCTAAACAGACTTTTCACCTAAAAGTGATTTCATACTGTACATAATTCCAAATACACCCAAAACAAGGTGTTGTGCATCAAACTCCGACTTAAAACAAGAAAGTTACGCAATTTCAAAGTTTAAAGAACATAATTAAATAGTTTTAAAATAGTGCAGTTGGCTGTTTTCAAAATAACTACAAAGAGATCAAACAATTTTAAGCAAAACCAACTCTAAAGTATGCAGAATTCAAATGCGTTCAAATCAAGGTGCTGTGCGTCGACAGCGGATCTAAAACGGGAAAGTTATGGATTTTGAAAGATTAAATGCAATAACTAGGTTTAAAATTAATTTACAAATAAATAATATTTAACAATAATTATTTAAAATAGTATAAAGTAATACCATAATAGTTATGAAACTTAAAATAATTTAAAAACATATAATAATAGTAATATTTTAATTATTAGTATTTTTTTATAATCTAACTAATTAAAGTAATTAGAATAATATTTAATTAAGGAAATGTCTAGAAAACTTATAAAATTCATAGGGGATTGTAAACTCACCCAAAAGGGGTGAAACTAGAACATAGTAAACTTAGTGACATCAGATACATTAGGTTTAAATTTTACTCAATTTGGAGGTCATTAGGTTAGAAAATTGAGCATGTCAAATTTCAGCCCCTTTAAGGACTTAAAAAATTTAATAAATCATCATAAATTTATATTAATTCCAAAAAATACCCATAATACCTCTAATCAACCATATTTCAACTCTTAATCTTTGAAAATTGAATTTCCTTTAATTTGATATTAAAATCCATTTTAATTTAATTTTAATCAAAATCAATATTTAATCAATTTTAATTAATTAAAAATTATTAAAAATCCCAAAAAATCTTTAAACACTTGCTGATCTCTCTTTAGATCATTTCGGATCTTTGGAGTTGATTTCAAGAAGCTTGGGACTGATTTGGGATCAAATCACTAAAATGACCCTTAATTGAAACAATTTAATAATTTCAATAAATACCCAAACTTCCAAAATTCATAACTAATTGTAGAAAATTCAAATCAATCAAACTCAGCGGCTAATGACTCTAATTAAAATCTAGTATTTTACAAAATGTCAAACCCCCAAAATATGGTCAAAGTCAAAAAGTCAACAAATTGGTCAAACCATGCTTAAAATCTAGTTCAAAACTTCAAACCTCCGTAATAAAATGCAGAAAAATTCGATTTCAACGTACTTACCTTCTAACTGATCGTAGTAAGGTCTAGTATTTTAATAAAATATAAACATTCCAGAATTTGAGCTTAATCAAAAATTTAACTTTTGACCCTTTAATTAAGTGATTAAAATATTCAAAAAATTCATAAAGCTCAAAATCACTCTAAAACTCCAGAAAATATTGGTTTAATGCTTAAAACACTTAACAAATCCTTTAAAACACAACAACCACCATAAAGGTGAAGTTTATTGGCTGGACTACTCCGGGCTGCGGGGCTAAGTGTCATAAGGAGGCTGGTTCCTCGAGCCTGGTGGCACAACGCCACGAATGGATTCTAAGGGGTGTTAAATCTTAAAATAAATTAACCTTTAATTATTTAACGCTTTAAAATTTCTAATTCAATTACATTAATTTGGTTTATCGGCTGGACTACTCCGGGTTGCGGGGCTAAGTGTCCTAAGGAGGCTGGTTCCTCGAGCCTGGTGGCACAACGCCACGAATCAATTAATGGTAAACTTAAATTAATCAAACTTTAAAAATCAGTAACTAACTCATTTTTATATCAATCCACTCTTTTAATTCTAACCAATTTAAATAACTTAATCAACCCTGATTGCTACTGGGTAATCCAGGCCTACGAGGCTATTAGCTTAGCCCCAATGAAGGTGAAATAAACTTCACGGCCTCGGTGTGAAACAAAGGTAGCAATCAATTAATTTTTTAAAATATGTCTAATTAAAATTCCTAATTCACTAATACTTAAAGCTTAACTTAAATCCCCCTTTTAAGCCTTAACAAACCCAGACTTTTAGACAACTTCAATTAATAACCTACTTTAGGATCTATCCCAGCCACACGACCTTTCTCACACACTTTAGATGATGTGCTAGGACAACCAACTCTAGATCTAGGTTAGGCCGGTGTTTACTTTATTGCTGTGTGCCGGATTTTTCGTAGTTTTCACTGCATGTTGTGGATGAAATTGCTTTGCTGTGTCTGCTTACTTTTTTTGTACTATGTGGATGGATTGATGTGTTTGGCGACTAGATTACCCTTAGGTTAGGAACGATCTGGATGTTGACACAGTTTTCTGCAGGTGACCACGCTCATGCAGGGCAATATAAAAAGGGGGCAAATAAAAAATGCATAAATATTATAAACTCTTTGCACAGGTGCTTCAGCTGCTAAAGCCCCCAAATCATAAAAAGAGCGTGGCCAGTGTGTTTACTTTCTTTTCTGCTCATATACAACTGCTTGGGAATAACTGCTTTTTATATATTAATTGCTTAGGATAACCCTGTAGGTGAGTCTAGATTTTTATTTTGATATTAATGTAATTTGTGTAAGTGTGAAGTGTTGTGAAAGTTGATTTTGAGTTGGGATATATAGACCCAAAGCTTAGATTCCAAAGAGGAAAGGATACCCCTTTAGGGAACACTCCTTTTCCATTTGGAAATCCAAATTTGGATCTTACCTCTTCCTTACCCAAAGAGGAAAGAGTGGCCTTCCCCTTAGAGGGAAGTGCCCTCTTGTCCATTTGGGTAATCCACTACGAAGATTCCAAGAAGATTGAAGAAAAGGAGTCCAAAGAAGAATGATACTGAAGATTTGAAGATTTGAAGATTAAGAGTATCCCACTCAAAATAACTTGCGTCATTACTAGGTTTAGAATCCGGGTTGTTGTCAGTGGTGCCCGGCCACTTTACTTTTTGTAATATTCTGGTTTGTAATAAGCAAGGCAATTCTGCCTATGGACATTTATTAATTAATTTATATTTGATATGATGATTTGATTGCCTTTAGGATTACGTGTTTTTACTAGTTTTTTGGCGATTGCATGCCGCTTTTTTGTTTTCGCCTGGATACGTGAGACTGGTGAGGGTGTGAAAGTTTTCTACTCATAACCTTAAAAGTCTAAAATTTTAGTGAGTCTAAATAACATAGAAAGATAATGAATCTAGGGAATTAGCCGGGGATCGACCCCTGGGTCGCATGCATATTTCTGCATTACTCTTTCCTTGCTCTAGACCCTTCCCCGCTGCGGGTAGAGTCTGGATAGTCTGACCTATGAGGACGAGGTGCCGGACCTGGGGAAGTCCAGTCTTTTAAAAAAATTATTTTATAAGCCTGTTTTTAAAATTTCAAGCATACTTGATTTGTAAGTTGTCGACCAGCATGCATTGCATTAGATACAAATTAAAAGAGTCAAAATTTTAATTTCATAGTCCTTAGCATTTTAGCACCCAACATAAGTTAAAGGGGTCAATTAGGAGAACCTCTAGATGTCGGCCCCAACTCTCCAAAACTTTAATTACAACGTCCCTACTACTCTTTCATAAAAGACCGGACTCATCTCTTTTAAATCGATTAGGTGGTTAGCTGGCTCCCCAATCCAGGCCGGGGTAAGTCCAGGTTCTGTACTGCATTAGTTAGGATCGGACGACTATGGTCCAGTGTCCAAATTAGATTTAGGATCCGGGGCAAATATTTGATTATAAGACCCCAAATTTCGAGAATATAGTCTCAAATTTCTAATAAAATACTTAACTCTAATTAAAGCTTCATTTCAATCCTAAAACATAAAGCCCAACACTTAGATTAAGTTGGGACTCTTCCGGATGGTTCTGAAATCTTAAAGTGTCCCCTACCTCTCCTCCTTTAACTCCGTTAATAACTGCTCAATTTTGATCCATTCCCTTTTGAGTTTCCAAAATTCACTTCTCTTTTTGATATCACTCCTAGAAATTCTAATAAAATTTTGTCGTTATTTTAATCGAGAGTTTTCGTAGGAGACCTCATTTTCTTACGATGTAATTAACTACGAGGGCTTGCGCTCGTAGGAGATTTAGAACCACACACGCACCTGATTTTAAAAATTGATTTTTCAAAACTCAATTGGATTTCTTTGGGAAAACCTAAATACTAGTGATCATTGTTATCATATTCAAAGAATTATCATCGAATGATATTTTCTCCCTTCGGGGAGATACATCTTTCTTTGATAAGGCTTTGGATGTGAACCTAACGATCACACTTCTTGAATATTGTAGCTGGATATTCAGTTGAACCTCATTTTGACCCTTCGGGGCCATATGAAGTTCTCTTTAGCATCCGGTTATAATATTTAAGATGAATTTCATAATTCTAAATCTGAATACCATTATGAAATTTTATTCTCACCTCTCGAGGTGATATACTTTTTCTAACGAGACAATTTGATTTTAGAATTCAATTTTAAGTCCTAAAGAAAACTAATATTTTTAAAATATATTTTCAAAATTCCACCAACAAAAAATGGCACGCCCAGTGGGATCAATCTCTCTCTCTCCATCTTTAATAATGGCAAAATTTTATTTCATCGGTAGTCTTAACTACCTTTCTTCCGTTGGTCCCTCTACCCATTTCTTTCTTGGGTGAGTGTCGCCAACATCTAAAGAAAAATACCTTTCAAATAGAGAGGCGAGTGATGAAATCTTTGTCTAAACCGGGATTTGACATTTTGCCTCCAAGTTAATTGGTAGAGCAAAGGAGTTAAGCCAGGTTCCTTGAATATTCTCAATCAATTTTGTAAACTCTCTTATTTGGTGAAAACTCAACATATTGAGGTTCAAGATTTAGAGAAAATTAATCATGCTTAAAATTCAAATTTTAATTCAAAATTGACTAACTTAAATCACTTTTCCTTAATTCCAGGATACTTAAATACTCAAATGGCTGGAAAACTCATCTTCTCCCTGGATAGAAACTTGACAATAGAAGGAGTTATCTATGGAAACTTGATCCAGTTTGGGATAGAATTTCAAAACTTTAAGTTATCAGTCAACGGAGAAGAAATGATTGATCTCTCTACTGGAATACAAAGGGATGTCCCCCTAGTCGAGATTACTTTAGGGTCAGGAGTTGACTCCCCCATCTCTATGATGGAGTTCGTTGTCGCCCCTTCGACCACTGTGCCCTCTACTCAGGAGGATAAGAATCGAGAACCATTAAAAATGGAAGAATTACCATCTCAACCTGAGATTGGGTCAAGTTCTAACACCCCTATTGCCAGTAAAAGTAAGCGGAAGAAATACCTTAAAAGGATTAAGAAGAATGTTGCTAAGGCCAAAAAGACTGCTAAGGTAGAAGCCTTGAAACAAGTTAAATTTGAGGCCAATCGAGAATTCGTTGCTCCTTACACCTACCCCCTCCATGGTGGAAATGTTTTCCACCCTACTCATGTTACTCAAAGGAGAGAGGTTGTGAAAATGAGAGCACAATCTCCGATACACCTTCTTGACTACTATACAGAGAGAATCAATCAAGAAAGAGCTAAGCAATCACCTGTAATAAATCATAGGCCCCTAGTTGAAGGTTATGACCCTTCCACTCTATTAGATGAAGTTTGGTCACGTTACTACACGTGCCCTACTATATCATCTGTAGAGGAGGAGGTGCAGAAACCACCCGGGGTGCCACTCTCATAATTGCTAGGTCACTAGTAATTAGGAAGGGGAATAATGATGGATCTGAGATCTTATCAGATAGTGATACCATTTGAATTTAACTTTTAAAAGGGGTCCTATCGCGATAGATCCTTAGATTGAGATGATGCAGCACTAGTTAGGGGTAGTGCAGACCCCACAACAATCTCTTTCTTTTAAGAAATTGTGGAAGTGTAATTTATATTGATAAGGTCTTGCCACCTGGACTTGCTATTTTAAAGAAAATCATATTATTTCTCAAGTGTAATGGGTCCAAATTTTTAAGATGGTTGATCCATCTTTTTTTTATGAAAATTGACCTCTACTTTAAATCAAAAATAGGAGAGAGTTGTGGTTGACCCCATTGGATCTTTAAAGGCGCCTCCCTCCCACCGCTTCTGCGGGTTGATTTGATTTTTGAACTAAAATTTGTATCAAACTTAAGTTGGTTTTAGAAATGAAAATCTTCTTAGTCTTCTCGTGATTTTTCATCTTATAGGCTTCTCTTGCATGT